>CM075982.1:2615579-2727933 GCA_038087875.1 Malacoraja senta | reverse complement strand
GTGGGCACGAGGGCTTTCAGTACATTGGCCTTCAACTTTCAGGATACTGTACAGAAGTTGAGATGTTATGTTACAGTTGTGCAAGACGTTGGTGAAGCTGCATTTGGAGTATTGTATTCAGTTTTGGTCACCCTGCTGGAGGAGGGAAAGAGTGCAGAGAAGGTTTATAGACATGTCGCCAGGACTTAAGGGCCTGAGCTATAGGGAGAGGTCGGGCAGGTTAGGACTTTATTTCTTGGGAGCACAGGAGTATGAGGGCTGATCTTACAGAAGTGTATGAAGTAATGAGGGAAATAGATAGGATAGACACACAGAGTCTTTTACCCAGAGTACAGGAATCAAGAACCAGAGGACATAGCTTTAAGGTGAGAGGGGAAAGATTTAATAGGAACCTGTGAGACAACTTTTTCACACAGATGTTGGTGAGTATATGGATCGAGTTGCCAGAGGAGGTTTAGTTTAGCGATACAGTGTGGAAACAGACCCTTCAGCTGACCGATTCCGACTCAACCAACAATCACCTGTTCACGAGTTCTATGTTACCCCAGTTTCACATCCTACACACTAGGGACAATTTACAGAAGCCAATTAACCCACAGACATGCCCGTCTTTGGAGTGTGAGAGGAAACCGGGGCACCCGGAGAAAACCCACGCAGTCACAGAGAGAATGTGGAAATTCCGTTCAGACAGCACTCGAGGTCAGGTTCGAACCCGGGTCCCTACCGCTGCGCCACCGTGCCACCGCCAAATGGCCAATTCTGCTCCTATGACCTTAATCTCTTTACCTTTCATTCCTCCAGAGAAACCTCGCCAATTGGCAAACACCATCAACGGAAGCCCTTCTCGATTCAGGTCCTTAATGGCTTGAGCAGTTTTGAAGGCAGAGTCAGGAAACCACACCTGCCCAGCTTGCTGGATTATCTGTTCACACAGACCACAAATAAATTATTGATCAGCAATCAATCACACATTGAAGGTGAGATACCCACATTTCCATAAAGGGAGGAAAGAGAAATTAATGGGAATGGTGGGTAGGTTAGTAAGACAAACATTTATAAAGTATCTTTAAAATAACCGCAACATATTCCGTGGTATTGTTTTACCAAGGAAGTATAAATGAAGTATAACTACTGTTGTAATGAAAGAAACAAGAGGCATTCAGTGCACTCCATAATGTTTGGGACAAAGACCCATCATTTACTTATTTGCCCCTGTACTCCACAATTTGAGATTTGTAATAGAAAAAAATCACATGTGGTTAAAGTGCACATTGTCAGATTATATTAAAGGTTATTTTTACACATTTTGGTTTCACCATGTACAAATTACATCTGTATTTATACATAGTCCCCCCATTTCAGGGCACCATAATGTTTGGGACACATGGCTTCACAGGCATTTCGAATTGCTCAGGTGTGTTTAATTGCCTCCTTCATGCAGGTATAAGAGAGCTCTCAGCACCTAGTCTTTCCTCCAGTCTTTCCATCACCTTTGGAAACTTTTATTGCTGTTTATTAACATGAGGACCAAAGTTGTGCCAATGTAAGTCAAAGAAGCCATTATGAGACTGAGAAACAAGAATAAAACTGTTAGAGACATCAGCCAAACCTTAGGCTTACTAAAATCAACTGTTTGGGACATCATTAAGAAGAAAGAGAGCACTGGTGAGCTTACTAAGCGCAAAGGGACAGGCAGGACAAGGAAGACCTCCACAACTGATGACAGAATAATTCTCTCTATAAATAAAGAAAAAACAAACAAACACCTGTCCAACAGAACAGAAACACTCTTCAATGACCACTGTCCGCTGAAGACTTCATGAACAGAAATACAGAGGCTACACTGCAAGATGCAAACCACTGGTTAGCTGCAAAAATAGGATGGCCAGGTTACAGTTGGCCAAGAAGTACTGAGTAGCCTCTGTATTTCTGTTCATGAAGTCTTCACCGGACAGTAGTCATTGACAAATCCACAACAGAAGAAATGATGGGTCTTTGTCCCAAACATTATGGAGGGCACTGTATTAAACAAAACAAGCTCCTATAAACTGTAATAATGACTCAATCAACAATGTTATTGATAAAAAAACATGCTGTACTCATTCGAGATGAACATGCATATTTCCCCACTGTCACACATTCATCTCCCATCCAGAAGTCCATCAATTCCAATTTTATCCCTTTCCCATCACCCTTGTTCCCCACCATCTATATGCCTCCCTCTGGCTTTCCTTTTCACTGCCCCTCTCCTCTCCTCTCCACATCTGACATCCTTTTGTCTCCTTTTCATCTCCTGACTCTGCCTTCAAAACAGCACATCATGAAGGACCTGATTGAAGTCAATTAACCTGCAAACCTCAAGTCTTTGGAATGTAGGAAGAAACCAGAGCACCCGGAGAAACTTATACGGTCACAGGGAGAACATACAAACTCCATATAGACAGCACCCTTAGTCAGGATTGAACCAAGGTCCTTAGCGTTGTAACTCGACCGCAGCGCCACCGTGCTGCCCCGATCTCAGCAAGACCTACCTTTGCTTCCGAATCCAAGTTTGCAGGATCTGCTGGTATTGATAACTCTACAGATCTAGTTTCCACAGCAACCACTCCCACAGGTATGCCGCCCAATCTGAAATAGGCAAAGAAACAATGACCTTAGTTTCATTTGATATATAACGTCTCTCTATGGCAAAACTGCGACACACATGACCGATGTCTGGCAGATGACTGCTCGGTGCACTGTATCATATTTTTTATAAATGTACATATGCATGCGTGAGGGCAGGGTTCAGACTCCAAGTTACTTGGATCAGTTGTGAAGGCAGAGGTGGGAGACTTGTTCAAGATGGATCAGTAAAGCACAAATTGCTGGAGTAACTCAACAAGTCAGGCAGCACATCTGTAGGACGTGGATAGGAATCTTTAAGGGAGTTTAGTGCCAATTTCACTCAAAAATCTCTGGACAGGTTCATGGATAGGAACAGTTTAGAGGGATATGAGCCAAACACGGGTTTTGTTTGGCATGGGCTAGTTGGCCCAAAGTGCTGTCTAGCGCTATGACCAAGTCCCTTCATAGAATTTTGGGTGGAACAGTGGTAAAGTTGCTGCTTTATAACGCCAGAGACCTGGGTTCGATCCTGACTACGGATGCTGCCTGTACGGAGTTTGTACGTTCTTCTTCGACCTATCGAGTCTGCGCTGACCAGTGATCCCCTTACATTAGCACTACTCTACACACTAGGGACAATTTACAATTCTTACCTTAAACCAATTAACATACAAACCTATACGTCTTTGGAGTGTGGGAGGAAACCGAAGCAACCGGAGAAAACCCACGCGATCACGGTAAGAACGTACAAACTCCATACAGACAGTACCCGTAGTCAGGATCGAACCGGGGTCTCTGGCTATGTGAGGCAGCAACTCCACCACTGCACCACCGTGCCGCCCAGCATGGTGATCAGCCATGATTGAATGAAGAAGATTCGAAGGGCCGAATGGCCTAATTCTGCTCCTATGACGAATGAACAGCAAGGCCAGAAGGGAAGAGGTGAGGGGAGTGCTCAAGGCTTGGTTATGGAAACCACCCGTGGTGATTCCTGTGGTATGGTCCATTCAATTTAGGTCTCCTTAAGAGAGTCAATTTTGATGTGAGCAGGAAATGTCTGCCAATTAGACCGTATAATATATACCCTGACACAGCATTCGCTTGTAATTAGCTGCAGATTATTTATTGGCATTGCAACCAGGAGGTGCCCTTGCATGAATGTCATCCACCAAAGCGTGAAATGGATGAACAGTCAGTTTGCAAACTGACCAAATATAAATATCGACCCGCGTTCACAGCCCCGCGTAACATCAGGGTGAACGAAACTCTTGATAAAAAATAGAATATATACGAGGATCTTGTGGAGAGTAAAATTCTCAGCTAAGCTGCTCATTTTACTCGTAGGGCTAAGCCAGTCACAATACACTAATAAATCCATCCATCATACAGAGAGTTTTAGGAGAAGCTGACTCTCAGATCCTGCACCACCCATTGACTTTAGCAATGATATTTTCAGTGCACAATGTTAAAATTGTGGTTCAGAGCATCAGAGAAAAGCACACAGGGGCCTCCATAATGTTTGGGACAAAGACCCATCATTTATTTATTTGTCTCTGTACTCCACAATTTGAGATTTGTAATAGAAAAAAATCACATGTGGTTAAAGTGCACATTGTCAGATTTTATTAAAGGATATTTTTACACATTTTGGTTTCACCATGTAGAAATTACAGCAGTGTTTATACATAGTCCCCCCATTTCAGGGCACCATAATGTTTGGGACACATGGCTTCACAGGCGTTTCAAATTGCTCAGGTGTGTTTAATTGCCTCCTTCATGCAGGTATAAGAGAGCTCTCAGCACCTAGTCTTTCCTCCAGTCTTTCCATCACCATTGGGCACTTTTATTGCTGTTTATCAACATGAGGATCAAAGTGGTGCCAATGAAAGTCAAAGAAGCCATTATGAGACTGAGAAACAAGAATAAAACTGTTTGAGACATCAGCCAAACCTAAGGCTTATCTAAATCAACTGTTTGGGACATCATTGAGAAAGCGAGCACTGGTGAGCTTAATCGCAAAGGGACTGGCAGGACAAGGAAGACCTCCACAGCTGATGACAGAAGAATTCTCTCTACAATAAAGAAACATTTCGAAACACCTGCCCGACAGATCAGAAACACTCTTCAGGAGTCAGGTGTTGATTTGTCAATGACCACTGTCTGCAGAAGACTTCATGAACGGATATACAGAGGCTACACTGCAAGATGCAAACCACTGGTTAGCCACAAAAATAGGATGGCCAGGTTAGTTTGCCAAGAAGTACTTAAAAGAGCAACCGCAGTTCTGGAAAAAGGTCTTGTGGACAGATGAGATGAAGATTAACTTATATCAGAGTGATGGCAAGAGCAAAGTATGGAGGAGAGAAGGAACTGCCCAAGATCCAAAGCAAACCACCTCATCTCTGAAACACGGTGGTGGGGGTGTTATGGCCTGGGCATGTATGGCTGCTGAAGGTATTGGCTCACTTATCTTCAATAATGATACAACTGCTGATGGTCGTAGCATAATGAATTCTGAAGTGTATAGACACCTTATAGGCTCAAGTTCAAACAAATGCCTCAAAACTCAAGCTAAAAAATGGTCAATTCTTGAGTGGCCAAGTCAATCGCCCGATCTGAACCCAATTGAGCATGCCTTTTATACGCTGAAGAGAAAACTGAAGGGGACTAACCCTCAAAACAAGCACAAGCTAAAGATGGCTGCAATATAGGCCTGGCAGAGCATCACCAGAGAAGACACCCAGCAACTGGTGATGTCCATGAATCGCAGACTTCAAGCAGTCATTGCATGCAAAGGATATGCAACAAAATACTAAACATGACTTTCATTTACATGACATTGCTGTGTCACAAACATTATGGTGCCCTGAAAGGGGGGGGGGCGGGACTATGTATAAACACTGCTGTAATTTCTACATGGTGAAAACAAAATGTATAAAAATGGCCTTTATTAAAATCTGACAAAGTGCACTTTAACCACATGATTTTTTTTCTATTACAAATCTCAAATTGTGGAGTACAAAAGCAAATAAATAAATGATGGGTCTTTGTCCCAAACATTATGGAGGGCACTGTGAGCGAGTTCATACGTTCATAAGTGTTAGGAGCAGAATAAGGCATTCGGCCCATCAAGTCTACTTCGCCATTATCTTTCCCTCTCAACCCCATTCTCCCCATAACCCCTGACAGGTTTACTAATCGTTGGTCGGCACGGACTCGGTGGGCCAAATGGCCTGTTTCCGCGCTGTATCTCTAAACTAAACAAATCAAGAATCTATCAATCTCTGCCTTAAAAATACCCATTGACGGCCTCCACAGGCATCTGTGGCACTGAAATCCACAGATTTACCATCCTCTTACCAAAGAAAGTCCACCTCACCTCACCAAAAGGTACGTCCTTTTATTCTGAGGCTCTGACCTCTGGTCCTAGACTCTGTACAGGTCAGAATCAAACCCGGGTCTCTAGGCCTGTAAGGCGCCAGCTCTACTACTGCGCCATCGTGTGACTGTTCAGATTGTTTGGCATATTAATTTTAGTTTGTTTTTGATTTCAAATGTACATTTTGACTTGATACAGCCACAAATTGTGTCTGATCAATAATCAGCCGAACCCCTGCGATATCACATGCAAAGTCAAGACCAAATGCAGCACAATGAGGTGAAGCAAGGTGAAAGGCCACGGATTAGTTGAAGCAACGTGCACAGATGTAAATCTGTCACCACTTTGAGCCTGTACACTGTGTGCTTAATTTCCCTCATACTTAAAAATTGAAATCACTCATGTATCTGCGTTGCTCTGAAGAGAGTAATGCTCAAATTTTATCAAATGGTCATGGCGCTGCACTCGAGTTCTGTGCCCGGTTTTTGTTTCCATATTATAAAAGGAGATGGTGCAAAATATGATTTACAAGGATATCTATCACTGGAATTGAGAGATCACCATCAGGAAAAGCTGAATAGGCTGGGATTCTTTTCTCGAGAAAGGCTGATGGCTGACCTAATAAGTCTTAGCATGAACAGATAGAGAGAAAATGTTTTAGCTTTTGAAGGAGATAAAGACAAGGTACCATAAATAGTCACCAATAAATCCTAAAAGCAATTCAGGAGCAAATCCTTCAGCGCGAGTGGTTAGACTGCGGAACTCACTTCTCACAGAACGACTGTGGGGAATAGCACAGAGGAAGCTGGACAAACACATTATATGCTCATAAGGTCTAGAAGCAGAATTTGGCCATTCGGCCCATCAAGTCTACTCCGCAATTCAATCGTGGCTGATCTATCTTTCCCTCCCAACCCCATTCTCCTGCCTTTTCCCCATAACACCCTTGTTAATCAAGAATCTGTCAATCTCCGCCTTAAAAATATCCATTGACTTGGCCTCCACAGCTGTCTGTGGCAATGAATTCCACAGATTCACCACCATCTGACTAAAGAAATTCCTTCTAGCTGCGTTCTAAAGGTATGTCCTTTTATTCTGAGGCTGTGTCCTCTGTTCCTGGACTCTGCTGCGAGTTGAAACACCCTTTCCACATTCGCCCTATCCCAGCTACAGGTTCATAATTAAAGTGGGCAGCAGAGGCGCAACTGGTAGGGCTGCAGTCTCACACAGGGCCGGAGACCCGGGTTCAATCCTGACCTCGGGCACTGTCTGTGTGGAGTTTGCACGTTCTCCCTGTGACCACGTGGGTTTCCTCCAGGTGCTCCGGCTTCCACATCCCAAAGACATGCAGGTTTGTAGGTTGATTGGCCTCTGTAAAATGCCCGTGGTGTGAAGGGAGTGGACGTGAAAGTGCGATAACATAGAGCTAGTGTGAACAGGTGATCGATGTTTCCCTGCTGTATCTTTAAACTAAACTAAAAAGATAGCTGTCTATCCTTGCTATTCCCTTCATGATCTTACACACCTCAATAAGATCACCATAAGGTATAACATTAGGATTACTACAGACTAACATTCTGCAATGCAGATTGCAAAAAGCTGTCTGATAAAGCAGAGAAAGGAAGGCCACTATAGGTGATGGGCCATATGAGCCAGGATGGAGGAAGAAAAAATAATTCATGCAATGAGTCACCGTGTTATCCCATCACAATAAAGCATGGACCTGAATGTGTTGAACACAGCTCACTGAAACCAGCCACCCAGATTTGGGGCAACATGGTGGTCCTCAACTTAAAGCTATGACCTATTGTCTTTGACTGTTCTGACTGTTCACCTGATCTATGCTACCTAATTTTATATACCTCTATCAGATTTCCCCTCAGCCTCTGATGCTCCAGAAAAAACAATCCAAATTTGCCCAACCTCCCGTAGAACCATAGAAAATAGGTGCAGGAATAGGCCATTCAGCCCTTCGAGCCAGCACCACCATTCAATATGATTATGGCTGATCGTCCAGAATCAGTACCCCGTTCCTGCTTTCTCCCCGTATCCCTTGATTCCGATAGCCGTCAGAGCTACATCCAACTCTCTGCCTTCTACCTCCTGCTTAGGCTGGCATTATATTTTCTCTAATTTCATGACCATGAACTGACATTGGACTTGACAACCACAGGCAGCAAAGAAATTTGAGGGATGCTTTTCAGAAATTGTCACGTTTTAATAGGGAAGTGCGCTGGTAATATAGAATGGTTCAGAAGCTGATTTACAGCCTTTATTCCTCAATGCTACTGCCCTCTGCATCTCAAGCATTCTTGAATTAAATTAAATCCATTCACAGTACAAACATTAGCTCAAGTTTTCAGAATTCACCATTCAATGTTATTCTTTCGGATGAAAATCTGCTGTAATCTCACTTTAAATCAGCAACGTAATCTTTAAAGGCTCAGTTTTACGAAACATTCATCATCTGGTCATTTGCAAAATATATGTTTGCATTCTTAATCTTCATTATTACAACCTGACAGATTTGAACAACATACTGCAAAATCAAAAAAAAAAAGGAAATAGCTGAAATAATTATTTATCTAAATTGTTTGAAGGTATTGGCAAAACATGTCAGGATCAGGTCAATGCTCACAAGTTAGCAAGCCATCACTGCACATAACAGTAAAAGCACTGTAATCTTGCAGCTCCAATGCGTTCTCTAATGTGGCCACCTCTTTGCTTGTTAATCTCTTCACACAACATTTGGCTTGTTTCTATTGAATCCCACAGAGGCAAATAGGTGCTTTAGGCACCGTCTACATTTTACAGTGCATTTAAGATCAGCTTTGCTCCCCTAAAGTCCTGCCTAAACAAAAACACGCTTCCCTTCTAAGAAAGACAGTAAGGTTTAAGTGCTCTAAGCTCTTTTGTTTCTCTTGCTATTTCTGCTCGCTTGCTGGTGCCTCATTTATATACGAAACCACTCAAGCATCGGAGAGTGCCGTGTCATTGAAAACATCTGGGTAATTGCCATCATTTCATCATGACAAACAAAAAGACATCCATTTAACTGTCCCTTGAAGAGTGTCAGCCAAGAGACGCAAGAAATGAATCGGATAAAATTATGATGGCTGTTGTTTGGATGTGGGAGTTTGGAGGGGAGAGGGGGGTGGGTGGTGGTTTGGAGAGGGAGATAGAAGGTTGCAAGGAAGCAGTCCATTTAACAAGAGAATGTACGGGGGAAGTGAGTAGAAGACCCCCACAGTGTCAACAGCCATTTATTGTACAATGCTATCTCCGACAACAGCCTATTTACTTTAGTTTAGTTTATTGTCACGTGTGCTGAGGTGCAGTGGAAACTTTTTGTTGCATGCTATCCAGTCAGTGGAAAGACTATACATGATTGCAATCAAGCCGTCAACAGTGCACAGATACAGGGTAAAAGGAATAACGTTTAGTGCAAGATAAAGTCCAGTAAAGTCCGATTAAAAATAGTCCGAGGGTCTCCAATGAGGTAGATAGTAGCTCAGGACAGCTCTCGAGTTGTTTTTGGACGCAGGAATGCCTTCCTCTATATGAATTAAAACTACCACCAACATGGGGCAGCACAGTGGCACAGCCACAGCCTCACAGTGCCAGAGACCCAGGTTCAATCCTAACCTCGGCTGCTGTCTGTGTGAAGGTTGCACGTCCTCCCCTGTGACCACGAGGGTTCTTTCCAGGTGCTCTGGTTTCCTCCCACATCCCAAAGACGTGCGGGTTTGTAGGTTAATTGGCTTCTGTAAATTGTTCCTAGTGTGTAGGATAGTGTTAGTGTACAGAGTGTTCACTGGTCAGCGTGAATTTGGTAGGTTTATAGGTTAATTAGCATCTGTAAATTGACCCGAGTATGTAGGATGCGGACGTGGGATAACACAGTAGTGAACGGGTGATCGCTGGTCGGCGTGGACTCAGTGGGCCGAAGGGCCTGCTTCCACGCTGTCTCTCTCTCTCTCTCTATCCCTCTAAACATTACTCAAATTAAAAGTATTAAAAGAAATGTAATATAAATTGATATCGAATGAAGTAAAACAACATTTTTTTTTACCTGCACTTAACCATTTTGGTCTAGGTCAGATATGCCAACAGATGTGGGGCTGAGGGGCCAGGTGTGAAGGGTCTCCAACCGGTCAGTTCACGATGACCAACCTGTGCTTCTAACCTCAGTGATGTGTCCAGGAGGTCATTTCATTTCAGGGGCTGTAAAGGAGTTGTTGATAGTTGGCGGGGAGGAGTTGAGTTGGGAGGTGACATGAAGGTGAAAGGGGAAAGTTTTTACACAAACCCGAGGGGCAACGTTTTCACTCAGAGGGTGGAGGGTGTATGGAACGAGTTGCCTGATGAAGTAGTTGAGAAAAGTACAATAACAACATTCAAAAGACATTTGGACAGGAACGTAGATCGGAAAGGCTTCGAGAGATATGGGCCAAACACGGGCAAATGGGACTGGTTTAGATGGGGCATCGGAACGACTGGACGAGTTGGGCCAAGGGGCATGATTCTAGGTCAGAGGGGCACCCAATTTCCATGCCGTAATGCACAGAAGTGAATGTCAGAAACATACTGGTACCCTAACGTGAAGAGGTTTTGTTGGCAAAGATACACACGAAGTGCTGAAGTAACTCAGCGGGTCAGGCAGCATCTCTGGAGAAAAAGGATGGGTGACGTTTCAGGTTGGGATCGTTCTTCAGACGTTGTTGGCAGTTATCTTTCTGACCAACGACAAAAATATTTCAGCCCAATGAGAGACTTTATAATTAAGTGGGGAGAAGCTGTTCCTAGTGCATTAAGGCTAAGCAGATAATTGGCCAAAAAATGCAAATGAGCTTTCTTAAAAAAAAATCAACAAATAAATTGTAATCAGGCTGAAAAAGTAGAGAAGGCCAATTCATTTGTAATTATCACAAGGGAATCACATCTTTAATTTAAAAGATAAAGTTAGTAAAGCAACGGAGAATAAGATTAATTGGCATATCTTTCAGGGAAGTAGCAGAGCATATGGGACCCTGCTGTCCCGAATGCAGTGTTCATTTTATGACTCTACGATGTATCGGCACCTGGATAAAGTTAAAATCTGGATTTTTAAGTATTTAGGATTTTAATTTGATTTTATACTTTTTAGTTATTAGTTTATTAAATTAGTTGATTGGTCATAAAATTAAAACAACAAAATTGTTGGAAAATTTTGTCTTTAAGTGTAGCTGATTTTTAAAATTGATATGCTTACATTTTTGTCTACAAAACACGGCCCTGCTAATGAATTGTTGTAATAAAAGCCTGGGGTGGGGGGAAATAGGGTGGGCAATGAAAATAACATTGTCTCCAAAACTTGTGCATTTGTGTACTTCACAAGCTGAATGGAAAAAATTTCCACTTTCACTTTTGATGTCATGCACATGGGTGGCATAGTGGCGCAGCGATCGAGTTGCTGCCTTACTGCGCCAGAGACCCGGGTTCGATCCTAACTACACATGCTGTCTGTACAGAGTTTACACGTTCTCCCCGTGACCGCATGGGTTTTCTCCGGGTGCTTCGGTTCCCTCCCACATTCCAAAGACGTGCAGGTTTGTAGGTTAATTGGCTTCCGTTAAAAATATATTGGCCCCAGTGCGTAGGATAGAACTAGCGTGTGATTGAATTGAATTTAATACATTTTCATTAGCCAAGTATGTATACATACAAGGAATTTGCCTTGGTGCTTTGCTCGCAAGTAACAACACGATATACAGTAAACAATTAAGAATAAAACATTATAATTTAAACATGTGAAGAATGAAATAAAATACCGAGGAAAAAGGAGGCTACAGACGTTTGGTTGTTGAGTAGAGCAACTGCTCGTGGAAAAAAGCTGTTTTTAGCCCGGCCGAAGGACCTGTTTTCATGCTGTGTCTCGAAACTAAACTAAAGACATATTTTAGTTTAAGTTTATTATTGTCAAGTGTTCTGCGGTACAGTGAAAAGCTTTGTTTTGCATGCTATCCAGTTACATCAAATAATACTCTACATGAACACAATCAAGGCAAACTCTGGTATAATTGATAGAGCAAAGGGGAAGATACAGAGTGCAGAATGTAGTTCTCAGCATTGTGGCACTACCAGCTGCTAATGGTAGTTTTAGAGAGCTCACTTTCAGTCCAATGAGCAGTGTGACAGATTCTCAGATTCTGATGGAGATGACAAACTCCATGAAGTGCTAGGTGACTGCTCTCAATGAGAGGGCAAATAGATGACACCCATTCCTACTCACCCCACCAAATGTATTGTTTCCTACACAGCTAAATCAATGCTTCTTTGAAAGAAACTCTTGTGACTGTTAAGACTTTAGAGATACAGGCCCTATTAAACCACCCAGCCAAGGGGGTGACAAAGTATTTTAACCACCCTTTCTGTGTTTTGTTTAGTTTAGAGATACAGGGCAGAAACAGGCCATTCGGCCCACCAAGTCCGTGCCGACCAGCGATCATCCCGTACACTAGCACTGTCCTACACACGAGACAATTTACCAAAGCCAATTAACCTACAAACCTGTAGGTCTTTGGAGTGTGGTAGGAAACCGGAGCACCCGGAGAAAACCCACGCGGTCAAAGGAAGAACGTACAAACTCCGTACTGACAGCACCCATAGTCAGGATCAAACCCGGGTCACTGGCACTGTGAGGCAGCAACACTATCGCTGCACCACTGTGCCGCCCATAACAGAGCTTGTTTCCGTTGGAAGCAATGTTGACATTTTGGAGGTAAACTTTATATTTTCAGCAAACATCTAATGAATTTGTGAAGGCATCACCAAACTTCTCATCTGGTACAATGTTACTAAGAAGGCCATTGCTGTGAAGTGGACAAGTGTGGACATGGATGGCCTTTGACATTTGTGTAGTTTTGTGTACTTTCATCTCACACTTTTATTTGTATCTTGCCAGCTGATGATGCACTGCCAAAACTCCAAATAGTATGGATACTTTTCTGCATTCACAGGATTCTATATGAAATGATAATCCATTTTTTCCAAGCACACACCCTTTGAGAGCAGGTTCACAACATCTGATCCTGATCGAAATGTCACCTGCCAATGATGTCTCTTAGGGCTAGCGGAATCAAGGGATATGGGGAGAAGGCAGGAACTGCGTACTGATTGTGGATGATCAGCAATGATCACATTGAATGGCGGTGCTGACTCGAAGGGCCAAATGGCCTACTCCTGCACCTATTTTCTATGAGAAGAGAAAAAAAAAGAAAAATTGGAGTCTTACCAATATCCTTGATTGATCAGTTGGCAGGGTTGGGCGAGGGTGGAAGTGTGATGGAGGAAGGAGAATTAAATTATTGATAATGGATAATCTTATTGCTTACCTGGCTCTTCCCACCACCACCGTCTGTGCCCATGGCTGCATCAATTCCACGAAGGATCCATTGTCAAAGAAGCCATTCTGCCATTGTCCTTTTTGTGCTGTATAAACAACGTAAGCTGTGACTTTGTGTGATTTTTATTTCCATTTATGAATGACTGATTCGTTCATTCATTCACTAGTTTAGTTAAGAGGTACAGCATGGCAACGGGCCCTTCAGCCCAACGAGACCATGCCGACCGTCGATCACCTCATTTCTATGTTATTCCACTTTCTCGTCCATTCACAACATTGCAGGGGGAATTTAGAGGCCGATTAATCTATAAACCCGCATGTTTTTGGGGATGTGGGAGGAAATCAGAGCATCCGGAGGAAACCCACGCAGTCACAGTGAGAACGTGCAAACTCCACATAGACATCACCTGAAGTCAGGGTCGAACCTGGTAGAACTTTCGCGAGGCAGCGGTTCTACCAGCTGTGGCACTGTTTTGCAAGATTGTAATTTGATTGAGATTTACCACAATGCTGCCTGGATTAGAGGGAATTAACCATATGGAGAGAATTGACAGACTTGGATTGTTTTTTCTGGAGCCTCAGAGGCTGCGGGGAGACCTGATAGGAATATATCAAGCAGAGATAGGGTAGACAGTCAGAACTTTTTTCCCTCAGAGTGGAAATATCAGACTGGAGGGCACAGCTTTATGGCGAGAGGGGTAAAGTTTTAAGGAGAAGTGCAGGACAATTATTTTTTTACACACAGGGCGTGGGAGCCTGGAACATATTGCCAGGGGTGATGATGGACTCAGGTATCACAGTGGCATTTAAAATACTTTTTATTAGGCACATGGTTAAAGTAGGGAGTGAAGCATACTGATCATGGGCAGGCAGAGGAGATTAGTTCAACTTGGTATCATGTTCGGCATGGACATTGTGGTCCGAAGGGTCTGTTCGTGTGTTGTACTAACAATCTTGAACCGTTCCCCAGCTATGAAGATAATTATGACCAACAGCTGCATCTTCACAAAGCTGGTATACAATGAGGTTTGCCAGAGATAGACAGAGTGCTGGAGTAACTCAGCAGGTTAGGCAGCATCTCTGGAGAACATGTGCTCCGGTTTTCTTCCCACATCCCAAGAAACTTGTGGGTTTGTAGATGAATTGACTTCTGTAAATTGCCTCTAGTGTGTCGGGAATGGACGAAAAAGTGGAATAACATAGAACATGTTCTCTAGAGATAGACACAGAGTGCTGGAGTAACTCAGCTGGTCAGGCAAGACTTCTGGAGGAAGATTTCCTGACTATCTGAGTTACTCCAGCACTTGCGTCCTTTTGTGCAAACCAGCATCTTCAGTTCCTTCTTTCCACAATGAGGTTCACTAATTTATAGCCAAAGCCACTCACAACCTGTCCCATCACAGATAGAAGGTTCCGAATTATTTTAAAATTACGCACCTCGCCCTTTAAATACAATTATCCTTGCAGCCATTTCGTAGACATGAAAATTAACTATGCTTCTCCTAAGCTCGTTCCTTGCTGACTGAAGTTGGGGATAAAAAAATAATTTGATAGTGGGTTTGGAGGAATGGCTCAGTAAATTAGCAGGGTTACATGGATAAAAAACAATAAATAGCACAAAAAGCAATTTAAACCCCAGAGGTTTAGATAAGCAATCGTGTTGGCTTAATCACTTCAGCAAGTGTTTTAATCAAAAGTCAAACTGTAATTACCATATTGTTAGTCTACTTCTCAATCCATGTGACTTCGACCCTGTGCTATAATGTTACCATCAATCCTGAAATTATCTTGAAGTCAGGTGTCGGTGGCTGCCTTTTACATTCCAAAGCTGTGTTTGTTGTCAATATGAAGAATATCACACTGCCATTTTCCGTAATAAATTACTTTAACTTTTAACCTATAGGAGATCTGAAGTAACTTATCATTAGGAATCATCTGCTCTTTAAACCTCTCACTAAATTAGGAGCTGGAGTCACCAGAAACACTGCTGTGGCAGCATTCTGGAGACATGTACAATTACCTGAATACAAGATAATGAATACTCAAACAAGTGGCTACTTTGGTGCAGCTGGGCATGTCTTTCTCTCCGTACTTAATTCTTTAAACCCACATAAAGAGCGTGCATCCATCAAGCTTCTTTGAAGCATTCTATGTATCTCACAAACAAGATTGATATCACTGCTTCTCTCGGCCCCAGCTCTTCACCCCCCCCCCCCCCCCACTTTCAGTCTGAAGAAGGATCCCGACCCAAAACGTCACCCATCCTTTTATCCGGAGATGCTGCCTGATCCGCTGTTACTCCAGCCTTTTGTGCCTATCTCAAATCAAAAAGTATTAAGTTGATGTCACCTCTAACCTTGGTTACTCAAGTAAGAGTTCCCCACAATGCTGAGAACGCCCCACAGTGTCATTTATTGTAACTGAAGCACACAATTTTAGTTTCCTTACTTGGGTGAGGTCGTCCCGACAGCATCCACCGAGGATCGTAAGGGGTTTTCGTTGGAACAAAGTCAATATCTCGGTCAACGGGATCCTTGGGTTTGAGGATGGGCACGGAACTTGAAGTATTCTACAGACAAAATGATTTTTTAAACTTGCATTAAATAATTCCAGATCTACAAACAATAAATTTCTACCTCAAGCACAGTAAAGCAAATAAATAAGTTATTGAAAGTTCACCCATGGTAATTTTTTCCCCAAGATATCTTTGTCAAGACCAATAAAGGTTGCCCATAGGTCAATAAGATAATAATCCAACAAAGGTACAAATATCCTTCTTCCAGTCACCTTCAAATCATTTTAGTTTAGTTTACAGATACAGCACAAAGCAGACCCTTCAGCCCACTGAATCCGCCACGACCACCGATCACCCGTTCACACTAGATCTTAGATCTATCTTCTCTCACTTTCCCATCCGCTCCCGACACACTCGGGGTGATTTACAGAGGCTGATTAACTTACAAACCCAAGCGTCATTGAGACGTGGGAAGAAACCGGGGCACCCAGAGAAAACCCACACGGTCACAGGGAGAACACTCACACAAAGACAGCACCTGAGATCAGGATCGAACCCGTACCTTTGGTGCTGCCAGGCAGCAGTTCTTTCAGCTACCACTGTGGGGCATCTTTCCACAATGCCTATACTTAAAAAATTCAACTCAAGCAGTTTAAAAAAAATTCCACCAGATAAATTGCACTTCAGGTTTTATTAAGTGTAATGTTCTCCCATGTCTATCTTCAATCTTAAACATCTGTCAATTGTGTAAACTTGTGGCTTATTGTTGATTAAAAGTGCACATCCTTGTTAAGTTTGCAGACGTGTAAATTAGTAGCTACATAGTTTGCAACTGTATCAATGATGGTAGATTGTGCCCGTAATAGTAAATAGTGCATGTCATCATCTATTAATTGCACAAAACAATTTGTACAACATTGCCTCAAAGGGCGGCACAGTTGGGCAGCGGTAGAGTTGCTGCCTCACAGCGCCAGAGACCCGGGTTCAATCCTGTCTACAGGTGCTGTCTGTACGGAGTTTGTACATTCTCCCCGTGACCTCGTGGGTTTTCCTCGACTTTACTAATCACTTTCCTTGACTGGTACATTAAAACAAGGGTTCCCAAACTGGGGTAAATTTCACCTACCCAGGGGATACATTTATTGATTCTGGATTTGTACATATTTTTTCTCATTGACTGACTGTGTTTGGTTCTGGTATACCGGTATCTGTTTCTCATTAGTTGTTCATAAATAAGTGAAATAACATCGGTATGTGCTATTAAAGTTGCCAGTGGTAAACGGGACGAGAAAGGTTAGGAATTCCCGCATTAAAAGTTCATGAACATTTTCGCACAGCATCTCAAAATCAAAGTTTGAATACCAACCTTTGGCATGTAGGACAGCCACTGGAGAAGGATAACAACTCCCTCAAAGTCGTCGTAGACAGTTGTGTGGGTCACGCCATTGTTGTACATGATCTGGACCCCACCTAGCTGGTTGTTGGATGTATACACCTCTCGACCCAGCACCTATGAGATTTGAAATTAAAAGCAAATTGAACATTGAAGTGAAGTACATTGAAAATTACTTTAAAAAAAAATCAAAAATAAACTTTATTCAGAATAGAAAATATATACAAAACATAAATTGTCCAAACTCTTCACATCATCTCAATGTCTAAACTTTCAATAGTGCCTGACCCAGTGGAATTCACGCCTATCTTTGCACAAAACAGCCATTCCACTCATGTGGCCCCCTGAGGTGATATCCTTTCCCTAGTTTGAGGGGTGTCCCCACCGGTCTCTGCCCCTCAATATCCAGCAGCAGAAGAACCCTAGACTGTGGTCTTCCCACACAGAGCCTTGCGTCCCTCAGCACATACTCCTGCAGTCCGGAATGGGCCAGTCGGCACAGTCCCTGACAGATATCACACTGTGTTGGGAGACCAACACAGTTTTGGGTTGACCAAAAAGCGTCTTTTGGTGTGTTCAAGATCTTCCAGCAGCATTAAGGCGCAGTGACGCAGCGGTACAGTTGCTGCCTTACAGCGCCAAAGACCCGGGTTCAATCCTGACTACGGCGCTTTCTGTACAGAGTTTGTATGTTATCCCTGTGACCGTGTGGGTTTTCTCCGGGTGCTCTGGTTTCCTCCCACACTCCAAAGACATACAGGTGTGTATGTTAATTGGTTTCTGTAAGTTGTACAAATTGTCCCTAGTGTGTGTAGGTTAATGTACGGGGTGATCGCTGGTCTGCACGGACTCGGAGGGGCTAAGGGCCTGGTTACGCGCTGCATCTCTTAAATCTAAAGTCACTTGATGTCAGTCTGCAAATGTGTACCCATAACATTAAAACAAGTGCACCCCAGCTTTGATGGCTCAGTGGCAGCATGCCATTGTAACCCAGGTGGGAAGGCACCCATTGCAGCAGGGTGCACCTTGCTCAGTGTGTGTGCGCGTGCGCGTGCGCGTGCGCGCGCGTGTGCGTGTGCGTGTGCGTGTGCGTGTGTGTGTGTGTGTGTGTGTGTGTGTGTGTGTGTGTGCGTGCGCACGCAGAGTGCAGAGTGAGACTGGGGTGAGTTTATCTAGGCTGCAACATCTTCTGGTAACACAAACTGTAAAGGGTTATTGTATATGTATTCAGTATTCAGACAAGAGTGGACAGGTGACATAAATGCAAGCAAATCAGGGAAACTCAAATCTGAAAAATAACAACTGTAAGAATATACTTGGTATCCAAGGCGATACAAATTCTCAGATGAAAATTCTTAAATATTTTACTATGTTTTAAAAATCAAAAATATAACCCCATTGTTCATTCACTGGTCAACTTTAATCAGTTTGTTCAACGAGCAGATGAATATACCAAGATATGCCTTTTATAAATTGTACCTTCAGAAAGGAGATGACGAGGGATTACCCAACCTCGGGGAAAAGGACGTTATCTTTTATTTTCTGCCATGCACCCAACTCTGCCAGAAGGACAAGCAGGGAATTCAGGCACAAACAAGGATTAAGCATCGCTGTGAATCACTTTCTGGTCCAGTGTTCTCACTGAGATGGTCGTCAGAGAGTACTCGAGATCAGTACTGAGTGGAATCATATTTAACAGCAGTCAACTTAAAGCAGGGGAACAAGAGACCAATTGGCACTGTGGAGCACGTTAACGTGGAAAGTATTCGCGCATTTACAGCACGTGAAATTTAAAACATTAAGTACCAGTAAATTTGTGCTTCAGGTAACATTTTGACATTGTTGCGCATAGAGGTCACAGTTACCCAGCCACATTGTGCAGTGACAAAATATGCAAACAAGAGTGTTAGCAGAATTCCCCACTTCCAGACGTGCCACTGGGTTTAAAGACTTATACTGGCATTGCCACAGACTGCTCTCCATATCACTCAGATGGCAAAAACACTTGAGCTACATCTGCCTGTGATTGTCACAATGAGGCCACAATTTTCAAACCACATGTAACCATTCTTGTTTAAGAAAGAACTACAGATGCTGGATAAAATTGAAGGGAGACACAAAATGCTGGAGTAACTCAGCGGGAAACGTCACCCATTCCTTCTCCCCATAGATGCTGCCTCACCTGCTGAGTTACTCCAGCATTTTGTGTCCACCATTCTTGGTTAGTTTAGTTTAGAGGTAGAGCAAGGCAAGCCCTCCGGCCGAAAGAGTCCGTGTTGACCAGCGAACACCTGATACACTAGCACTATCCTACACACTAAGGACAATTTACAAATTTAAAGAAGCCAATTAACATACAAACTTGTACGTCTTTGGAGTGTGAGAGGAAACCGGAGCACCCGGAGAAAACCCGTGCAGGTCAGTGCAGCACCCGTAGTCAGGATGGAACCCGGATCTCTGGCGCTGTGAGGCAGCAACTCTACCACTGCGCCACCATCAGTATAAAACATTGAGTACCAGTACATTTGTGCTTCAAGTAACATTTTGACATTGTCGTGTATAGAGGCAGCAGTTTACCAGCCAATTTATGCAGTGGCAAAATATGCAGAAAAAGATTCCCACTAAAATTCCCCACTTCCAGACATGGCACTGGACCTAAAGACTCTCTCGGCATGGCCCAGACTGGCATGGTGGCTGCTCTCCATTTCACTCAGTTGGCAAGAGACTTGCGCTACATCTGCCTGTGATGATCCTTGCCTGCAGGTGTCAATCAAATATCGATTCTAATGCTCTCAGTATTAAGCAACAGGGACTAAGCAGAGGGAGTGATCGACCAGCGATCACTCCCTCTGTCCATACCCTCGGGGTGGAATCCAAAGGATGCCAGGAGTCGGCAGCAGCTCGACATTCTGCCTGGCAGTGTAGGCATTTGTAATAACACTTCTGTGCCACGGGTAGTTTATTTTATGAGGAGGGAAGCACATCAATGCAAGCCAAACACATCAGTCTGGCACAGTCTGCAATAAAACACAGGCTGAGATCTCGACTGCATCGGAAAGATATACCGCGCTATAAAAACCAGCAGCACAGTTTATGCAGTAAACAAGCTCAGCGCTTCCCCTCTCCGTGGCAAAGTCTCCTCAGCCCAGGTTCCTCATTACACGATTTATGCGATGATAATTCTAAACACACAGGATGATAGCTCACCTGTGACAGTGAATTACCGGTGTTCTTCCACCAGTGTGAAAGACCCATAACTCACCGACACTGCAGGTGTAAGCAAGAGTTTACGATGGGTTTTTCACACGCAAAAGAAATAACCGGAGCCCCCCTGCAAGTTTAAAGGAAGCAATTCACTATTTTTGGAAAATACTTTAACTGCTCTAAAATTATAACGTCTAAATTAAATAGTGAAAATTAAATACCTTACATCAAAAGTTCTTCCCAGAATAAATCTCAGAAGTGGAGTTACTATAGTTATACAGGTGAAGAAACCACACTATACTATAATAAGGCATGTTACAATCTAGCTAGTTTAGTTTAGATTAGAGACACAGCGCGGAAACAGGCTCTTTGGCCCACCATGTCTGCGCTGATCAGCGATCCCCGCATATTAACACTATCCTACACACACTGGGGACAATTTACAATTTTTACCGAGGCCAATTAACCTACAAACCTGTACGTCATTGGAGTGTGGGAGGAAACCGGAGCAACCGGGGAAATCCCTCGCGGTCACAGGGAGAACATACAAATTTGTACAGACAGCACCCATGGTCAGGATGGAACCCGGGTCTCTGGTGCTGTGACGCACCAACCCCCACGATGTTGTTACATACATAGTCAGACATAGTTCATGTCTTTTGTGACCATTGCTTGAGACACACTGAATTCACATGTCTGGTAATCTTCCAATTCTTTTTGGAACTGTGCCTTTGCAGGTCATTGACTTGTAAAGCAGACAAATGAGAACTTACTTTAACATCTCAAGGTAAGTGTTAATTCAAACAGCAACAAGTAATTCTACAACCTTAGCTACTGTTATTCACCTAGCTGTATGTGGTTGCAAATTACTTCAGATTTTCTCAAGGGTATTAACCTGCTACTTTTATTAGTTGGACCTTTCTACCTCGCTCCTTGCCAATGTGAACCATTTACTTATCAACAGAGGCACAGCTGGTGGAGTTGCTGCCTCACAGAGGTACTGACCCAGGTTTGATCCTGACCTCAGGTGCTGACAGTGGGGAGTTAATTTAGTTTAGTTTAGTTCAGTTTATTGTCACGTGCACTGAGGTACAGTGAAAAGCTTTTTGTTGCGTGCTAACCAGTCAGTGGAAAGACTATACGTGATTATAATCGAGCCATCAATAGTTTGCATGTTCTCCCCGTGACTGCGTGGGTTTCCTCCGGGTGCTCCGGTTTCCTCCCACATCCCAAAGACTTGCAGGTTTGTAGGTTAATCTCCCTCTGTAAATGGCCCCTAGTGTGTAGGGAGTGCATGAGAAAGTGGGATAACATAAAATGATTGTGAACGGGTGATTGATGGTTGGCGTGGGTCGGTGGGCCAAAGGGCCTGTTTCTAAGTTTCCATGCCAGTAATAAGCTAACACTGAATAAAGACCAATTGCACCAAATATGCAATTTCACATCAACAAACCAACAGAAAACGACATTAATGCATCACAAAGATAGACACAAAGTGCTGGAGTAACTCAGGGGGTCAGGAAGCATCTCTGGAGAAAAGGGATAGGTGACGTTTTTGGGTCGGGACCCTTCTTCAGACTGTAAGTAGTGGTGTGGGAGTTAGAGACCTGGAGGCGAGACCAGGACCAATCAAGGCCGGCCACCAATTACCTCAGGCAGGGTGGTGTCTGTCGGGCCTTTGTTGGGTAGAGAAGGTGTGATCTCAAGAGAAGTAATGTGGAGACACTCTTGACAACTATGGAACAGGTAAAACAACTAGGGGAAAGGGGATGGGAGTATAAAATTAAGTTACTTAAAATTAGAGAATTCAATGTTCATACCGCTGTGTTGTAAGCTATCCAAACAAAATACGAGTCCGGTTTCAATTCACTGTTCCTCCAATTTTCAAGCGCCCTTACTTTAGCAATACATCGCCTTTAGTGCATCAAAATATTCCAAGGCTCTTCACATAATATTTTACTCAAGGCTTTTCACGCAGACAAAGAAGTGGCTGCACACATATAACTATTCACACAAGGCTTTTGGCAACTATACATTAATCCAGATATTAACTATTTAGGAGTGCTGATATGCCGTACCAGCGCACACCGTCATTAATAAAAGCACTGACATTAGACTTTAGAGATACAGTGTGGGAACATGCCCGGGTTCGTGCCAACCAGCGATCACCCCGTACACGAGCACTGTCCTACACACCAGGAACAATTTACAATTTCTTGTAGAACGCTCTTTTGGGATTTGTCAAGAAAATATCTGCTACTTTCTACACAAAAGCATTTTAACATTCATGCCACCACTCTGTGAGTTAGTCACTTCATTTTGTAATTACCACTTCTCATATGAAATTAATATATTAGCCACTACATTTAACATAACGAAACTTTCATCAGTTTACTAATTATATTCAATTAGTGATCTACTGATATTTAAAAAAAAAATTTAATCCACTTACAATATGTTTTATAAACTAATTGCGTTCTCAAAGGTGTTAATCACATTTTGGCCAAACCTGTTCTTAGCTCTTTCCTTTTGAAAATCAACTATTTTCTCCCAATAAAAATTGAAAAGCCTTTATAGAATAAGGCATTGTCCAGGATGAAAATGTTAAAGAGTAGAAGGCAGAACTTTAAGGTTAAAGGAAATGTGCGGGGCACGTGTTTTTTTTTTACTTGGACGGTGGTGAGGACCTGAAACGTGTTGCCAGGAGTAGTGGTGTGGAGGGATACAACCAGTAGTGGTGATATGTATGAGGCTTTTAGACAGGCACATGGATATGCAGGGAATGGAGGGATATGGATCACGTACAGGCAGAGAAGATTAGTTTATCTTGGCATTATGTTCGGCACAGACATTGTGGGCTAAACGGCCAGATTCTGTGCAGTACTGTTCTGTGTTCTCCAAATGTTTGGTTAGGGGATAAGGTTCTCAACAATAGCGCTTAATTTAAAAAGTTTCCAAAAAATAAAATTGTGCTTCAACTGTTGCTGCAGATATGGTTGATAAAGAAATGCGAATGAAACTAAAACTTGTGAAGACTCAACCACAAAATAGTTTCACCCTAACCATTCCTTTTGGTGATACTCCCAGACCCGTTGAGTTACTCCAACAATTGCGTCTTGTTCTACATTTCCTTCACTTGAGTTACGGATTCTCAACATGACAGAACCTGGGAGCAAAGGTACTACACAGTCAATGGCTTCAAAGCATGGGACTTAACTATACAAAAGCTTAAAGGTAGACTAAAAATGCTGGAGAATCTCAGTGGGTGAGGCAGCATCTATGAAGAAGGGTCTCGACCCGAAACGTCGCCAATTCCTTTTCTCCATAGATGCTGCCTCACCTGCTGAGTTTCTCCAGCATTTTTTGTCTACCTTTGATTTTTCCAGCATCTGCAGTTCTTTCTTATATAAAAGCTTAACCCATTTGTGTCATATTCTCATCTTATTCATTTTACACTTACACAATAACCTTACGTTGGAAGACACAAAGTGCTGGCGTAACTCAGCGGGTCAGGCAGCAACTCTGGAGAAATTGCATAGGTGACGTTTCTGGTGGGGGCCCTAAACATCATATTTCCATGTTCTTTGGAGATGCTGAGTTACTCCAGCACTTTTGTTGTGAACTAGCATCTGCAGTTCCTTGTGTCCCCAACCTGACGTTGGGGTTTAGATATGTTCTGATGCACCGCTACATTTTGGCACGTCAAAAGATGAGTTGGGGATTTGCTAAGATAACATGAAAATAAAGAAGCAATGAATATAACAAACCAGAAAAAGCCTACGGGAGCCCAACTATTAGTACAAATCCTTCAAGTCTGAAGAAATGGTCCCAACCTGAAATGTCACTGAATCATTCCCTCCACAAGTGCTGCTTGACCCGCTAAGTTCCTACAGCACTTCAAGTTACATTTATTGTCACATACACCAATTGGTGCAGTGAAATTTGAGTTACCATACAGCCACACAAATAAAATAAAAAGAACACAACACAATAGAATTTAACATGAACATGTATTTGAACAAACCCGCCAAGTTTGATATTTTTCAATCTCCAGACACTGAGCGTCTCCACTCAGAGCATCAGTGCCTGAGGAAGATTAGTTTTTACTCTTGTACGTTAGGAATTTATTCTTGAAGCTAACGTCGTATTGGTGATGAGCCCACCTTCAATTCTGTGCATTAATTTATTTTTGTTTAGACATTCAACATGGAAACAGGCTCTTCGGCCCTCCGAGCCTACGCCGACCATCGATCACCCGTTCACACTGGTTCAACGTTATTCCACTTTCTCATCCACTCCCTACACATTAGGGGCAATTTTACAGAGGCCAATTAACCTACCAACTCACACGCTTTTAGGATGTGGGAAGAAACGGAGCACCCGGAAGAAACTCACGCGGTCATAGGCAGAACGTGCAAACACCACTACAGATAGCACCCAAGGTCAGGATCGAACCCGGGTCTCGGGCGCTGCGGGGCAGCAACTCTACCAGCTGTGCCGCCCTATTTAATTTAATACACCAATATAACGTCACATACAAAGATGCCACAAACGGCATACTGCAGACCACCCAAGACCATGTGAGAGCTGAGAGCCTGTGCAGAAATTGTTTATTTTTCAAAGAAAATATCTATTAATGTCACCGAAGTGCTTGCACTTGTCAGCACTTTCATGGTATAAGCAGATTTTCATCGCTCATGCGTTAAGCGGTCAGGGTCAGCAGTTGTGAAAATATGATCGCACACATGGAACCCGTCTGCTCCCCTCTGTTTCAACCAGACACCAGGCACAGGGTGCAACCTATTAATGTAAATGACAAGTCAGAGCAGAGGAACCATGAACCAAGTACAGCCTAACCTTGAGGGGACTCTGCACTGACACAGACGGATGCTCAGGACTGTCAGCGATGCAATTTCTTTGATATTTAGTGGTGTTCCTTTTATCAGCTTTTCCTTTTGAATACACAGCAAGAGTATTTACTATTTTAATGGCTTTGTAGAATCACTACAGGAAGATTAAACTCAGCAGATTAATAAAATGCATTCACTGAATAGAAATGCTGCCACTGCTAATATTAAATATACAACAGACACCCATCTGGGTCCCAAAGATCATCATAAGACATAGGAGCAGAATTAGACCATTCAGCCCATCGGTCTGCTCCGTCATTCGATCTATTTTTCCCTTTCAACCCCATTTTCCTGCCTTTTCCATATAACTTCACACCTTTACTAATCAAGAAGCTATCAATAGATGTCCTAAAAATACCCAGTGACTTGCCTTCCACCACTGTCTGTGGTAATCAATTCCTCAGATTCAGCACCGTCTGGCTGAAAAAAATCTTCCTCATCTCCATTCTATTTTATTCTGAGGCTGTGCCTTCTGGTCCTAGACTCTTCCACAACTGGAAACATCTTCTCCACATCTACTCTATCCATGCCTTTCATTGAAACATATAAGATTGTTAAGGGCTTGGACACGCTAGAGGCAGGAAACATGTTCTCGATGTCGGGGGAGTCCAGAACCAGGGGCCACAGTTTAAGAATAAGGAGTAAGCCATTTAGAACGGAGACGAGGAAACACTTTTTCTCACAGAGAGTGGTGAGTCTGTGGAATTCTCTGCCTCAGAGGGCGGTGGAGGCAGGATCTCTGGATGCTTTCAAGAGAGAGCTAGATAGGGCTCTTAAAAATAGCGGAGTCCGGGGATATGGGGAGAAGGCAGGAACGGGATACTGATTGGGGATGATCAGCCATGATCACATTGAATGGCGGTGCTGGCTCGAAGGGCCGAATGGCCTACTCCTGCACCTATTGTCTATTGTCCGAGGTCAGAGGTATCATTTTAGATTTTTGTGACTCTCATTGCAACTAGAGCCAATTTTTTCTGTTGAGGTGGAATTCAAGAGGGTTTTCCTCCCGAACATTTGTTCGGATGGTACTGCCTGACACAAATCTGTTGCTGCATTTTAAAGTTGAAAATGATCGCAGTATTCACTAAAATATTATTTTTTTCTGCCAATGTAATTTCCACGTGGAGCAAAACGCATGGGAAAATCCATTTTGAACGGAGGCCCATTTCCCCACCAGTTTGAAATGCGCATGTTTATCATCTCACCAACCTCAACTTCAATATTCAGGAGCAGAATGAGTTTTGTGATGGATATGAATTTGTGAAAAGCAGCATAAACAAGAGATGGCATTGAAGCTGTATAAAACTCTGGCTAGGCAACAAATGGATAGAAAGGGTTTTAGAGAGAGATAATGGCCAAATGTAGGCTCATAGGACAAGCAGAGTATACCAAGGTAGACAAAAGTGCTGGAGAAACTCAGCGGATGCGACAGCATCTATGGAGCGAAGGGAATAGGCAACGTTTCATAGAAACACAGAAAATAGGTGCAGGAGTAGGCCATTCGGCCCTTCGAGCCTGCACCGCCATTCGATATGATCATGGCTGATCATCCAACTCAGTATCCCATCCCTGCCTTCTCTCCATACCCCCTGATCCCTTTAGCCACAAGGGCCACATCTAACTCCCTCTTAAATATAGCCAATGAACTGGCCTCAACTACCTTCTGTGGCAGAGAATTCCCGAATAGGCCCGAAACGTTGCCTATTTCCTTCGCTCCATAGACGCTGAGTTTCTCCAGCACTTTTGTCTACCTTCGATGTTCCAGCATCTGCAGTTCCTTCTTGAACAGAGTATACCAACTTGGTAAGCATTGGCAAGTTGGGCCAAAGGACTTGTTTCCATGCTGTATGACTTTGACTCAATGTGTAACAAGAAACACCCTTAGAAATGGGAAAAATTAGTCTTGGGTGTTATTTTGCATTAAGGATTTGGATCATGTTGCTGTATAAATTGTGCTGGTCATTTCCATGTTGTTGAGAACAGCATTAGCTGTTTTCACTTGTGAGTTTGATTGTCACGTGCTGACTGATTAGCACGCAAGAACATTTTTCACTGTACCTCGGAGCACGTGACAATGAACTAAACTCAAACTCACAAATGAAAACAGCAAATGCTGTTCTCAACATCATGGAAATACCTTCTGACAGATTCCAAATCCTTCCTACACATAATCCAAATCCTTAATGTAAAATAAGGTCCAAGACTAAATTCTCCCATTTCTAAGGGTATTTTTGTTAGTAACAGTTGGAACTGCAGTCAGATGCTTATCTTGGTACAACATTAAAAATGCTGGAGGAACTCAGCAGGTCAGATAACACCTGTGGAGGGATTGGATTGGCAGCCAATGATTATAGTTGAGACCCTTCTTCAAACTGATGGAGTAAGAGAGAAAACTGGAAAAATATAGGGGGGGGGGTGCAAAGCTTGACAAGTGGGGAGAGGGCAGGAGAATGTGGTTGAGAGGGAAAGATACATCAGCTGTGAGCTCGATGGTCGAATGGCCTAATTCTGCTCCTATGACATATGAGAAAGGCCAGAGGTGAAAAGGAGACAAAAGGATGTCAGATAAGGAGAAAAGAGGAGTGAAAGCCAGGAGAAAGGATATGGATGGAAGGCAACCGACATAGGGGAAGGGAAAGAGGGAAGGCGAGATAGAAGGGAAGGGGTGACTTGGTGATGGGGGATGAGTGTATGAAGGAGGGGAAAGAAGTACGATGACTGGTGTGGGGTTGGGAGACATGGGAGTGCAAAGGATGGGTATGGGAAAGAGAGGGGGCTGCAGGCAGTATAACTTGAAATTGAGAATTCAATCCAGTGCCTGCTGTTTCTAGTGTCGGCTGACTAGGGGTTTCGTAAACCAGCAGGCCCGTCCCATAACCCGAACCTTCACTGAGTCCTAGAATCTCAAGTACACACAAAGGAAATGATGGAGTTGGTGCAAAGACCGAATCCTATTTTGTATTCATGCCACTTTATTTTCTCTCTTAAATTAACAGAAGCAATTTCACTCCCAAAATGCCAGTGTGTTTTGTAGCCCAAGGCTTTTTGTGTTTCACGTGTGGTACCACAGTTGCTCGGTTCTTTCCATTTCATACTATTTAAGGCAGTCAGTCTGAACCAGTTACGAGGCTACAAACTGCTACGAGCCCAGTGGATTTGAAAGAATTGAGAAAGTACGTGGTTTCAGTGGATGCCTTTCCTTATTTCCCACCCCCTCCCACCATCCCCCACTACAGATTTCTCTGCGTTCTGCCAATGACCCCATAGCTGATTAATAGAAATTATGCTGCCTGAAGGTTATTGCATACATCTCAGTATTCCTACAGTGACTAACGGCCGCCCTATAAAACCTTCCAAGACAGCAAAGAGTGTCCCTGTCACTGTACATGCATGCTGTTGCTATTTAATAGCAATAGTCTGGGATTTGACCTCTCTTTACTGCTAACGTATCTCACCTCTATTCAAATAGTAATGGAGTTTAGCACAATGGAGACAAAAGGCTTTTCGAGATGAAAACTAAATAATTTCAGACACACTCGGATACAGAGAGAATGTGCGCGAAAACAAAACAAAAGGCATTTAAGAGGCATTTAGATAATCACATGGTATGCAGGGAATGGAGGAGTGGTGATCATGTGTAGACTTTCAGGTGGCACGGTGGCGCAGTGGTAGAGTTGCTGCCTACCAGCGGCAGACCCGGGTTCGATCCTGACTACGGGTGCCGTCTAAACGGAATTTGTACGTTCTCCCCATGACCTGCATGGGTTTTCTCCGAGATCTTCGGTTTCCTCCCACATTCCAAAGACATACAGGTTTAGGCTAATTAGCTTCGTAAAATTGTAAATTGTCCCTAGTATGTGTTGGATAGTTTTAGTGTGCGGGAATCGCTGGTCGGTGTGGACTCGGTGGACCGAAGGGCCTGTTTCCATGCTGCATCTCTAAACTGATCTAGACAGGTTAGTTTATCTTGGCATTATGTTTGGCACAGACATGGTGGGCCCCTAATCCCAGTTCCTCTGCAGTACTGTTCCATGGTTTATTTGCCGACGGTTTGTTGATTTTGCCTCTTTGGTTCTTATCCTTATATCTCTTCCTCAGCCCAAGATGCTGACTAGCTGCAATTTCAAATTGGCATTTGGTACCTCAGTCAAGTTAATATCTTTTGACGTGGAATTTTGCAAGGTTTCAGCACTTGTACGTGTGCGAGTCATGAAAGGCGTCCGCGATGGATCTAATGCTGTCTATGGCCGATATTCCCTACAGAAGTCCAGGTATTCCAATGAAGAAGACATTAAATCAGAGAGTTGGATAGCCAATTGTCTCCAGCTTTCTGAGCAGTGAATACAAACTGTAGTGACCCAAGTTAGAGCTCTGAACACAACCAGCAAAAATCAGAATGAGAATCACACTTTATTCGCCAAGTATGTTTTGCAACATACGAGGAATTTCATTGGCCAGATCAGTCATACAATTAAAAGCAACAGATCACTCAAAAAACACATTTTAACATGAACATCCACCATAGTGACTCTGACACATTCCTCACTGTGATGAAAGGCGAAATAAAGTTCAAGTCTCCTCCTTTTGTTCTTCCTCGGCCGTGGGCCTCGAGCCCCCGTGGGATGGGATGATCTTGACTACCGTAGCCGGTGACATTCGGGCCTTCCGCGTCGAGGCGATCAATCTCCCATCATCGGAGGATGTCAGCTCCCCCGCGCCGGGCGAACGAACCTCGCGTCGGGGCTGGTCGAACCTTCCACAACGTTGGAGCTCCTGACTAGCCTCACCCGAGACTGCGAGCCGTTGATGGTGATTCCGCGGTGGTCGCGATCCCAGGCAAGGGATCAGCTCCGATGTTAAGTCCACGCCCCGCGGTGGGGCTCACGACAGTCCGAGGAGGCTGTCTGAAGAAGGGTTTCGGCCCGAAACGTTGCCTATTTCCTTCGCTCCATAGATGCTGCTGTACCCGCTGAGTTTCTCCAGCATTGTGTGTACAGTCCGAGGAGGCTTCCAGCTCCATCGATGGAAGGCCGCAGAGCTCGGAGAATGTGATTCGAAAATTAATCACATCTCTGGGAAGGTAAGAGCTTGAAAAAAAGTTTCCCCCGATCCCCCCCCCCCCCCCCCACACATAAAACAAACCGAAGAACATTAAAACAAACTTTTAAGCACTAAAGTATAACAAAAAGAAAGAAAAAACTAACAGACTGCCGGCAGGGCAGCCATCGCACCTGGTGGTCATAAACCAAGGAAAGTAACTGTTAATGTTTCAGATCGGTGATTTTTCAAAGTTCAAAATTGTTCATCATTTCACTCTCCACCGATGCTGCCCGACATGCTGCGTATTTGCATCATTTTGTTTTTGTTTCAGATTTCCAGCATGAGATTTCACATCAAGGGGAGAATGTCTGACATGTTGGACACAAATCACATCAATATTATGCAGCGCAGCGCAAAGCAGTAAAATATAGGAAACTAAAGGAATATAAAGTTTACTAGCTGAATGAGTGCTGGCTTCACACCACATTTAGATTTAGTGATGCTTTTGGGTAATTTAAATTACACGTTTGTCACCATGACAGGCAATGATTAGAATCAAAATTCATTAGCAACCTTTATTTTTCTGTCCCCTACCTCCCACACAATAGATTGTATTAAATGCTTTTGTGTCGGAAACAGGCCCTTCGGCCCAAACTTGCCCATTCCAATGAAGCTGCCCCATCTACACTAGTCCCATCTGCCCACGCTTGGCCCATATCCCTCTGAACCATTCCTATCCATGTACCGGTCCAAATGTATTTTAAAATTTTCTATAGTAAACATTAAGGAAATATTAAGAAAATGTAAATGCGTAAAAAAAAATATTCAGAAACATTTCTGACTGATATTGCTTGACCTTGAAGAAAATCAAGAACATAAGCGATAGAGTTGATGCCTCACAATGCCCGAGATCCTGGTTCGATCCTGAATACAGGTGCTGTCTGCACGGAGCTTGTACGTTCCCGTGACCACGTGGGTTTTATCCGGGTGCCTCGGTTTCCTCCCACATTCCAAAGACATGCGGGTTTGTAGGTTAATTAGCTACTGTAAATTGTCTCTAGTGTGTAGGATAGAACTGGTATACATATGATTGCTGGTGGGCGAGGGCTCAGTGGGCCGCAAGGCCCGTTTCCACACTGTATTTCCAAACCTAAAGCTGAACTATTAATTTATAGATCTCAGATCCAACTACATCGTTCTCCAATGTAAGAGCCCTGAAGTTAATGCTTTAATATTACAGTAAATAATACGAGCATGACACCACACACCCCTCCTATCCCTGCACGTTTAAGAAGGAACTGCAGATGCTGGAAAATCGAAGGTGGACTAAAATGCTGGAGAAACTCAGCGGGTGAGGCAGCATCTATGGAGCGAAGGAAATAGGCAACGTTTCGGGCCAAAACCCTTCTGGGTTTCGGCCCGAAACGTTGCCTATTTCCTTCCGGGTTTCGGCCCGAAACGTGGCCTATTTCCTTCGCTCCATAGATGCTGCCTCACCCGCTGAGTTTCTCCAGCATTTTTGTCTACCTCCTATACCCTGTATCTCATTTTAATTGAGAGACCAGCGTACTCTCAGTGCACTGGGGGTACTATTAAATAGTGATTGAAGAACATCATCATCGCAATCAGTAACTTGAAGGCTGTGGACACGAGTAAGCGAGCAGAAATTTTAGACAGAGGGGGTCATTTGTGACGGCACTTTCAGGATTGATTATCTACTGGTGTGGAGGATTGTTCATTCCGTGTTGGGAAATTACAAGGCATTCTCTCTGTGAATGGGTAGTTACTCCACAGTCATGTAGCTTTGCAAGTGAGGATCAATGATCACGGGTTTTAAACACTGTGAAGACTTCAGGTGTCAATTTTAATCTGATTGGGGCTGCTGAAAAATGTTGCAGTAGCAGCTGTTAAAAAAAAGTAAATCCAAAATCCAGCATTTGACAAGGTCCCACATAGGAGATTAGTGGGCAAAATTAGGGCACATGGTATTGGGGGTAGAGTGCTGACATGGATAGAAAATTGGTTGGCAGACAGGAAACAAAGAGCAGGGATTAACGGGTCCCTTTCAGAATGGCAGGCAGTGACTAGTGGGGTACCGCAAGGCTCGGTGCTGGGACCGCAGCTATTTACAATATACATCAATGATTTGGATGAAGGGATTCAAAGTAACATTAGCAAATTTGCAGATGATACAAAGCTGGGTGGCAGTGTGAACTGTGAGGAGGATGCTATGAGAATGCAGGGTGACTTGGACAGGTTGGGGGAGTTGGCAGATGCATGGCAGATGAAGTTTAATGTGGATAAATGTGAGGTTATCCACTTTGGTATCAAAAACAGGAAGGCAGATTACTATCTAAATGGCGTCAAGTTGGGAAAAGGGGAAGTACAACGGGATCTGGGGGTCCTTGTTCATCTATGAAAGTAAGCATGCAGGTCCAGCAGGCAGTGAAGAAAGCGAATGGCATGTTGGCCTTTATAACAAGAGGAGTCGAGTATAGGAGCAAAGAGGTCCTTCTGCAGTTGTATAGGACCCTAGTGAGACCACACCTGGAGTATTGTGTGCAGTTTGGGTCCCCTGATTTGAGGAAGGACATTCTTGCTATTGAGGGAGTGCAGCGTAGGCTTACAAGGTTCATTCCCGGGATGGCAGGACTGTCATATGCTGAGAGAATGGAGCAGCTGGGCTTGTACACTCTGGAGTTTAGAAGGATGAGAGGATATCTCACTGAAACATATAAGATTGTTAAGGGTTTGGACATGCTAGAGGCAGGAAACATGTTCCCGATGTTGGGGGAGTCCAGAACCAGGGGCCACAGGTTAAGAATAAGGGGTAAGCCATTTAGAACGGAGATGAGGAAACACTTTTTCTCAGAGAGTTGTGAGTCTGTGGAATTCTCTGCCTCAGAGGGCGGTGGAGGCCGGTTCTCTGGATACTTTCAAGAGCTAGATAGGGCTCTTAAAGATAGCGGAGTCAGGGGATATTGGGAGAAGGCAGGAACGGGTTGGGGATGATCAGCCATGATCACATTGAATGGCGGTGCTGGCTCGAAGGGCCGAATGGCCTACTCCTACACCTTTTGTCTAAAACTTAAACAATTTCTTGTTTAAGCATGTTCTCCCTGTGACCCTGTGGGTTTCCACTCAATGCTGATACTTCATTGTCACATGTTTCTTTTGGTTTGCATGGAATCTAGTAAAATAATACTATCGATAAGCAGAATCATCAATAAATGCAAAAGTGCAACGAATGTAGTGTAATAGAAGACTTCACCGAGACAGTACACAGAGTGGCCACGTTTCTGGCGCTGTGAGGCAGGAAATCTAGTCTGGCCACCCAGTCGTAAAAAATTAATGCAAGAAGTAAAAGTAAGATCTGTCGTGGAGACTCGTGCAATGAATGGAATACTCAAATGAAGCCCAGGCCCGGACACGAAGCAGTCAAATGAAGGGCAAGGATTTTGCAATGTCACCAAAGCACTGACTCGATGAATCGTAGAGAAGAGCTTTCATCTCCACAGCATGGTGACGGCAGCTGTGTGTTGTGCAGGAGGAGAGCAAGTGGATGCTCTGGCAGCAGAGGGCAGAGAGAAGGCAAACCTCACCTCTCCACAGGCACTGAAGGTGCAACACAAACGAGATTTGTATGCTGCATCTCACCTGCTGGAAATGTCCTGGAACACTTCACATACTGTGAATTACTTTGAAATGCAGTTGCATGTGGTGGAGACAAACAAAGAAGCCTATTTGTAGCAGTCCTGACCTCAAAAACAGGCAATGAAAGTGTTGATGGACAAACACTCGCCGGTATGTTCAAACGGCCGCCCTTTGAATAATGTCACTGGATTTCTTCAAAACAGTTTCACCTTGATATTTCATTCAAACAACAGCATCTCTTGAAAAGTAACACTTCTTCACCACCAACATCATTTTACATTAACACGTTCTGGAATAAGATTGGAACTCATGGCTGCCCTCGATGACAGCAAGTCTGTGGTCAATTGAGCTAAACATACAATGATCAGATACTACCTATGAACAATGATCAGATACTACTACCATTCGGCCTACTCCTACACCTATTGTCTAATTTTGGCTCCTCCCAATCTATCTGATTAGTCAATGTTTGAGTTCAATCTATGTTTAAATAGTCTATGTATAAATAGTCTATGTTTGAGCTCAGGCTCATCAGGGCCTGAGCTCAATGAATGATGCATTTTATTGGTGTTAAAATTACCTGTTATTATTATTAGCTAATCGCAATGCACGGTCGAAGATCAGTACAAACCTCAATTACCTGATATATGAAATTAGGAGAGGCATAGGTAGACTGTCAGAACCTTTTTACCCCAAATGGAAAAATCAAATACAAGAGGGCACAGCTTAAAGGTGAGTGGGACAAAGTTTAAAGGAGACAAGAGTCAACAATGTTTTATTGTCTTATGTCCCAAACAGAATAATGAAATTGGTCTAAGAGATTTTTGGATAGGCATATGAATACGCAGGAAATGGAGGGATATGGATACAATACAATACGGTTTTATTCGTCACAATGCACATAATGTGCAAGTGAAATGAATTTGCATTATGGATTATGGATCATGTGCAGGCAGATAATGGTACAGGTTTTGGACTTGGCATCATGTTCAACACATACATTGTGGGTTTAAGAGCATGTGTCTGTGCTGTACTGTTCCATGTTCTTTGTCTATGGGCCCAACCAGAAAAAACACACAGCTCATACAAGTCTAGCACTCCATTAATGAACAAACCTAAGGCCTGGAACCGAAGATCTCGGAGGAAACCCACGCGGTCACAGGGAGAACATACAAACTCCGTACAGACAGCACCCGTAGTCAGGATTGAACCCGGGTCTCTGGCGATGTGAGGCAGTAGCACTACCGCTACGTCACCATGCCGCCCACAGGTGCTTCGGTTTCCTCCCACATCCCAAAAAAGTACAGGTTTGCAAATTAATGTAAATTGTAAGTAGGATAGTGTGTTGCCTCTAGATGCTCTGGTTTCCTCCCACATCCCAAAGACATGCAGATTAAATAGCCTCTGTAAATTGCTGTTAGTGTGTAGGGAGTAAATGAGAAAGTGGAATAACGTAGAACTAGTGTAAATGGGTGATCGATGGTCAGCATGGACTCAGTGGGGTGAAGGGCCTGTTTCCAGGCTGTATCTTTAAATCAATTCAAATCAATCAATCAAAAAGTAAGCAAACTGCAATGATTTGAAGGTCATTTTTCCCCACACTTCACTGCATGTGGCATGTGTGTTTAGTGAAGATATTGAGGGTAAATACTACTGGTGAATTTCTCTGTATACCTTGAAGAGGTGACAGACTCACCAGCGCTCCTGTCGTCGAGAGAACGGTGTGGAATGCTTACCCATGTAAGTGGAAAAACGGAACAAATTTTAAACGACCTGGGTTCCGTACCTGTAATTTCATCAGATTTACCTATATCAGCACGAGAAGCCAACCTTGCCATTGTCATGAAAATATGACTTTGTCAGGCAACATCTATTGGCAAAAAAGGAGATAGTGTATCTAAACCTGCACCATTATTGAAAATCTTTGCTGCAAAGCTGAGTCCACAGAATTTCTGACATTTAGAATGGTTAACTGGTTTGTTAGCTGCTTAAGTGTTAAAAGATCATTGTAATGGGTGAGTCATGACTGGTTGGCTTTCTATCACTCATGCTAACAAAACCATGTTGCACAAAATCCATCTCAGCTACACTGCAACACCTGACATTTTGATTGGCAGTTACTTAAATCTAATAAAGCTATTTGCATTTATTTAATAACCCCAATAGAGAAGGAGCTTCACAGAGGAAGAAATTAGCAGATTTTCTGCCTCCAAGGGAATTAAGAGACAACTATAAAAGTGATCAAAACGGTTTTCGCTCAGCCGAAGAGGAACAGGAAGATTCCAGAGATGTCCGATAAATGAAGGTGAAGCAGGTACAAGCTTGATCTGCGGGCAAATGAATTGATGGCAAGAAGAAATCAACTGGAAAGCAATGGAGAAAAATAATTCCAAAATGGCAAAAGCTTAATGTAGAGTCAAATCTGGAAATTGAGCAGATTCGGTATGGGAAAGATTAGGACTTGAAAAAGTCGAAGGTAGACAAAGGTGCTGGAGAAACGCAGCGGGTGCAGCAGCATCTTAGGAGCGAAGGAAATAGGCAACGTTTCGGCCCGAAACGTTGCCTATTTCCTTCGCTCCTTCGATGCTGCTGCACCTGCTGAGTTTCTCCAACACCTTTGTCTACCTTCGATTTTCCAGCATCTGCAGTTCCTTCTTAAACGACTTGAAAAAGTCGTTGTCCTAAGAATGGATAAAGATTCCCTTTTGCAGCTCAAGGAAGAGAACTGTCAAGAGTCAGTCGCAATCATGCTGCTGTGCTTAACTCAGCATTGGTATTGGAATTGGTTAATTACTGAGCTAGATTCGACTCTTAAAGATATGGGGAGAAGGCAGGAACGGGGTACTGATTGGGGATGATCAGCCATGATCACATTGAATGGCGGTGCTGGCTCGAAGGGCTGAATGGCCTACTCCTGCACCTATTGTCTATTGTCACATGTACCAAGGTAGTGAGAAGCTTCTGATTGCGTGCTAACCAATTAAATCAGATCATGCATCTGTACAATCAAGCCAAACACACGGGTAGTGCAAAGAGAAAAATATCAGAGTGCAGAATATAGTTTTATGACCTTTCTAGTGTTAACAGTAATAGAGAAAAAGTCCATCTTTTCAATGAAGAAATTGCTCTCTCCAACATGGGAGGACCATTTTGTAGTCTGATAAGAAGTTGTTCCTAAGTCTAGTGGTATGGGCTTTCAGGCTCTAGTATAGAACAGACACACGAATGAGAGTTTGATACAGCTCTAGGGGCGAGCGGAATAAGTCATATGGGGAGAAGGCAGGATTGGGTTACTGATTGTGGATGATCAGACATGATCACAATGTCTGATCCGAATGGCCTCCTCCTGCACCTATGTTTCTAACAGTACAGCACAAGAACAGGCTCTTCAGCCCATAATGTCTGTGCCAAATATGATGCCAAGACCAACACTTAGTTACCTGCACATAACCCGTATTCCTCCATTCCCTGCATATCCATATGCCTATCCGAAAGCACCTGCTGCCCGATGGGAGAGGGGAGATATCCAAGTATTGACCGGATATTTTTTAACCAGGGTTAAAGATGTTTAACTAAATTCCAGACATTGAAGCATGGATATGAATTACAGTGCCCTTTGAGCCAGCACCGCCATCCATTGGGCCAAAGACCCATCATTTATTTATTTGCCTCTGTACTCCACAATTTGAGATTTGTAATAGAAAAAATTAATGTGGTTAAAGTGCACATTGTCAGATTGTAATAAAGGTCATTTTTATACATTTTAATTTCAACATGTAGAAATTACAGCAGTGTTTATACATTTCAGGGCACCATAATGTTTGAGACACAGCAATGTCATGTAAATAACAGTAGTCATGTTTAGTATTTTGTTGCATATCCTTTGCATGCAATGACTGCTTGAAGTCTGCGATTCATGGACATCACCAGTTGCTGGATGTCTTCTCTGGTGATGCTCTGCCAGGCCTGTATTGCAGCCATCTTTAGCTTATGCTTGTTTTGTGGGCTACTCCCCTTCAGTTTTCTCTTCAGCATATAAAAGTCATGCTCAATTGGGTTCCGATCGGGTGATTGACTTGGCCACTCAAGAACTGACCATTTTTTAGCTTTGAAAAACTCCTTTGTTGCCTTAGCAGTATGTTTGGGATCATTGGCTTGCTGTAGAATGAACCAATGAGTTTTGAGGTATTTTATTTTAACTTGAGCAGATAAGATGTGTCTATACACTTCAGAATTCATTATGCTACTACCTTCAGCAGTTGTATCATCAATGAAGATAAGTGAGCCAGTACCTTCAGCAGCCATACACGCCCAGGCCATTACACCCCCACCAACGTGTTTCACAGATGAGGTGGTATGCTTTGGATCTTGGGCAGTTCCTTCTCTTCTTCATACTTTGCTCTTGCCATCACTCTGATTTAAGTTAATCTTCGTCTCATCTGTCCACAAGACCTTTTTTCAAAACTGTGGTTGCTCTTTTAAGTACTTCTTGGCAAATTGTAACCTGGCCATCCTATTTTTGCGGCTAACCAGTGGTTTACATCTTGCAGTGTAGCCTCTGTATTTCTGTTCATGAAGTCTTCTGCAGACAGTGGTCATTGACAAATCCACACCTGACCCCTGAAGAGTGTTTCTGATCTGTCGGGCAGATGTTTGGGGATTTTTCTTTATTGTAGAGAGAATTCTTCCATCATCATCTGTGGAGGTCTTCCTTGGCCTGCCAGTCCCTTTGCGATTAGTAAACTCACCAGTGCTCTCTTTCTTCTTAATGATGTTCCAAACAGTTGATTTTGATAAGCCTTAGGTTTGGCTGATGTCTCTAACAGTTATATTCTTGTTTCTCAGTCTCATAATGGCTTCTTTGACTTTCATTGGCACAACTTTGGTCCTCATGTTGATAAACAGCAATAAAAGTTTCCAAAGGTGATGGAAAGACTGGAGGAAAGACTAGGTGCTGAGAGCTCTCTTATACCTGCATTGAGGAGGCAATTCAACACACCTGAGCAATTACAAGCACCTGTGAAGCCATGTGTCCCAAACATTATGGTGCCCCAAAATGGGGGGACTTCAATCTCAATTGTGGGGCGAAGCTCTATGTCAGCTCTCTTTTGGTGAGTTCCTGTCCTCTCGACCCCTTCAATGCTGGTTTAAACCAAAGATGGACACAAAATGCTGGAGTAACTCAGAGGGACAGGCAGCATCTCTGGAGAGAAGGAATGGGTAACGTTTCGGGTCGAGACTCTTCTTCAGACTCCAAAGGAATATAGTTACAGATAAATCTAGTGAGGGAGCCAGATTTTGTTGTCGACTTCCATCAGTTATGCCATTTTAATATTCAAATACTAAATTCTCATGTTGGATACAGGAGGCCAAGAGACACAAGGAAATAAGACAAGATAGTGATGCTTGCTCCTCATGATACTATTCACTATCTGGTCAAATGAAATCTGGTTACCTTGTAGGTCACCTATTGTCAACTCCAATGCACTAACAGTTCACTTACCTAATGTGCAGATTGATGACTTGACGGGTTCCAGAGGGAATATTTTTAAATTGACACAGTAATAGGAATACTGCACTGTGCCGTCATGATCAGATTCCGGTCTGGAAACAAGACCGTTAAGAAATTTTAATACAATCGCACTAGTCACAGTAGATTGCAAAAACCTCCTGATTTGTCGCGAGATGTCAAACCATGTAAATCACTAGCCTTAAGCAGTGCTGCTCCGAGGGAGGAGGTGGTTGACATCAAATTATGTGTTACAGCATCTCCTACTATAATGGTTTTTGAGCTTTTGACGCGGGAGATATCTTGCAAATGTTGACATACTTCCAGACACCACCTGAAAATATTTACGAGGGACTTTTTTTGGGGGGGGGAGGGGGGGGTCTCCAAGCAAATCTTCACACCTCCACAGTTCCCCAGAAAAGGCTGTCACAAGCCTCTGTCTCATCACCTCAAGGACAGCAAGTCACACAAAGAAAATGATGGTTTTGTGCCAAAATATTACATTTCCATTGCCACAAAACACCGAGTCAATAAATATGAACAAACTATCTAAAGGCCCAGCACACAGACAGAAGATGGGCTGCTTCATGTACTCCCCCAAACTTTACAGAAGCTAAATTGAAAATATAAATAATTCTCTCTTAAAAAAAAGAGAGCTTTCTTTTTATCTCTCAAATAGTTAGATTGCACTGTGGAAGGAACAATCTAAATTATCTTTTTTTTAAAGGAAAGCATAAGGCAGAATAACAAAAAGGAAAAATAGATTGCAAATTTCTCTGTTGGAATCTTTAAGTTCTGCACTTAAAACCAAAATTATATAAATTAAAATTATTTAAAAGATAAAAGGCTGAACTGCATCAGCATTCAACGTGCCCAAGGTGTGACTGTTTAGCAAAGTAAAATAAAAAGCCGCCTTTAATATTTAACACCAACCAGACTGATACAAGTCTGCATCAATCCTTCACAAATAAAATGTATGATTTGCATTGAGTTTGACAAAACCAGGGCAACATATTCATGCCATTCAGCTCACCCGACAACCCCCCTTGTCCCCATCTTTCAGTTTTTATCATTGGAACCAAATTGCAATTTACATGTCACCGCATTCCTTCACTAAAATTTATCCTGTATCATCTAATTCAACAGTCGAGCCATGTTAATTTACCAGTAGGGAGAAGGGGGGGGGGGGGGGAGGGGAGGGGGAGGGGGGAGAAGAAAAACCTCTGCCTCAGCAAAAGTTTTCATTAAAATTTTAGACAAATGATCTCCTTGTCCTTCTCTCCACTGCCTGGGGCTCCATGCTATTTCTATGCAAATAACAACCTCCGAGTTTATATCCTATTATTTCCACTGGAGCTGTGCCGACATGACCTGAAACGCAAGAGATGGAGCGAGTGATTGCTGGAGTGTGAAAAAAAAAATATCGTCAGGAGTCAGAAGCAAGAACAAAAAAAAAAAAATGCTGGGATAACGTATTTATCTCAAGCTGTATTGAAATTCATTCTGTGTCGGCGATCATGCTCAATCCATCTGCTTTATGTTATCATTTGCATTTCATGCCTTCTGGCTTTGATGTCCTGATACTTTGATGCAGTCTGAGGCGCACATTATCATTATTTCAATTTTCACACAAGCCGACAGGTCAGAGGGATGGAAATGTTGATGTTCCACGTACAGCTGTTTATTGTAAGATGGGATGGAAGGATGTCCATGACACTTTGCCTTCTCTGTTCATTACGCATGCAAGTATTCTAACAGCAAATTAAAGCTGATTCAATGAGCAAAATCCATTTCGTTCCTCTCTCTCTTGCCCATATCTCATAGGCAAGGGTTCACAGGGCACCTAAATGAATCTAGGTGTCTTACGGCAATTTGGTTCTGTAGTTACAGACCACTGACACATAGAAGGTAATGCAGACATAACGTGATTAGGCAACTTCCAGCACTGATCACACGCCACCCCCCTTGATAAAATAATCTGGTCTGCAAATGATAATGGCCAGCTGAAGGCTGCCTGCATTGCACATTAGCTGTCTGTGAATCACCAAACTGAGCAGTGACACAGGCTCAGCCAAGCAGAAAGCCAGTCCTGTCTAAATTCCGGCGGAAAGTGGCACCCTTGACCGTCACTACTCCACATTAACGGGAGAGAGGCAAAAACAACGCACGGGGCCGCTCAGCATTTCCCTCTGGATTGCCCGCATCGTATTGTGTGCCTCGGAGGGCGTTCTGTTTCCAACCAAATCACAGTCGCAGCAACCTGTACCCACTGAGCGCACTGTGGTTTGCTAAAGTGGAATAAGAGAGCTTTCTTCTTCAAACAAAAGAAAATGAAGCCTTTGTGCCTTCACTGCCTCCTCGTGAAATGTTGGCAATGTTACCGAGCTTGTCCTCATACCTGCCACTCACCAATTTGAAGAGGGGAAAGACATTCCACTTTTTAAAATAATCTTATTTGTCCTTCTTTCCCACCACTTTTCATCAGAAATCTCCTTGCCTTTGGCACTTTGTATTATAAGTAATATGCCCTCCGTTGTTACCTATCTGATGATAGTAACGGTGGCTGAACTGAACACTGGATCCCAACTCACAAATGTGGGAAAATATTACATTTTTCCAAGTGCTTTGGCGTGGAAGCACTTGAAGGAAAATTATTCCTGAATTCCTAGGTAGCTTATAACCTGACTACAGAGTTTTTTTCCCCCTATTGTTTGTTCCGGTTACTTTTTCAAAAAAAAACATAGCAAACATAATTTCACATCTTAACTAAAGGAAAATATTTGCATTTCCATACGTTTTCCATGTCCCTTCAGAATGTCCTAAAGCATTTCTAATCAATGATCTACTTTGTGAAGCATGCTCACAGTTGTACTGTAAAATAATGGCAGCTAATTTGCACCTAGCCAGATTTCACTAATTGCAATGTGATATTGACAAAATCATCTTTCTCGGTATTGTTCAATTAGAAATAAATAATGACTGGTAATCAAGATAAACACATCCTCATTGGTCGGGGCATTGAGTCAGGAAGTCATGGTGCAGACTTTGGTTAGGACACACATTTGGGGTATTGTGTGCAGTTCTGGTCACCCTGAAAGGACATGAAGGCTTTGGAAAGGGTGCAGAGGAAGTTTACCAGAATGATGCCTGGATTAGAGGCACTAGCGACAGGGAGCGGTCGGACAAATTGGACTGATTTCTCTGGAATGTCGGTGGTTGAGGGGAGACCAGATAGAAGTTTATAAGATTATTGGAGGCATGGAGAGAGTAGACACCTTTTTCCCCAGGGTGGAAATGTCAAAGATTAAGAGGCATAACTTTAAGGTGAGAGGGGTAAGGCTTAAAGGAGATGTGTGGGGGCATGTTTTTTCTTTACATGGTGGTTGGTGCCTGGAACATGCTGCCAGCGGTGGTGGTGGAGGCAATTACGGTAGTGGAGTATAAAGAGACTTTTAGATAGGCAGGGAATGCGTCATGTCAAGGCAGATGAGGTTAGTTTATCTTGAACTTGAACTATATTAATGTTTAACATAAAAAAGAGAAAGAAATCATGTCTGAGTATTAATAGGTGTAACATCCAATGGTCTGGAAAATCTGGTAGTCCAGCAGCACCAAAGTCCCACGGGTATACAAACAAAATAATTTGTACATTGTCTTTTCTGGACGTCACCCTGGATAATTTCTCACTAATTATGCCAGGATCTAATAAAGATACGAATAGGGAGATTGTTAAAACTATTGCATCTTCTCAAATGTTTTCAAAAGAGAGTTAGATTTAGCTCTTAGGGCTAAAGGAATCAGGGGATATGGGGAAAAAGCAGGAACGGGGGTACTGATTTAAGATGATCAGCTATGATCATATTGAATGGTGGTGCTGGCTCAAAGGGCTGAATGGCCTACACCTGTACCTATTTTTTTTCTAAATAATCTCCAAATATAAACCAACTATTTCAAGAGCTATTTTGGTAATCCCTTCTTTCACTACCTGCACGTGATCCATATCCTGCATGTGCACGTGCCTATCCCAAAGCCTCTTCAATGCCACTATCATCTATGCCTTCACCACCACCCCAGACAGTGCCTTCCAGACACCCACCACCTATGTAAAAAAACTTGCCCTGGCATATCCCCTTTAAACTTTGATCTTCTCAACTTTGGCCAATGCCCTTGACTTCACCATTTGCACCCTGGGATAAAGGTTCTGACTGTCGACCCTATCTACGCCACTCAAAAGTTCATACATTTCTATCAAGTCTTCCCTCAACGTTCCAGAGAAAGCAATCCAGGTCTGTGCAACCTCTCCTATTAGCTAATATCATCTAATCCAGTATGGTCCAGTTTAGCAAGTGCAGTGGTAAAAAACACCAAATCTTGGACAGAAAAGTCAAGCAGACACCTTTGGCTAACTCATTTAAGCACCATAATCATAATGTATTAAATAAATTATAAATGTTTTTCAATTTAAAAGACACCGTCTAAAATACAGTTAGTTTCAAAACTCGTTAAAATCCAATGAATGGCTCCGTAATTACACATTTAATTCTAAGTGATGATACTGTGGGGTCAGTTAAGGAAATACCCAAGGCTCATTCATCACTCTGTCACCCAACTCTATGAAGTCACATAATAATAGAGTTGCTGCATGAAAGCAGGTTCGATCCTGACTACAGCTGCTTTCCGTACGGAGTTTGTACGTTCTCCCTGTGACCGCGTGGGTTTTCTCCGAGTGCTCCGGTTTCCTCCCACATTCCAAAGACGTGCGAGTTTGTAGGTTAATTGCCCTTTGTAAATTGCCCCTAGTGTGTAGGGAGCAGATGAGAAAGCGAGACAACATCGAACTGGTGTGAATGGGTGATCGATGGTCAGCATGGACTCGTTGGGCCGAAGAGCCTGTTTTATGCTGTATCTCTAAACTAAGCACTATACACAGGAGAGCGGTGGAATGTTTGTAAACTGCATAACTTATCATTGAATTAAAACATCAACTTATTTTGTTTATGTGGAATAATGTGAACATCCCATTCTGCAACAATAGTTGTTCCATGAGCATGTAGACTTGCTCAAGCTCAAGAGAGTCAAGAGTGTTTAATTGTCGTAGCAATAACGGAACAATTAAATTCTTACTTGCAGCAGCAGGTATATGTAGGTCTGCAAACGCAATACACTTGGATAATATATAATCATCAAACACTCAAAAAATTAATCATCGTAATACTTGTGCAAAAGAAAAAAAACGTTTTTTTTGGTATAACAACAGACCGACCATGGAAGTCCATAGCTGAAGCTCTTTCCCACATGCAGATGGTGCATTGCTGTACCATACATATCCCATTTTCCAGTCAATAAATAAATTCTGCTTTCGGCTACATTAGATGGATTTACACCGTGCCCAATACGGGGCGGCACGGTGGCGCAATTGTAGAGTTGATGCCTTATGGCATTACGGTTCGATCCTGACCACGGCTGCTGTCTGCACGGAATTTGTACATTCTCCTTGTGACCGAGTGGGCTTTCTCTGGGATCTCAGGTTTCCTCCCACATTCCAAAGTACAGGTTTGGAGGTTAATTGGCTACTGTTAATTATACATTGTCCCTGATGTGCAGGATAGTGCTAGTGTATGGTGAGCGCTGGTCGGTGCGGACTCAGTGGGCCGAATGGCCCCTCTCCGTGCTGCATCTCTAAACTACATTAAATCTCTATCCTAATCTAAATCGCATTATACTATTTTTATTGTATTGCTGTCGAACCTTCCTTAGAGATTATTAGATGTTTTCATTAAGTATATAGATCTAAAAATGACTGTCCCTCAAAAATCCGAGTTTTGTGCAAATAATTCATACATTCTAAATAAAAATATTGTATTTCTATTTGTGAAGTCGACACTATATTGGTCTTGGGGTGAAAGCTACAGTGTACTGCAGTGACGGCTGTTGGTGAGAGTGTTATCTCGGGAAGGATTTCCAGTGACAGAGATTTATCAATGAGAAGGCTTGATCTTACCTTGTTCAAGGCTCCAGCTCCGGTCAAAATGATGTGCGAGTTTTCCACTTGGATAGTTCTCTGTCCCAGTCTGACAAGGTATGCGCCGATACCAATCGCACGGCAAGTGACCTACATCAGACACTATGATCAGATAACTGTTCTTCCCTGCAGCCAACGACTTGTCTAAGTGAAGGCTTTGAATAGTTGCCACATTGTTCCAAGTTAATTTTGCACTTTGTTTTTTTTTAATGCAATAACCATTTGTGCACAGTGAAACCATACAAAGAGTAATGAGAAGCACAGTGGATTACCTGAATTCATTTGAGAAGGTGCAATTTAAGGGTTAAAACAGGTTTTTAGCTAGAATGGGGATATCTGCTGACAGTTAGGCCTTTCCGAGGTGCCGTGGCCAGAGGCTGGAGCCCACCCGAAGGCTTGGTCGGCAGTACCGGGAGGGGGCCCCTGGAAAGCGAGGAATGGGCCGAATGGAGGGTGAACCGGGATAATGTCTCCAGCGCCTTCAAGGTCAGCTGCAGGAGGCGCCCCTGGGACACAAAGATGACCGGGCGAGGAGAGGAGAGGGACGTTGGTTCGTGGGCCGAGCCAGTTGAGGGTGACGGAGAGAGGGCCTGCAGGTACCTGGGGCTCGCCTGGATCGGGAACTGCTCCAGCAGACCGAGCGCACGCGGGCAGACCGGACTTTGGAAACGGCGCCAAAACATGGCGGTGCCCACATGTGTAAACATGCAAAAGAATTTCACTGTGCAGTTGCACATGTGACAAATAAAGCTCCATTGACCAGTGAATCATTCCCATGCTAAACAAGCAGTCTCGGAGAAAAACAATTAACTGCTTCGTAAAATAAATCGGGCTCACTTGGAAGAACTAATAAATCCCAAGGGAAAAAAAGACACAGAGTGCTGGAGTAACTCAGCGGGTCAGGCAGCATCCCTGGAGAACATGGATATGTGCCATTTCGGGTCGGGGCCTTTCTTCAGATTGATTGTGGGAGGGGGAAGAAAGCTGGAAGGAGACCCCAAGACCTCAAAGCGTGCAGCATTTTTGGGGCAGCACAGTGGTGCAGCGGTAGTGCTGCTGCCTTGCAGCGCTAGAGACCCAGGTTCAATCCTGGCTACAGGTGCTTTCTGTGCGGAGTTTGTATGGTCTCCCTGTAACCTTGCGGGTTTCTTCCGGGTTCTCCGGATTTCCTCCCACATGCCAAAGTCGTGCAGGTTTCTAGGTTGATTGGCTTCTGTAAATTGTCCCCAGTGTGTAGGATAGAACTAGCGTACGGGTGATTGCTGGTCGGCGCGGACTCAGTGGGCGGAAGGGACTGTTTCCACGCTAAACTAAATTAAATCAAGGATACATAGTAATAATACAAGACAGGTAGACAAAAGTGCTGGAGAAACAGCGGGTGCAGCAGCATCTATGGAGTGAAGGAAATAGGCAACGTTTCGGGCCGAAACCTTTGGGTTTTGGCCCGAAACGTTGCCTATTTCCTTCGTTCCATAGATGCTGCTGCACCCGCTGAGTTTCTATGGAGTGAAGGAAATAGGCAACGTTTCGGGCCGAAACCCTTGGGTTTCGGCCCGAAACGTTGCCTATTTCCTTCATTCCATAGATGCTGCTGCACCCGCTGAGTTTCTCCCGCACTTTTGTCTACCTTCGATTTTCCAGCATCTGCAGTTCCTTCTTAAACACAATAATACAAGACAAATGTTTATTCCTGGAGATATCGGAGATTAGTTCAATCCTGATATAATTTTTTTTTTAAACCTGTTCCCATCACAGGCAGAGCCCATCAGCACTTTTCATCCAATTCAATCTCCATTGACGAGGTGTTCAAGTCCAAGAAGTGTGAATTGAATTGATCAACCACAAGATTTCATTCTGCCCAAGCCCAAACCAACACCCAGCAACAGATACATATTCTTTGACAAGACTTTCAGATACATACCAAATTTATGGTGATAATTTCTTCATAAGCCAAGGACGACTCTCCTGCTATCATTCCTGATCCTCGAAGATTTTCAACTCCCAGGCCCTCTTCTTTTCCAATGATGTCTGTTATTTTGTACCTGTGGAATAAGAAGCCATTATCACCTTCAGAGGACATTAGCCAGGAACCTGCAGAAACAAAGAACTGCAGATGCTGGTTTATACCAATGATAGACACAAAGTGCTGGAGTAATTCAGCGGGTCAGGCAGCATCTCTGGAGAAAAAGGACAGGTGACGTTTCGGGTCTTGACTCTTCTTCAGACGGGAAAGATTTAATAGGAACCTGGAGGGAAAGTTTTCCACACTTGGGGGGGTGGCTGTTAAGTCATTTAAAAAGGGGATTGAGCAACTACATCTCCTCAACTTGGTCAAAAAGGCCCACTTCAAAATTTAATCACTACTCTACTCACTCCGACCTGCGCGAGATAACCACTGATGAGGTGTTTGCGCAGTAATCAACCAGAACGGATATATGGAACGAGCTGCCAGAGGAGGAAGTTGAAGCAGGTATTACAACATTTATAAGATATTTGGACATGGATTGGGAAGAGATAGGAGCAGTCCTGAACCACTATCTACCTCATTGGAGACCCCCGCACTATCTTTGATCAGACTTTACTGTACTTTACCATGCACTAAAAGTCATTTCCATTAATTCCTTTATCATGTATCTATACACAGTGGATGGCTTGATGGTAATTATGTGTGGTCTTTCCTGCTGACTGGTTAGCATGCAAAAAAGCTTTTCACTGTACCTCAGTCCACCTGACAATAAACTAAACTGTAACACAAACTAGAGGGACATGGGCCAAACACGAGCTGGTGGGACTAGTCTGGATGCAACATCTTGGTCGGCAAGGGCAAGTTGGGCCGAAGGACCTGTTTCTGTGCTGTATGACTCTATGACATTGTTGAGTCGATTACTAACACCTATCCTTACTTGCGATATGGTGAGTAGGACTAAATGAGGCTCCTTTGGTTCAAAGCCAGCAGAAACACTCAGATTGAGTGAATGAAAATTAGTGATCTGTTCAATTATAACGGCATTTTCCTCTATCCAATATTCAAAAAAATACCAGGCAGTAAGTTTCGACTCTGCCAGATAGATTCCTCTTCCTCGGTATTAATTCCTACACCACCTTGCCGTGAACCCTTCCACAAGGGAGGCAAACAGCAAGATGGAATGATAGCTACAGCTTGTCAATCTACTGCATGCTGGATAAGATGCACCAAGGAAAGATCCTTGCTGAGAAAATGTGAGATCTGCATGTACGAGGAATAACCACAATATAAAATTATACAATCCTCTGTTGATATTTTAAATCAGCCATCAATTGATTTGCAAAGCTTCAGGCACCTCTTTACTTAGGTGTTCATTACCCCCAGATTCAGGGACAGTTTCTTCCCAGTTGTTATCAGGCAACTGAACCACCCTATCACCAACTAGAGTGGTCCTGAGCTACCATCTACCTCATTGGAGACTCTCGGACTATCTTTAATCTCTTGCATTAAACGTTATTTCCTTTATCCTGTATCTGTGCAATGTGGACGGCTTGATTGTAATCATGTACAGTCTTTCCACTCACTGGACAGAACAACAAAAAAGCTTTTCAATGTACCTCGGAATAAACTAAATTTAACTAGAGGTGTATTTGGAAAAGCAGCAACATCGAAATTGTTTTAAATGCTTTTTCACTGTTTGAAGTGGAAAGAATACACCTGATACTATACGTCAATGCTGCCTTTGTTACTTCAATGTCACCGTGAAGCTTACCTTGATTCCCCTTCATCCTCAACGTGTTCACAGTGGACAGAGTTCAATGCACTGACCTTCTTATAGTCCTGGGGGGTGAGGTACAGGTACTTGTATCCCTGCAGGTACACAAGACAATAAGCACTTCTGAACAAGAAACCAGTACAGCCCAGACTCACAGCTGATATTCATGTTTAAGAAGGAACTGCAGATGCTAGAAAATAGAAGGTAGACAAAAAATGCTGGAGAAACTCAGCGGGTGAGGCAGCATCTATGGAGCAAAGGAAAAAGGCAACGTTTCGGGTCTCGACCCGAAACGTTGCCTTTTTCCTTTGCTTCATACATGCTGCCTCACCTGCTGAGTTTCTCCAGCATTTTTGTCTACCAGCTGACATTCATGATTGCAGAGCAGCCTCTAGCTGCAAAGTTTCTACTTACAAACACAGATTTCTCATTGTTTTTTTCCAATTGAAGGTTGAAAGTATATAGATGCTATGATTAGGCATTTGAAGTTTTTAAATAAAACATGCAAAGTAACAACCAAAGATTAAAAAGACAGTAGTGTTTGTAGAGTCCCATGAAATTGGTTGCAATATTTACTCAAACGATCACAACAAAGTGGTTAATTAATTGATTGATTGAAAGATACAGCATGGAAACAGGCCCTTTGGCCCACTGACTCGTCACCAACCAACGATCAACTGTTCACTCTAGATCTTTGTTTTCACACTTTTGCATCCATTGCCTACACACCAGGGGTAATTTTACAAATGCCAATTAACCAACACATCTGCACATCTTTGGGATGATGGAAGAAATTGGAGCACCTGGAGGAGACCCACACAGTCAAAGAGAGAATGTGCATACTCACACAGACAGCACCGGATGTGAGGATCGGACCCGTGACTCCAGGGCTATTTGGCAGCAGCTCTATGTGCTGTGCCACCGTACCACTGTTCACACCAATTTTCTCGAAACACCTAATTGATATCCTGATAAACTATCCCAATACATTTACAAGTAAAAATGTCAACTTAATTCTAGGCATTTAGCGATTTGAGCACAACTAGTTAAAATGTGTAATGCATTGTGAACCAGTGCTTTCCATACATGTCCACAGATAGCAGGGTGGCACAGTGGGATAGCGGTAGAGTTGCTGCCTTACAGCGCCAGACACCCTGGTTCGATCCTGATTACTGGTACTGTCTGTACAGCGTTTGCACGTTCTCCTGTGACCACATGGGTTTTCTCCGGGTGGTCCGGTTTCTTCCCTCACCCCAAAGACATAGAAACATAGAAAATAGGTGCAGGAGTAGGCCATTCGGCCCTTCGAGCCTGCACCGCCATTCAATATGACCATGGCTGATCATCCAACTCAGTATCCTGTACCTGCTTTCTCTCCATACCCCCTGATCCCTTTAGCCACAAGGGCCACATCTAACTCCCTCTTAAATATAGCCAATGAACTGGCCTCAACTACATTCTGTGGCAGAGAATTCCAGAGATTCACCACTCTCTGTGTAAAAAATGTTTTTCTCATCTCAGTCCAAAAAGATTTCCCCTTTATCCTTAAACTGTGACCCCTTGTTCTGGACTTCCCCAACATCGGGAACAATCTTCCTGCATCTAGCCTGTCCAACCCCTTAAGAATTTTGTAAGTTTCTATAAGATCCCCCCTCAATCTTCTAAATTCTAGCGAGTACAAGCCGAGTCTATCCAGTCTTTCTTCACATGAAAGTCCTGACATCCCAGGAATCAGTCTGGTGAACCTTCTCTGTACTCCCTCTATGGCAAGAATGTCCTTCCTCAGATTTGGAGACCAAAACTGGACGCAATACTCCAGGTGTGGTCTCACCAAGACCCTGTACAACTGCAGTAGAACCTCCCTGCTCCTATACTCAAATCCTTTTGCTATGAATGCTAACATACCATTCGCTTTCTTCACTGCCTGCTGCACCTGCATGCCTACTTTCAATGACTGGTGTACCATGACACCCAGGTCTCGTTGCATCTCCCCTTTTCCTAATCGGCCACCATTCAGGTAATAGTCTACTTTCCTGTTTTTGCCACCAAAGTGGATAACCTCACATTTATCCACATTATACTGCATCTGCCATGCATTTGCCCACTCACCCAGCCTATCCAAGTCATCTTGCAGCCTCCTAGCATCCTCCTCACAGCTAACACTGCCCCCCAATGCATGTTTGTCGATTAATTGGCTTCGGTAAGTTGTAAAATTGACCCTAGGGTGTAGGATAGGGCTAGTGTGCAAGGTGATCGCTGGTCGGCGCAGACTCGATGGGCTGAAGGTCCTGTTTCCGCGCTGTATCTCTAAAGTAAATAAAGTCTAAAGATAAGGGAAAACATCAATGGGGCTACATTTTATACCTGCCAACCTAGCATCATTCCTATCAACTGTCCTCTCTGTTCTTTCTTGCAGCAACAGTGATAGATTTAAGCGGCAACTTTCCCTCCAGAGTCCACTCCAAGTTCCTACCTCTAATTACCATCAGAGGCAGCTCAACAGGATAGATGGAGGCAGCGGAGATTTTAAATCAGTCGTGCGTTTCAGAATTGAAGTCAGGGGAAACAGGTCCATTTAAAAAATCATGTCAGGTAGAATCATATATGTAAAAAGGATGGACAAATTATGCACTGTAGCACAGACTGACTTGAAGGTAAATGGTTAACACTCATTTCATCCATATCTGATAAGAGAGCATACTGATTGGTTACATCACAGCCTGGTTCAGTAACTCAAAGACCGGCTCCAGGAATGAAGGGGGCTGGAGAAAGCGGTAGACATTGGTCAGCCCATCACAGATACTGACCACACCACGGCTGATGGATTCCACAGGAAACGCTGCCTGAAACAGTCAGCCAGCTTCATCAAAGATCCGCACCATGCCAGCCACACTCTCATCACGGGGAGAATGTACAGGAGCCTGAAAACTGTGACCTCCAGGTTCAAGTACTGCTTCTTCCCAGCACCCATCAGGCTCTACATAGATACATAGACAATAGGTGCAGGAGTAGTCCATTCGGCCCTTCTAGCCAGCACCGTCATTCCATGTGATCATGGTTGATCATCCACAATCAGTACTACGTTCTTGCCTTCTCCCCATATTCCTTGATTCCGCTAGCCAGAAGCTCAATCAAACTCTCTTTTGAATGCATCCAGTGAATCGGCCTCCAGTGCCTTCGCAGGCAGAGAATTCCACAAATTCACAGCTCTCTGCAACACTGCACAACACTAACCACTACGTCAGCAACTATGATCTTCTCTGGTCATGGAGGGCCTGAAACTAGACCGGGTTTCACTTACATGGGAGTGCTGGTTGGATTTTCACCTTTTATGACAGAGCACCCCAAAAGCGTGCCCCGTCAGTGCGCCTCAACAGTGCACCCCTCGTCCACCCTGACAATGCACCCCAAGTGCACCCCGACAGTACACTCCGACAGTGTATCCCAAAAGTGTACCCCGACAGCGCACTCCAACCCCCCGACAGCGCGCCCTCACAGAGCACCCCAACAGTACACTTGGAGTGTACCCCGAGAGTGTACTCCTACAGTGCACCCCAACGTGCACGCCGACAGTATACCTCCACAATGCACTCCGAGTGTACCCCGGCAGTGTACCCCTACAGTGAGCCCTGACAGTGTACCTTAACTGTGCACCCCAATGATGTGCACCAACCGTGCACCCGGAAAGTGCTACCCGACAGCGTGCTCTGACAGTACACCTCGACCCCCCCCCCCCTCCCCCCCCGACAGTGTACTTCAACATTGCTGGCCACTACAAGGACTTTTGAGTAGATGTTTTAAAACAATCTGAAACATCCTAGCAAGCCCATGAGCATTGCAGTGAGAATATCGTTGTTAGCATTTTAGCAGTGATACAGCTGGAGGAAATTCCTTGATTTGAACACCATAACAGGTTAAGCCAAGTGCAACTCTACCCATCAGCCATAGTTACCTATTCCAGGCCCACACCTACCTTGTACGGGTCAGCAGCATCTTCCCAGGCCACGTGAAACATGTGCCGGATTTCTTCCGCCAGTCCTATCCTCGCTCCACTGTTTGCCGCTATGTAGATGCGCGGGATGCCTTTGGTCCGGGCGAACTCGGAAGCTCTGAGAAACAAGAGGTCCTCCTGCGGCCCAAAGGACCCGATCTTGTGAGTGATGTCGTTGCTGATGACGATGAGGTCGCGGCCATCTGGACATTCTGGTGACTTTAGGTGCATCTTCCAGGCCACCATACCAATCTGGAGAAGAAATTATCAATGTCAAACTTTGTGGATAGACACAAAGTGCTGGAGTAACTCAGCGGGTCAAGCAGCATCTCTGAAGTAAAAGGATGGGTGACGCTATGGGTCAGAAGCCTTTCTCGGACTGGAAATATACCACGTTAGCTAATGTCCCCAGAAGTATTAAACGGCAGCACAGTGGCACCACGGTAGAGTTGCTGCCTCAGAGACCAGCGTCAAAGACCCGGGTTTGATCCTGACTACGGGTGCTATCCGTACAGGGCCTGTACATTCTCCGTGTGACAGCGTAGATTTTCTCAGGGTTTCCTCCCACATTCCAATGACGTCTAGGTTTGTAGGTTAATTGACCTCTGTAAATTGTCCCTAGTGTGTAGGACGAGAACTAGTGTACGGGTGATCGCTGGTCAGCGTGGTCAGTGGGCTGAAGGCTCGTTTCCATGCTGTATCTCTAAAAACTAAAGTGAAACTTTTTTGAAACGTTCCCAAAGAAAGAACAAACTTGACACATAATACTGGAGCAGCTCAGCCAATCAGACAGCACCTCGGGTGAACATGGATAGGTGATATGATCCAAAACCTCAACTATCCATGTTCTCCAGAGATGCCTGACCCGTCGAGTTACTCCTACATTTTTGTGTGTTGCAAGGGAAGAACATTGATCAGAATTCTCAGCTTTTCAGGTACGATTATGTAATTTTGTGGATCCACGATACAAAGATAGATGGAATTAGGATTTTACATTTGATCCCAAAATTGGCTGACATCACTTCCAAACCAAAATGTAATCTTGGATTTTAAGCTCAAATTCTGGAAAAGTGGTTGATTCTCAATATTTTTATCCTGGAATAGCAAAAATTAAATTGATATTAGTAAAAGTGCCAGGTAGATAACAGGCCATAAGAGACTGCTGTTTATATTTTTCATAAAGTTAATGCTGTCCAGCCTCTTTCCTCCTGCGGTAGAGTTGCTGCCTCACAGCGCCAGAGACCCAGGTTCGATCCTGACTACGGGTGCTGCCTGTACAGAGTTTGTACGTTCCCCCTGGGACCTCTTTTGTTATCCTCCGAGCGCTCCGGTTCTCTCGCACACTCCAATGACCTGCAGGTATCGAGGTTAATTGGCTTCTGTAAATTGTCCTTAGGTTGTAGGATAGAACTGTGGAGAATCGTTGGTTGGTGCAGACTCTTTGGGCCGAAGGGCCTGTTTCCACACTGTATCTCTAAACTAAACCCGAGAATAAAATGAATGCAGGTAATTCAACCTTTAGTGGGGTGATGTGCCACCTAGAGGAACAATAATGAGGTGCAGCTGGAAAATGCGTGGCCTTATATCAAAGTATTAATCGGCCACTGTTAATCTCACTTAATTCCTGTGCATTTTTGTGACAGCATGCACCAGGACGGCATACTCTCAAAAGTTAAAAACTAGATTTTCACATTTTTTGAGTGTTATTTTTCAATGTTTAAACATTTAATTGATTTTTTTACTTTTCAGTTATTGGTTTAGTTAAGTTTAGAGAGATAATGCAGAAGAAGCAGGCCCTTCGGTCCACCGAGTCCGCACCGACCAGCGATCCCCGCACACTAACACTACCCTACACACACTAGGGCCAATTTTACATTTACACCAAGCCAATTAACCCACAAACCTGTACGTCTTTGGAGTGTAGGAGGAAACCAAAGATCTCGTAAAAAATGCACACAGGTCATGGGGAGAACATTCAAACGCCATGCAGACAGCACCTGTAGTCAGGGTCGAACCCGGGTCTATGGCACTGTAAGGCAGCAACTCTACCGCTGTGCCACCGTGCTGCCCTAATTCATTTCTGAAATTAGAAGTTGGTTTGTCACAAAACCAAAACAGAAGATGGGGGTGTATTGGTGGAAAGAAATTCTTGATAAAAGGAGGTTAATTGATATGTGCACCGGCACATTTTCGTCAACAGGAGAAACACTGCTCAATTCAAAGGGACCAGCACCATGGGAAGGAAAAACAGATTATCAGCAATAATTGTCTGGTAGATCCAATAACGTTTTCTGACTTACAAATGTCAAGAGTCAAGAGTGTTTTATTGTCATGTGTCCCAGATAGAACAATGACATTCTTACTTGCTGCAGCACAACAGAATATGTAAACATAATAAATAATATGATAAACGAGATAAAGTTCAGTGTGTGTATATATATATATATATATATATATATATATATACACACATACTCACATATATGTATATGTATAATATATATAGATATGCATACATACTCAAAAAACAAACAATAACAGTGTAATAATAATAATAATAATAGTCTATTGTAGTTCAGAGCTTATTTGGAGGTTGTAGTGTTTAATAGCCTGATGGCTGTAGGGAAGAAGCTGTTCCTGAACCTGGATGTTACAGTTTTCAGGCTCCTGTACCTTCTTCCCGATGGCAGAGGTAAGATGAGTGTGTGGCCAGGATGGTGTGGGTCTCTGATGATGTTGGCTGTCTTTTTAAATCCCTTTGATGGTGTGGAGGTCAGTTGGACTGGGCAGTGTTCACAACTTTTTGCAGTCTTTTCCGCTCCTAGACGTTCAAGTTGCCGAACCAGGCCACGATGCAACCAGTCAATGTTTTAAACCAAGTCAAGTCAAGTCAGTTTTATTCATCACGTGCACATAAAGTGCAGTGAAATGAATTTGCCAGCAGCGGTACAATATAAAAAGAACACCCAATACACAATAAACATCTAACACAAAAATCCACCACAGCATTCATCACTGTGGTGGAAGGCAAAAAGTTTGGTTAATCCTCCTCCATTTTCCCCCGTGGTCGGGACCACAACCCTCCGCAGTCGCCGCTGTGGGCGTCCAGATGTGCAGACAAGGTAAATCCAGGTAAGTCCGGAATCGGTGCCTCCCCACCGGAGACCGCGGCTTCAAGATGGTGTAGGCCGCAGGCCGGCAGTCGAAATCTAAAGTTCCCGCCGCGCCGCAGCCAGAAGCACCGCAGACCGCAGGGCCGGCGGTCGGAGCTCCTCTCCAGGGATCCCCAGCGAGGGATCGCGCTCCGGTTGGTAAGTCCCCGCTGCGCCCGCGGTTAGAAGTAGGCCGCGGGCCGGCGGTCGGAGCTCTTCTCCTCCGGGGTCCCCAACGAGGGATCCCAGGCTCCGGACGCCAGGCCAGCTGGAGCTCCGCAGACCGCGGCTTCAGGCTGCCGCGGGCCAGAGAACGGAGTGCTCCCCCCCGGCGACGTCTCGCCCGCTCCGCGACAAAAGAGTCCGCGCTGCGCCGCTGCTGAAGCTTCAGGCCCGTCTCCGGGACTGATCCTTTGTGTTAGGCCACGAGGAAGGCGACATGGAAAAAGTCGTCTCTCCGTGGAGGAGGCGACCGAAGCAATTCCCCCCTTACCCCCCCCACACAAGACACACCGAGAAACATTAAAAACACACATTGAGACGCACTAAAAAAACAAAAAAAGTAGAAAAAACTAATACGCTGCTGGGAACAGTTTGCTCTTTATAGGTCACGTGCATATAGGACCATATTTCTCACTAGGCAATGTTACTAAGCTTTGCGTTGTTAACATTTACAATCACGATAAGGTGAACTTTACAATAGGTAATATAAAAATAATTGACAAAAAATGATCAGTGATCAGCTATCATGCCGTTTAAATGTCATCTCACTGCATCCTCAGCAGGTTCACTGTTAAACTGTTTAAGTTCAGTTTAGTTTCTTGTCACGTGTACTGAGGTATAGTGAAAAACTTTTGTTGCGTGCTCTCCAGTCAGCAGAAAGACAATACATGATTACAATTGAGCAATAACATGATAAAAGAATAACATTTAGTGTAAGATAAAGTCCAGTAAAGTCCGATAAAAGATAGTCCAAGGTCTCCAATGGGGGAAATGTATCTCAGGACCTCTCTCTAGTTGGTGGTAGGATGGTTCAGTTGCCTAATAACAGCTGGGAAGAAACTTTCCCTGAATCTGGAGGTGTGCATTTTCACACTCCTGCACCTCTTGCCTGATGGGAGAGGGGAGAAGAGGGAGTGACCGGGGTGAGACTGGTCCTTGATTACGCTGGTGGCCTTGCCGAGGCAACGTAAAGTGTAGATAGAGTCAATGGAAGGGAGGTAGATTTGTTTGATGGTCTGTGCTGCATCTACAATTCTCTGCAATTTCTTGTGGTCTTGGATGGAGCTGTTCCCAAACCGTGCTGTAATGCATCCCGATAAAATGCCTTCTACGGCGCATCTGTCAAACTTAGCTTAAGATGTGTGCTGTCTCTGTAGCTCCATCCAGCTCACCATCTCTAACTCTGATGTATCAACCTCTCTGCTCATTGCAAAAACGGCAGTCGTGCCTTGAGCTTTCTCTGACCCACCTCCTCCTTTGCCTCCTCCCATAATATCCTATAATCATTCTATCGTCAACTGGTCAGCAGTCCTGAGCTCCCATCTAACTGTGCTTCTTATACTATTACAGTGTCATTCAACCTTGAGTCTTTATCACAAAATTTCATTCACCCTTGACTACATTTTCTTGTTTTTTGGTCATTTTCATCTTATTCTCCCTTGTGTATAATTTTATAAATAATTTATTTTGTCACACAAGCAAAAAACATAAATGAACTAATTTCTTAAGTGTTTATTTTATTCAACTTTTTGAATATCCTAAAAATGTAAAGAAAAACAAGTGAAAAAAAAAGTTTAATTACCACTGGAGTTGGAAAATCATTCTATTAGAATGATAAAAAACCATTCCAACGTCTAAATCTTACCTTCTTTCCCTCGGACTTTGATTGCTGCAGTTTTATTCTTGGAAAACTAGCTCATAAAACCATGGAGTATGTGATTTAATATATTAGTATCCAACTAATATAACTTTCTATAACTCTCCCCAACGAAAGCTCACAATACCACCAAATATTAACTTGCCAATTATACATTTATGATCCCACTAGCTCGTCTGGTCTTCCCTAAAAGGTTATATTACTGAAAAATTTGGGAAATATCCTGCTACTTTGAAATTAGAAAACCATAGGTAGAGAGAAAAAAACATCAAATTTCCAGCTCCAATGCCATTAAAACCAATAGAGCTTACTAACCACTTTAATGGCAATGCCTTTTTTAAGTATAGGAGAAAAAAAAATCTGAATAAATTAAGTCATTCACCCTTCATTCACCCCCCCCCCCCCACCCCTAGTTTCATTCACCCTTGGGTGAACCATTCACCAGTTTAAGAAGCACTGATCTAACTCATTGGAGACCCTCAGACTATCTTTATTAGGACTTTACTGGATGTTATCTTACACTGAACATGATTCCCTTTTTCCTGTATCTATCTGTTCACTGCGGACGGCTTGATTGTAATCACGTACAGTCTTTCCGCTGACTGGATGGCACACAACAAAAAAGCTTTACACTGTTCCTCGGTACACGTGATAATAGACTAAACTAAATTTATAGCAAATAAAAATAAAGCACTTTGAAAGAAATAACACGTCTACTCTGATAGCATTAGTACAAGGAAAAATGTTGTTCAATTTCCACCTTGATGTCATATTCCTATTTTTAAGATTAAATAACTTCCATCTGCTTTTGTACAGATAACTATAAAATGTAATGTGGAGAATGAAGAACCTGTTCAACTGAAATATGTTCTTTTTTCATTTGCATAGAGGTACTAAAACTACCCAAAAGACAAGACAGGAACAAGTAGACTCTATAGGGCAGTTTGCAACCATTGTGAGAAAACATGACTGCAATAAGGAGTGCAATACTAAACTTGCCTTCTTGTCACATTAACCAGAGACCAAAAAGCAAAGACTTTGTTAAGCATCACCAGTTAAAGAAACCTTAAACTGGTGATGCTTAACAAGTTTGTTAAAAATAGTCATAAAATTATGCCGTAGTTCGGGATAAATCAGGATTATATATTAAGGGGCCTAAAATTACTTTGAAAGGAGGGAGTTACACATGTTTTCTGCACGGTTAGTTGTGTAGGTCAGGTCTAACTTGAATCTAGAAATTTTGTGAGCTGTTTACATATCCATCTCCTGGCATGATTCTGGAAAGTACCCTGCAAACCTCAGCAGATTTTGTCAGGTAAAAATATAAGATTCCTTATTCTGAAGAATATTTGTAAACCAGATGAGTTTTTCCAACGATTGGAATGCAGAAACTTAGTGTGTCGTTGATATGATTCTAGAAAAAAATACCCTATAAACTTCAAGTCTAGGCAGGGTAGAAAATATCAGATCTCCACCCAAAACATCACCTATTCATGTTCTCCAGCGATGCTTCCTGACCCGCTGAGTTACCCCAGCACTGTGTGTGTGCTTTCCCAACAGTTGGTGGTTTCATGGATACTAGCTTTAAATCCAAGGCAGACAAAAGATTGCTGGAGAAACTCTGCGGGTGAGGCTGCATCTATGGAACGAAGGAAATAGGCGACATTTCGGGTCGAGACCCTTCGTCAGACTGATGTGGGGGTGGAGGCGGGAAGAAGAAAGGAAGAGGTGGAGACAGTGGGCTGTGGGAGAGCTGGGAAGGGGAGAGGAAAGAGGGAGAAAGCAGGGACTACCTGAAATTGGAGAAGTCAATGTTCCTACCGCTGGGGTGTAAACTGCCCAAGCGAAATATGAGGTGCTGCTTTAAATCCAAATTTCTTTCATTATTTGAACTTAAATCTCCTTGCAGCCAAAGAGATTACAACTTGTATCTTAGTATTACTAGTCCAGAGCTGAGGCTGCTAAAAAAATTAACTTAATCACCACACTGTTTAAAATTAACTAGTAGTTTTCCCATAATTTGCTGTGTGAGAATGTTACAGAAAGTTAAAGACTTTTAAGGAAAGGAATAGATTGGGTAGATGCACAGAGTCTTTTACCCAGTAGGGAAATCGAGGACCAGAGGACATAGGTTCAAGGTGAAGTGGAAAAGATTTAATAGGAATCCGAGAGGTAACTTTTTCACACAGACGGTGGTGGGTGTATGGAACAAGCTGCCAGAGGAGGTAATTGAGGCTGGGACTATCCCATCATTAAAGAAACAGATGGACAGGTACATGGATAGGACAGGTTTGGAGGGTTATGGGCCAAACACAGGCAAGTGGGACTAGGGTAGCTGGACATTGTTGGCCGGTGTGGGCGAGTTGGGCCGAAGGGCCTGTTTCCACAGTATTAATCTATTATGACTTGGAGAAGCAACATATTTTGAAAAATGAATGAGAGGAAATCTTTGTTTTAACTGTAATATTTGTCCAATACGCTGTGATCTTCATTAATGGGGAAACAATATTCCTGTGTTGAAATTGCCTTGGAGCAGGTAAATTAATAAAAGATATACTGGTACAAAATTCCATGGTCCCACTATTTTAAGAAATTGGTAGCCTTTAACAAATACAGCTCAACACTATTCTTAAAGAAGGCAATGAATAAATTTCACATGAACAGATGTCAAGGATATGAGGCGCGAGTTTAATCTAACTGTAACATTGTTGTGTGCAATATTCATTGTATATATAACGGAGACAAAAAAAAGGACATGGTCTTTAAAGGGTTAAACATGACTTTTTCCTCCTTATTTTGCTATCAAAAAAGACTGCTTCGCTCATTAATTACTTCACTAGCGGCATAAACTAAACTCTATTTTATAAATGAGTTCTTTCTACCCGAAGCTTCTCTCTTTAATTACAACACCAAATCCTATTTTGGAGTTGTTGAAATATTTTAAGCACCGTGTTATATACTGCTTGCACAGCATCAGACAGAGCGAGAGGTACATGTTCAAGTCCAGGCAGTGCGGTGCAGCTGGTAATTTCAACCAGGGGCAAACCTGACTCCTTTGGGAATAGACCATTTTCCGAGCTTTCATCAGCCGCAACACAGAATGGAAATTGTGTGGCTGGTTTCACTTCCTCGCAAACATGCAGCGCTCGGACGTGGGATTAATATTAAAGTACTTAGGGGGATACGCAAGTATACGAAAAATGGTCTCGAGATTGAGGAACTTGCTGGAAAATTACGTTGTGCGGCTAAGATTTAAAACACTCAAACTAAAATGATCGGTTTCTCACATTTAACAAGATAAAAATTAAGCCTCAGTTTTTGCGGTGTTGCCAGACTATGCTTTGGCTAACAAACAGTGGAACAAATCCTTTTAGCAACCATTGTAAATAAAACTCAGCAATTAAAAATTATAATTTTACCCCAATACTAAAAGAATCAGGATTGCGTTAAGCAGGAGAAGCTGAATTGAGCTGACTGTAGACCTGTTTCCAAGAGGGATGATCGTTTTTGTGATGCTTTCAATGCTTTTGAGATGATTGCCATTCACATGCTTCTTTTGGCCCATTTATTCACTCTTATTAGAAAACAAATCCTATTACATCCCATTCAATGTCATTCTTATGATCCAATAATGCACAAATATTGCTATTTTCAACTAAATTCTATTCCCACCCAAAAGTATTTACCCTCAAAATTCTTTCAAACATTGCAAGGCAAATTTGGCCCTTGGATGAAAGTTTAAGGGCCTGTCCCACTTGGGCGCCATTTGCGCGTCATTTACGTGACATCCTAAAAATTGGTTGGCGCGTCATGACGTGCGCATGGCGCGTGGTGATGGCGTATGCAGTGACGCGCGGTAATGCGCGGCGCCCCAGGATTTTGGAATGCTCAAAATCCTCGCACGCCACCTGCATGACGTATCCCTTGCGCACACTGATGTACTGACGGCGTGCGTGTAGCGAGTGTTGACGCATGGTTACGCACGAACATTGCCTATGCTCATTTATTATGCGTCACCGTGCATCAACATCCTTAACCATGCGCCGCCCATACGCCGTCGGCGCGTCATTTGAGCGCCGCACCACGTGACCACCCGGGTATAAAGCACGCGTAGTTTTGATATTTTTTCACTGGGAAAATCCTTACCACGGAGATCGGACTAAGTTTCACTGGGAAAATCCTTACCACAGAGATCGGACTAAGTACGAACAACATAGCAAATGGCTCCCAAAAGAACCAGGGCCCTCAAGAGCACTTGGCGCGCGACTGTCGTACTGCTAGACGATTTTCACGCGACTGTCTCGTGTCAGTCACTACCGGCCTGTCGCGTAAATGACGCGCAAATGACGCCCAAGTGGGACAGGCCCTTTAGTTAGGTTTATTTTGTCACATGTACTGAGGCACAGTGAAAAGCTTTGCTTTGTATGCTATCCAAACAGATCAGATATACCTCACAAAATCCCATCAAGGCAAACTCAAGTAAAATAGATAGAGCAACGGCAAGATACGGAGTGCAGAATAAATGTCTGCAGCAGTGTGACTGCTGTTGGTGAAGGGACTGATGATATCACGTTCATGATTGCTCATGGTATCAGGTGGGAAAGTTAGTTATGAAGACAATGCAGAGAGGTTGCGAGGTGCAGGTGGACTATAATATGGGGAAAAAAAGGTTATTCACTCTTGTTAGAAGGGCATACATTCAGCAACAATAAATATTAGTGGTTGATTAGTAAGGGTGTCAGGGTTTATGGGGTCGGCAGGAGAATGGGATTGAAAGGAAAAGGTAGATCAGCCATGAGTGAATGGTGGAACAGACTTGATGGGCCGAATGGTGCTCCTATAACCTATGAAGTTATGTTCAGAGAGGGGGAGGTATCCTCTGACATGTTTAGGTGTATTATTGTCACATGTACCGATATGTTTTGTATGTTATCCAAACAGATGAGATGTAGCATACATAGATACAATTAGTTCCAACTCAAGTACAATAGGTAGAGCAAAGGGGCAGATACAAAGTGCAACATTGTTACACATCAGTTCCTTATTAAAAGTGCAATGTCCTCATTGAGGCAGAGGTGAGTCAAACGGTGTCACTGAAAATTAATATGAAAGCAGAATAATTAAGATAGAGAAAGATGCTTTGTATTTTATTGCAAGGAAAGGGAAGTGGAAAGCGGAATCTTGCTGCAATTTTATTATTACTACAATGGGCAAGTTCGGCGGCGCCATGGCGCAACTGGTAGAGCCACTGCCTCATAGCGCCAGAGACCTGGGTTTGATCCTGACCTTGGGTGTTATCTGTATGGAATTTGCATGTTGCCCTGTGACCGCGTGGGTTTCCTCCAGGTGCTCCCGATTCCTCCCACAACCCAAAGATGTCATAGTTTGCAGGTTAATTGGCCTCTTTACATTCCCCCAAGTGTGCAGGGAGGGTTGAGAAAGTGGGATAACATAGAACTAGTGTGAACGGGTGATCGATGGTCAGTGTAGACTCAGTGGGCGGAATGACCTGTTTCTATGCTGTATCTTTCCATCAATCAAGTTAAGGCTTGGCATACAGAGACTCCCTGGATTACGGGAGACCTGACTCACAGATAGGTCTCCCGTCATTAACGACTGTATACAGTATACGTTCTATAGTGGGTACTGCGGATGAAATGAAAGAAGTACAGGAAGTGGATGCAGAGCGTTACGATATTGGTGGCTGTAGAAAATGGACAACAGCTCGATGCAGGAACAGGTTCTACCCCTCTGTTATCAGCCCACCATAAGCTGGGGTACTGTTTGATTCACCTCAAACTCATTGCAGACATAGGACTTTGACATTGTGCTACAATGCTGAGAACTATATTCTGTATCTTCCCCTTCGCTCTACCTATCGCACATAGGTTTGACTTGATTGTAATTATGTATAGTGTTATCTGATATGGTTGTATAGCATGCAAAACAAAGCTCTTCGCTCTACACATGACAACAATAAACCTAAACCTATATAACGTGCTGAGAGAAAACGAAGCAGTAATGTGAGAAGGGGAGTTGAACAATATTGAGCAATGGCTATTTAATCGTTTTAAGGAAATTGTTGGTTTCAGACTTAAGGAAATATTGAGTTACGGACATTCCTCAGGAATGGAATCCCTACGTAAGCCGGGGAATGGCTGTATTCAGGAAGGATATAGACAAAAAGCTGGAGTAACTCAGCGAGTCAGGCAGCATTTCTGGAGAAAAGGAAAAGGTGACATTTCGGGTCGAGACCCTTCTTCAGACAGAGAGTCTGGGGAAATACTTGCCTCTCCAAATACCATCTAATGCTGTTTGCTGTTGATGAGCCTTGGTTTAACATTTCACTCGAAAGACAACTCCATTGAAATACATTTCTGAGTAATGCAATCTCTGGTTTATGTGCACTAGTCTGTGAACCGACTCTCGAGGCCAGTACATTCTACAGAGGTATGTAAACGAGCCAATCTGCAGTAGTTACCACCGGCAGAAATTCTCTGTAAGAGACTGAAGTTCAACCTTCAAGAAGGCAGTAGCTACCAGCAGTGTCTTATGTCCACATCTTTTTTTCAAACTGTAACAAAATTATCAGCACAAGAATGGAAACAGACTTCTCTAAATGATGAGGAAACCTTTTTCCTGTGGCAAAATGCACATGAGAATGAATTATTTCATAAAATTCTTATTTCAAAATTTGTCACACACTTTTTCCACATTTAATTAGTCTTGCATTTATAATATTCTGCAGGGAGGGACATTTGCCAATCTTACAGTCTGACCTGTAAATCCACCAATATGGTTGACTCTTAAGTGCCCTCTAAAGTAGACTAACACACCACTGAACTAAACCACAACCATGGCATTGAAAGAGATAAAGAAGAAAATTAAATGGACCATCATCAAACTAGTGCACTCCATAATGCGTGGGACAAAGATCCATCCTTTATTTATTTGCCTCTGTACTCCACAATTTGAGATTTGTAATAGAAAATAAATCACATGTAGTTAAAGTGCACATAGTCAGATTTTATTAAAGGGCATTTTTATACATTTTGGTTTTTCCATGTAGAAATTACAGCTGCGTTTATACACAGTCCCCCCATTTCAGGGCGCCATAATGTTTGGGACACATGGCTTCACAGGTGTTTGTAATTGCTCAGGTGTGTTTAATTGCCACCTTCGTGCAGGTATAAGATAACTCTCAGCACCTAGTCTTTCCCCCAGTCTTTCCATCACCTTAGGAAACTTTTATTGCTGTTTATCAACATGAGGATCAAAGTTGTGCCAATGAAAGTCAAAGAAGCCATTGTGAGACTGAGAAACAAGAATAAAACTGTTAGAGACATCAGCCAAACCTTAAGCTTACCAAAATCAACTGTTTGGAACATCATCAAGAAGAAAGAGAGCACTGGTGAGCTTACTAATCACAAAGGGACTGGCAGGACAAGGATGACCTCCACAGCTGATGATAAAAGACTTTTCTCTAAAATAAAGAAAAATCCCTAAACACCTGCCCGACAGATCAGAAACTCTCTTCAGGAGTCAGGTGTGGATTTGTCAATGACCACTGTCCTTAGAAGACTCCTTGAACAGAAATACAAAGGCTACACTGCAAGATGCAAACCACTGGTTAGCCGCAAAAATAGGTTGGCCAGGTTACAGTTTGCCAAGAAGTACTTAAAAGAGCAACCACAGTTCTGAAAAAAGGTCTTGTGGACAGATGAGACGAAGATTAACTTATATCAGAGTGATGGCAAGAGCAAAGTATGGAGGAGAGAAGGAACTGCCCAAGATCCAAAGCATACCACCTCATCTGTGAAACACGGTGGTGGGGGTGTTATGGCGTGGGCATGTATGGCTGCTGAAGGTACTGGCTCACTTATCTTCATTGATGATACAACTGCTGATGGTAGTAGCATAATGAATTTTGAAGTGTAGACACATCCTATCTGCTCAGGTTCAAACAAATGCCTCAAAACTTCATTCTACAGCAAGACAATGATCCCAAACATACTACTGAAGCAACAAAGGAGTTTTTCAAACTAAAAAATGGTCAGTTCTTGAGTGGCCAAGTCAATCACCTCATCTGAACCCAATTGAGCATGCCTTTTCTATGCTGAAGAGAAAACTGAAGGGGACTAGCCCACAAAACAAGCATAAGCTAAAGATGGCTGCAATATAGGCCTGGCAGAGCATCACCAGAGAAGATATCCAGCAACTGGTGATGTCCATGAGTCGCTGACTTCAAGCAGTCATTGCATGCAAAGGATATGCAACAAAATACTAAACATGACTACTTTCATTTACATTACATTGCTGTGTCCCAAACATTATGGTGCCCTGAAATGGGAGGACGATTTTTAAACAGTGCTGTAATTTCTACATGGTGAAACCAAAATGTGTAAAAATGGCCTTTATTAAAATCTGGCAACGTGCACTTTAACCGCATGTGACTTTTTTTCTATTACAAATCTCAAATTTGGAGTACAGAGGCAAATGAATAAATGATGGGTCTTTGTCCCAAACATTATGGAGGCATTGTAGGCATCAAATTCAGGCACGGCAATCGCTTCCAGCCCAGTTGACCTTGCAAAGTTCTCTTCACCAACATCTCAACGGTTCAATGGTTTCTTTAATATCACGTGTACCAGGGCACAGTAAAATACTATTTGTTCATACAGCTCAGCAAGTCTATCACCATACATAAGCATAATCCAGTTAATAATAATAATAATAAATTTTATTTATAGGCGCCTTATACCAAAGTCTCAAGGACACCTTACAGAGTTTAGTAAAGGCTCTGTCTTACCTGTTTGCGGTCATCGGCGGTGAAGCGCGCGCCGGTAGCGGGGACCGCGCGGCAACGGTGAGAGCGTCGAGCCTATCCACGGGAGCGCCGCACGGATGCTGCGCGGGGGCCGAGTTAATTCAAACACGGCGGGTCCCACGTGCTTGCGGTAAGTAAAAAAAAGGGCGGGCCGACTGCGATGACGTCGGCCCGCCGCACGTGACTCACCAGCGGTGGCTGTGGCGGCGGCCATCCTGATCGCGGCGCTGTAGCGGTGGCTGTGCCTGCGGCCGTGCAGCACACGTGCCTCACTGGCGGCGGCACGTGCCTCACTGGCGGAGGCTGTGGCAGTGGAGGTTTGACGCACGGCGCTCGAGCCACACTGGCGGCGGCCCGTGCGGGCGGCCGTGCCGCACTTGTGCATCACTGGTGGAGGTTGTGCGGTGAGTATATAGTTTTCGACATTGTCGATTTTATTTTAGCACCGTGCGGTGTTGGGAACACCGCCGCACGGCCCGGGAATTGTACGTTCTCACGAGTGCGCGGTCTATGGCGGCAGATTCTACCCGTTTCGCCGCCAATGACCGCAGACTCGTGAGACAGGCCTTTAAGAAACATATAATCGGAGTAAAATAAATTATAAAGACATCACCAATACACAAATTAAAGACAGAATTCGATACAAAGACACAAAAAAACAAAAAACAAAAAAATCAGAAACACAATGTGAAGAGAGAGCAGCGGCAGCTAAACCGCGCCAGCGTACACTCTCCCTTCCGACCGCCATCTTGGACACAGACTAAAATAGACACTACATACAAAAATCATCCCCCCCACAATGGTTACCACTGTGGGGGAAGGCACATAATGTACAGGACAGCCCACAGTCTATATTCAAGAGGTGTCATTGTACACTCCCAGATGCAGCTGGCCACAAAGGCTGTTGCACCCGTCGCCTCCATTCCAGTCGTCCATCTCCTTGCAGGGACCTCTTCAGTCCTTGTTCCCAGGGGGGCACCTCCCGCAGCTGACCTTGACGGCATAATAGGCAAGACCCCCCCCCTCCCTCTCCGGGCACTTTGTCCAGCTTCTGCCGCCATCTCCCTCTATACTCCTCTCTGCAGCTTCCCTCTCCGGGCGGGTTCCCGTTTAGCGGCGGGTGAGCCAGGCCTGCCTTTGGGATATGGCTGCAGTTCACCTTGAATCGTTCTGGAGACTGATGTCTGAATGTTACAGCTCTTTACAAGTCAACCTCATTGAATCATATCTTACAGTCAAAAATGCCTGACTCCTTCAAAGAATCTCTGAGTGCAACCTATCACATCAACTACAGATTCACCAAAGGAGGATGTGAATTGATATGCGCAGATGTCTTGGGGCTACTCAACATTGACTCCACACCCCATGAAGTCTCACGGTATCAGATCAAACATAGGCAAGGAAACTCATCACCTTAACCAGCGATCATTCTCCCTCAGCTGATGTGTCAAAGCTCCTCCACGCTGAACAACCAAAGCAGATCCTAATGTTCATCACCCAGAGTATTTTGATACCGCCAGCAGCAACCAAACTGGATGAGTCCACACGAACATAGCTGACAGATCAACTCTGCAACAGCTGGTGAGTGAACCGACTCGTGATATTAATCACCCGCAGAAAACCCACGCAGTCACAGGAAGAAAGTACAGATATCACCCATAGTCAGGATCGAACCCGGATCCCTGGCGCTGTCAGGCAGCTGCACCACGTGCCTCCCCAATTGCATCTGTGTTTCACCCGTTTCTTGGCCAAGTGGTTTTCTTGGCATCTGGCTAGTGCTATATATACGAAGGCCATACTATGACATGCTTTCTAGTTTCCTTGCACTCACCTCATTGCCCCCAGGAAGCCTATTCAGCTGCAGCAGCTGACCTTGACCGTCCAGCACTAACTCTGTGAATGTCATTAGCTCCGCAGGCATTGGAGGCAGGTCGGCCTGAACTTCCAATGAGGTCCATAGTTTAATTAAAGCCTAAAAAGGAACGAAAAGAATAACTGTCATTGATGAATTAGAGAGAGGTGCTTTGTATAAACAATTTCAAGAATGCACAAGTGTATCTATCCTATGCCACAGATAGACACAAAGTGATGGAGTAACTCAGCAGGTCACACAACATTTCTGGAGAAAAAGGATGGGTGACATTTGGGTCGGGACCCTTATTCAGACTGTCCTGACCCGAAACATCAACCATCCTTTCTCTCCAGAGATGCTGCCTGACCCGCTGAGTTACTCAGGCACTTTGTGTCTATCTTTGGTATAAACCAGCATCTGTAGTTCTTTGTTTCGATATCCTAAGCCACTGTTGTACAAGATATAAAGAAATCTGAAACACTTTCTTGGTTCTCATTTGTTTCATGACTTCATTGTAAGTAGCAACAATGTGGAACTGAACATTTTGCTGAGAATCCACAACCACAAATGGCAGCTGATGAAACAGCAGGATTATAGGCAAATACAACTCTCATGGGTTGGGGGTGGGCAAATAAAAAAGGTTTGTGCTCTGTCACCCATCAGTACTGCCCGCTGAAAACAGACTTTTGGACGTGGATGAGGAAGACTTGTTATTGACAACAAAACGTGTAGGAAGGAACTGCCGATGCTGGTGTATAGATACAAGATGCTGGAGTAATTCAGCGGGTCAGACAGCATCTTTAGAGAAAAGGAATAGGTGATGTTTCGAGTCGGAACACTTCTTCAGACACTTCTTCCTTTTCTCCAGTGCCTTTAGACATCCACACAGAACGTAAACAGGCCCTTCAGCTCACCGAGACCACGCTGACCAGCGATCATCACGTGCACTAACACTATACTACTCACTATGGACAATTTATAATTTTACCAAAACCAATTAACCTACGTCTTTGGTGTGTGGGAGGAAACCGGAGTATCTGGAGAAAACCCACATGGGAACGCACAAACTCTGTACAAACAGCACCCCAAGTCAGGATCGAACTCGCGTTGCTGGCGCTGTAAGGCGACAAGTCTACAGTTGCGCCTCTGTGCTGCCCATCCCAGTACCATTCAAACACATTTTCCCTCCTTCCTTCCCTCCCTCCAACATCACCTCTCTCCCACATTGTCTCCACTGATTTGTCTCCACCAGGGCAATTTACAATAGCCAATTAATATTATCAGCTTACACATCTTTGGGATGTGTGGGAGCATCTCGGGGAAACCCCGATGTGTTTGTAGCTATAACATGCAAACTGCACCCAGACAGCACCAGATGCCAGGATCACAGCAGTCTGTTGGAGCCAGAGCTTTACAGCACAATCTGTTTAACTTGATAACTTCCTCTGATGACTTGAAATAATTAATTTACAATTAACTACACACTTTAAGAGACACAGGAAACTGCAGATATCAAATTCTTGAGCAAAAAAACAAGCGCTGGAGGAACTTAGCGGGTCAGATGGCATCGGTGGAGGGAATGGACAGACAACATTTTGGGTCGGGACACTTCCTTAAGGGCCTATCCCACTTACGCGACTTTTCAGCAACTGTCTGTGACCTTCAAGCTCGGGGGCACTCGCCTGAAAAAACGCGAGCTGGATCAACCGTCAGCGATGAAATCGTGAGCTGGATCGACCGTCAGCACACACACACACACACACACACACATCGCAAAGGCGGGGGCCAGGGAAAGCGGGGGAGCGCTGTCTGAAATTCACTGTGTAAAGCCAAGGTAATACCCGCGATAATAATAATAATAATAATAATAATAGATTTTATTTATATAGCGCTTTTCAGGACTCAAAGTCGCTTTACATTGAGAGTCAGGAATAAACAAAACAAAATAGAGCAGTAAGACAAAGGGGAGGGGAACATGGGACTAAGGGTATGCAGAGGTGAAGAGATGGGTCTTGAGGCGAGACTGGAAGATGGTGAGGGACTCAGAATTTCGGACCGGTTGTGGGAGGGAATTCCAGAGCCTGGGAGCTGCCCTGGAGAAGGCTCTGCCTCCAAAAGTGCAGAGGGTTGCTTTTGGAGTGGAGAGACCAGCTGATGTGGATCTGAGGGACCGTGAGGGTTGGTAGGGGGAGAGGAGGTCAATGAGATAAGGGGGGGCCAGGTTGTTGAGGGCTTTGTAGGTGAGGACCAGGATTTTGTAGGTGATCCGGTGGGAAATGGGAAGCCAGTGAAGTTCTTTGAGAACTGGGGTGATGTGGTGCCAGGATTTGATGTGGGTAATGAGTCGAGCGGCTGCATTTTGAACCAGTTGGAGTCGGTTGATGCTGCTGGAATTGATTCCGAAAAGAAGAGAGTTACAGTAGTCCAGTCGGGAGGAGATGAAGGCATGGATGAGTCTTTCAGCAGCGGGGGGTGTGAGAGAGGATCTGATTTTTGCAATGTTACGGAGGTGAAAAAATGATGTTTTGACAACATGGCGGATGTGAGGCTCAAGGGAGAGGGTTGAATCAAAGATCACGCCAAGGTTGCGGGCCTGAGGAGATGGGGAGACAGTGGTGCCGTCAATAGTGAGAGTGGGGTTGTTAATTTTAGTGAGTGTTGATTTGGAGCCAATGAGGAGAAATTCTGTTTTGCTACTGTTTAATTTAAGGAAGTTGAGTTGCATCCAAGATTTGATGGCTGATAGGCAGGAGTTGATATGGGAGAGAGGGGGGTGGTGGGGGGACTTGGTGCTGAGATAGATCTGGGTGTCATCAGCATAGCAGTGGAAGTCCAGGTTGAAGTGACGGAGTATATGACCAAGGGGGAGGATGTAGATGATGAAGAGGAGGGGACCAAGAACGGAGCCTTGGGGAACGCCTTGAGTGACAATGGCTGTGGCAGAGGTGTGGTTATGGAGAGAGATGAAGTGGGATCGGTTGGAAAGGTAGGAACGGAGCCAGCTGAGTGCAGAACCTTCAATGCCAAGGTCCCTAAGTCTGATGAGCAGGATGTTGTGGTTGACGGTATCGAAGGCTGCACTCAGGTCGAGGAGGATGAGGATATTGAGGGAGCCAGTGTCAGCAGAGGTAAGGAGGTCATTGAGGACTTTGAGGAGAGCAGTTTCTTGAGGAGAGCGATGAACAGGAAGGTTAAAGACGGCTGGCACAGTGAACGGTACGTCCTTTAAAAGAGCGGGGGGGGAAGGGGAGAGAATGGGGGGGGAGAAGGAATGGAGACACTTTTAAGAACTCAGATACACAGCTGTGAAGTTTAGCGGGCATTTAACATTATTGGTCTGTTTTCCTTGGTTCTGAAAACTCGTGCTTATGTTTTTTTCCCCCAATGAGCCAATTACAATGCCCGGTCAGCAAAGAGATTATCAGCGGCTACCTCGACTACCTATAACTACATGGCGACCTCACTACCACTGCACCACGAGTTCAAAAGAATCGATTTTCTCCATGCCAACCAATTTTTACTCGCAGAAAATGTTTCAGCTTGGCCAAACTAAGGCTGCAAGTATGCGGGAACTCCTCTCGAGCATGAAGGAGAGTTACAGTGTCCACTTACGACCACGTGTCGACCATGCTGCGAGTTTGTGGCGAGCGCAAACTCTCCTAAACTCGCAAATTAGGTCGCCATAGTGGGACAGGCCCTTCAAACTCTTTCACCGTGGAGTAGTAAAATGGACACACACAAAACTGCAGATGAAAGATCTTGACCAGATCTGCCTGATCCGCTGAGTTCCTCCGGCACTTTGTGCTTTGTGACAGTTTAACATTCTTAAAATGAAAACAGCCTTGTCCTCTCATCAAGAATCAGGAAGAATATAGCCATCACAAAAGAAATAATCAACAAAGTTTGAAAGTTTATCACATTAAAAAGACAACACAGGACACAAAGTACTAGATAGACAAAAATGCTGGAGAAACTCAGTGGGTGAGGCAGCATCTATGGAGCGAAGGAAAAAGCCAACGTTTCGGGTCGAGACCCGAAACGTTGCCTTTTTCCTTCGCTCCATAGATGCTGCCTCACCCGCTGAATTTCTCCAGCATTTTTGTCTACCTTCGATTTTCCAGCATCTGCAGTTCCTTCTTAAACACAAAGTACTATAGTAACTCAGCAGGTCAGGCAGCACATTAGGAGAACATGGGTAGGTGATGTATCAGATCGGGACACTTTAGGTGGGGGAAATAAATCTAGGAGACAAGAGAGGCAGGACAAAGCAATAGGTGAACATGTGAGGGGGGGTTTTGATATGCAGATAGTTGCAACAAAGGCCAGAGATTAAAACAAAAGATATAGGACAAAAGGATTGAGGAGCTGTGAATCATGAAGCCAGAGAAGGGAATGAGAGTGGACGGGGAGGGGAGAAATAAATGCAACAAACAAATTGACATCGGAAAGTAATACTGGGGCCATAATAATCAAAGATTCTATAGCGAGCAAGATAGATCACTCGACGAAAAAGACATAGTACGGTCATGGGCAGATTCATGGGTAATTTTCGGCCCCATTTCCATAAACGGCTTCCGTCTCCGCACCAAAGATCCCGTAGCGGAGCAAAGATACTAGTGCGGAGACGGAAGCCGGTTACGGAAACATCCTCATAAAAATAAAAGTTATTTGGTAAGAATCTTCTCCTCATTTTCAGAATTTTAATTTATTAACACAAACTGTTCCCCCGCAACGTTGATTACACTGCGAGTCGGGTCGGGTTACAGAAATGGATGAAAAAAGGCCCACGTTCCGTTGCATACCACACACGTCAGCCCGTTGCATTTAGCAGGAGTGATCTATCTTTGATAATAATCATCTTAAAAATCAAAAGACATATTTGTTTAAGCTGCAATGATTATCTAAGCATCTTTAATTAATGTTAATTCTTCCACCACATTCCCACAAGCTTATTCTATCCTATGCCTCGTAAAAACCCATCTACAAAATTTTCAGCTCAAATCTTCATCGCACAGTAGCGCCATCGTCAAAATAACAGAGATCCAAAGGATTTACCTGTCGGAACATTTCAGGCAAGTCGTATACATAGGTCGTTCCAAGGGATTGCGCTTGAAACCTCTTGGATTGCAGTAAATCTTTGGTCACATAAGGGGTGTTGATAAGCATTCCATGCAACGGTCCTTGTTTATCCCCATAGGCCTGAAACATGATCTGTTGTGAGACAAAAAGGTTAAAAGGTTTTTTTCTCCCAAAAATATTAACAGCCACCTGTTTTTACACACGCGCCAGCTCCTGTGCCCTGAACAGTTGCTGATTCTGTCCGTTAGAACACAGAAAAGTACAGCACAACAATCGGCCCTTCAGCCCATAATGTCTATGCTAAACATGATGCTAAGATAAACTAATCTCATCCACCTGCACTTGATCCATATCTTTCCATTCCTTGCATATTCATGCGTCTATCTACAAGCCTTTTACATGCCTCTACCATATCTGCCTCCTCCACCACCACCACTGGCAACGCAATCCAGACTCGCACCTTTCAAAATAACATGTAATCACGAAGGGATATTATTATAATTACAAAAAGTCTATCACCGATTTTCCGGACAAAATTACAAGAGCGCAAATGAAATTCCCCTTGGAAGTCCCCTTGAAAACGTGGCACCTAGGCCGGGTGAGGTGGGTGATCTCGAACACATCGGGACTTACGCGGCCGATCAGTAGGTCGAATTTTCCCCTGGTGGCCAGGGGTCTAGAACTCCGGCCCAGCCCGACCGGCAGATCCATTCCCACAGCCGGCTTCCGAGGCTGACTTTGCGGGCCGGTATCTCACTATCGTACCAGTATCGATGGACTCCTCTCGGAGGCTGTGACCTTTGTTCGTCCGGCAAAACGGATAATACACAAAAGGCTCTGGAACCAAGGTTGCCGGAAAATTGATGGTGGACCTCGTATTACTTTTTTTTTTTTAAAGCAAATCACTGCAGATCTTGCAAATAGTAAATAAAAAGTTGGAAATATATTCAGTGACACCCCAATCCTTTCCTGAATCTTCTCCAATCTCTCCTGTTCCCACAACAGTTTCCTGACACATGCAAGTAAAGGAAATGGCACACTTATTAAGATAATAAATGTAACTTCCAGAAGAATGAAAGTCAGCTACCTGACATAACTGACAAGACCTGAGTGTGCCGGATTATCAAAATGTTTACTCCACTGAGGGCAGAACCGTTTCACCGATGGAAATGCCATGGGAAGAGTTGACAGTCTAGATTTCATGAGTTACATTTCATTCTGGTATATATAAATCTAACATAGCCAAAAGCATTTGTTGATCAAATGTTACATAGATTAAATCTGGCCACTTGCTGCTGCACCAACTTGTGTGCTTCTGATCGATGTTAGGTAGTTAGATACATTAGGATATTTATGTGGCACTTAATACTCACCTTAGTTAATGCATCTTGAAGAACAATACATATATGCAAGTTACTGAACAGCTTTAACGAATTATTGTAAAATACTTTAATTAAATAGAGCATGATAATTCTGCATTCAAAAGTAAAGCATGGAGTGCTAAAGAATTTGAAGAGTGTTTTAAAAGACCTTTCAACAGAATTCATACTAATTAAAAGGGGAACATGCCTTATGCCAAACAGCCTGCCACAGCTTGCATATTTTTGCTCCTTTGCAGCAGCTAACGTATTTTTTGTTGCAAAGATACTTGTTTTTGTTATTATGTGTATGTATTTATGTGTATGTATGAGTGTGCGCGCATGCCTGTGTGTGTGCATCTGTCTGTGTCTGTGTCTGCCTGTGTCTGTTGATGTGCGTCTGTGCTTGTCTGTCTGTGTTTGTCTATCTAGGTTTGTCTGTGTGCGTGTGCGCATGTGTGTGTTTGCGTGAGTGTGTCTGTCTGCATGTGTGCGTGCGTGTGTGTGTGTGTGTGTGTGTGTGTGTGTGTGTGCGTGTTTCTGTGCGTGTGCGTGTGTGTCTGTCTGCGTGTGTGCATGTTTCTGTGCGTGTCCGTGCGTCTGTGCGTGCATTGAAGCACAGTGATAAGTTGCCGTGCGTTGTGCGTTGGGGATTAGTGGCACATCTCTGTAAGGGCCACAGTAGGCATCCCCACCATAATCCATTGCTGGTGTTGCCGCTGCTGTATCTTTCATCAACAGCCAGCGTGGAAAGCAATCAATCATGCGTGGGAGCGGTCTCTGAGGAATCTTTCCAAAGGCTACTCGAGGTTACCCATACAAACATTCTAATATCCTCTTTCACTGTATTGCCTAGTAGTCATTTTCCTGACCTCTTTTGTCATTTACAATACATAATGAAAATGAAAGTTTTCGCCATGAAAAGTCTTATTCCGCACAATTACAAAAAAAAACAAGTTGTGGCATTATTTACTGACAAGAAAAGGCTTGCCTTGAAGCCATTGTGATACGAGTTAATGTAATCAAAGTGTACAAAGAGGCACAGCGACCGTGGCTAAGAATAGTAGGTACCACTATGAGAACACAGGAAATTTAATCACTCCTTTTGCCCCCATCTCCTCCTGCTGTGGCTGTTGGACATATACTCAGTAATTTCATTATCATAAACTCAATCAGAAGAATATCACAGGAAAGGTCAAGCTGCAAATTACAAAGTAGAATTTCACGATTTTCATCACAGAAACTTTCTGTCTCTCAAATATTGAGAAATTAAAATCTCAGACACCGGACTGGCTGAAATAGACAGAGAAAAAATCCTTCTGCAGGGAAGAAGTACAAAAATGGCCGAGAATGGAGGTTTTTTGATTGATTGATGGAAAGGTATGACCCACTGAGTCCATCGATCACCCGTTTACACGAGATCTATGTATCCCACTTTCACAGAGAACTCCCAACACAGGATGGACAGTTTTATAGAGACCCAGTTAACCCACAAACCCGCACGTCTTTGAGATGTGGGAGGAAATGGGAGCACCCGGATGAAACCTTTGTGGTCACATGGAGAATGCGCAAACTCCACACAGACAGAGCCCAAGGTCAGGGTCGAACTCGGCTCTATGGCGTTGTGAGGCAACAGCTCCAGCAGCTTGGTCATTGTGCCGCCCTGTCGGAGATTGGAGTGGCATATTAACACATTTGCTGTAACACTGATTTGAAGTTTAGATATATTGCACCCTGAGCTGAACATTTAACACTGGCAATCTTTCACGACCGATCCTCCCAGTGCTCTTATCACTCTTGGTAAGAAATAGTACACCCCACATCCCACAAACACTATCAGATTCTGCACTTCTCCTTCACTTGATTACTACCGTTGATGCCTCTAGTGACTTCCTCTACAACAATTTTGCTTTCACCTCCGGAACATAACACAAAGTGCTGGAGGAATTCAGTGGGCCAGGCAACTAGGAGGTAATGGACAGGCGACGTTTTGGGTCGGGACCTTCTTCAGACTGATGGAATGGGGGGGGGAGCAACGAGAGGTGGGGACGGGACAAAGCAAAAGATGATGCGTACAAATTAGCCAGAAAAAGCAGCATACCAGAGGACTGGGAGAAATTCAGAGACCAGCAGAGGAGGACAAAGGGCTTAATTAGGAAAGGGAAAATAGATTATGAAAGGAAACTGGCAGGGAACATAAAAACTGACTGCAAAAGTTTTTATAGATATGTGAAGAGAAAGAGATTAGTTAAATCAAATGTAGGTCCCTTGCAGTCAGAAACAGGTGAATTGATCATGGGGAACAAGGATATGGCAGACCAATTGAATAACTACTTTGGTTCCGTCTTCACTAAGGAAGACATAAATAATCTGCCGGAAATAGCAGGGGGCCGCGGGTCAAAGGAGATGGAGGAACTGAGTGAAATCCAGGTTAGTCGGGAAGTGGTGTTGGGTAAATTGAATGGATTAAAGGCCGATAAATCACCAGGGCCAGATAGGCTGCATCCCAGAGTACTTAAGGAAGTAGCTCCAGAAATAGTGGATGCATTAGTGATAATTTTTCAAAACTCTTTAGATTCTGGAGTAGTTCCTGAGGATTGGAGGGTAGCAAACGTAACCCCACTTTTTAAGAAGGGAGGGAGAGAGAAAACGGGGAATTACAGACCAGTTAGTCTAACATCGGTAGTGGGGAAACTGCTAGAGTCAGTTATTAAAGATGGGATAGCAGCACATTTGGAAAGTGGTGAAATCATTGGACAAAGTCAGCATGGATTTACGAAAGGTAAATTGTGTCTGACGAATCTTATAGAATTTTTCGAGGATGTAACTAGTAGAGTGGATAGGGGAGAACCAGTGGATGTGTTGTATCTGGACTTTCAGAAGGCTTTCGACAAGGTACCACATAAGAGATTAGGATACAAACTTAAATCACACGGTATTGGGGGTTCAGTATTGATGTGGATAGAGAACTGGCTGGCAAACAGGAAGCAAAGAGTAGGAGTAAACGGGTCCTTTTCACAATGGCAGGCAGTGACTAGTGGGGTACCACAAGGCTCAGTGCTGGGACCCCAGCTATTTACAATTTATATTAATGATCTGGACGAGGGAATTGAAAGCAACATCTCCAAGTTTGCGGATGACACTAAGCTGGGGGGCAGTGTTAGCTGTGAGGAGGATGCTAGGAGACTGCAAGGTGACTTGGATAGGCTGGGTGAGTGGGCAAATGTTTGGCAGATGCAGTATAATGTGGATAAATGTGAGGTTATCCACTTTGGTAGCAAAAACGGGAAGGCAGACTATTATCTAAATGGTGGCCGATTAGGAAATGGGGAGATGCAGCGAGACCTGGGTGTCATGGTACACCAGTCATTGAAAGTAGGCATGCAGGTGCAGCAGGCAGTGAAGAAAGAGAATGGTATGTTGGCCTTCATAGCAAGAGGATTTGAGTATAGGAGCAGCGAGGTTCTACTGCAGTTGTACAGGGTCTTGGTGAGACCACACCTGGAGTATTGCGTACAGTTTTGGTCTCCAAATCTGAGGAAGGACATTATAGCCATAGAGGGAGTGCAGAGAAGGTTCACCAGACTGATTCCTGGGATGTCAGGACTTTCATATGAAGAAAGACTGGATAGACTTGGCTTATACTCGCTAGAATTTAGGAGATTGAGAGGGGATCTTATAGAAACGTACAAGATTCTTATGGGGATGGACAGGCTAGATGCAGGAAGATTGTTCCCGATGTTGGGGAAGTCCAGGACAAGGGGTCACAGCTTAAGGATAAGGGGGAAATCCTTTAAGACCGAGATGAGGAAAAACTTTTTCACACAGAGAGTGGTGAATCTCTGGAACTCTCTGCCACAGAGGGTAGTTGAGGCCAGTTCATTGGCTATATTTAAGAGGGAATTAGATGTGGCCCTTGTGGCTAAAGGGATCAGGGGGTATGGAGAGAAGGCAGGTACGGGATACTGAGTTGGATGATCAGCCATGATCGTATTGAATGGCGGTGCAGGCTCGAAGGGCCGAATGGCCTACTCCTGCACCTAATTTCTATGTATCTATGTATCTATGTAAAGCCTGGCAAGTGATCGGTGGATACAGGTAAGGGGGGTTGAGTTGGCAGATGGGTGGAGTAAGGGACAAAAGTTTTTTTGTTGTTTTGTTTTGTTTTTTTGTCTTTGGATCGAATTCTGTCTTTAATTTGTGTATTGGTGATGTCTTTATAATTTATTTTACTCCGATTATATGTTTCTTACTTGTTAAACTCTTTAAGGTGTCCTTGAGACTTTGGTATAAGGCGCCCATAAATAAAATTTATTATTATTATTATTATTATTATTAGATAAAGAGAGAAGAGGAGGAATGAAATGTAATGTCAGAGGGTGGGTTATAGGTGGAAGGGGACAAGGGGTGCGAGGGTGGAGGAAGAAGGAAAAGCGGGGGGATGAAAAGGAAATGAGCGACTCAGGATGAGAGATTTGTGCATAAAGTGGGGAAAGGAACATGGTGACTCTAGCGGGATTGAGGGAGAAATGAGCAGTGAAGAAAGAGGGAGAAACAGGTGTGTTACTTAAAATTGGGGAATTCAATGCTCATACCATTGGGTTGTAAGCAACCCAAGTGGAATATGAGGCGCTGTTCCTCTAATTTGTATCTGGCTTCACTCTGGCAACAGAACAGAAAGGTTGGTGTGGGAATGGAAAGGGGACTTAAAATTGTTGGTAACAGCAGGCCTTGAGTCCATATGCAAACTGGAGGAACAGTACCTCATATTATATACCTACCCACTGTGAAAATAGCTTCCTTTGACTGCGACTCCATTCCTATATAGGATAGCCACAAAATTTTAAAAAACGCTTCACAGAACTTTTCACACTTGCAGCTGCAGTTAGGCAAGAGACCTGCTCTGCAGTCAATCTCCAATAGGTCCAATTAAACATCTAACCAAATTAGACAAATTACGCCAAGTTCCAAAAATTGGCCATCTTTATGAATGCGTCTACCATGGAGGACGAAAGTAGACACAAAATGCTGAAGTAACTCAGCAGGACAGGCAGCATCTCACTGAGTTACTCCAGCATTTTATGTCTACCAATTTAAACCAGCATCTGCAGATCTTTCTTACACATTCGACCATGGAGGTGGTATGTTCCAGTACTGCAGTCGGGTAAACTGAGTTTTTCCTCCAGATGCTGCCTGACCAACTGTATTACTCCTGCACTTTGTGTCTATGGGGTAAACTGATGCTGATTATTGAACACAACAGCTTTACTTCCTGAGGAGACTGTGGAAATTCTGAATGTCTCCAGCGACTCTTACATGTAACAACCTACCTCTCTGTTATCAGGCTTCTGAACGGTCCTTCCATTAGCGAGGGTACTGTTTGATTCACGACTACTCCACTGAGGACATTGTACACCAACGCCTCTACTTCTTTAGCAGGCTTAGGAAGTTTGGCATGTCCCCAACAACTCTCACCAACGTCTACAGATGTGCCGTGGAAAGCATTTTATCAGGATGCAACATAGCACGGTTTGGGAACAGCTCCATCCAGGACCGCAAGAAATTGCAGAGAATTGTGGACGCAGCCCAGACCATCGCACATAACAACCTCCCTTCAATTGACTCCATCTACACTTCTCGCTGACTTGGCATGGCCAGCAGCATAATCAAGGACCAGTCTCACCCCGGACATTCCTTCTTCTACCCTCTCCATTCAGGCAAGAGGTAAAGAACTTTGAAAATGCATGCCTCCAGATTCAGGGACAGTTTCTTCCCTGCTGTTATCAGGCAACGGAATCAATGTATCACCCACTAGAGAGTGGTCCTGATCTACCATCTACCTCATTGGATCTTTAATCGGACTTTACTGGACACAATATTTTACACTAAACGTTATTCCCATTATTCTGTATCTGAACCCTGTGGATGGCTCAATTGGTACACATGACAATAAACTAAACTACTAAACTTTGTCCATGTAACTGATACGGTACAATGCTGCGAACTATATTCTGCGCCTTTGCTGTATAGTATTTTACCTGAGTTTGAACTTATTGTATCTATGCATTGCATAGCTGATCTGTTTGGATAGCATGCAAAACAAAGCTTTTCACTGACCCACAGAACATAGTCATACAGCGTGGAAACAGACCCTTCAGCCCATCTTGCCACTACTGTCCAAAAATGTCCCATCCATACTAGTCCCACCTGCTGGCATTTGACCCAAATCTCTCTCAACCTGTCCTATCCATGTACCTGTCTAATTGTTTCTTAAACATTGCAGTAGTCCCTGCCTCAACTACCGTCTCCGGCAGCTTGTTCCTTAAACCCACCACCCTTTGTGTGAAAATGTTATCCCTCAGACTCCTATAGAATCTTTCCCCCTTCACTTTAAACCTATGTCCTATGGTTCTTGATTCCCCTACTCGGGGCAAGAGACTGTGCACCATGTGACAATAATAAATATAAACCCAATTCAGTTTCAGTAAACACACCTGTTAATGTACAAGTTAGTAATTCAGCTCATACCTGACTAGTCCCGACGTTTGTCACCTCCTTGTACAGACTAATATCCAAGTAATAACCTGACTCATTGGTCAGAAACAGCCTGATTGGAATGGCCTTCCCAGTGGGAGTCAGGCGGATATTTATTTTCAGCTCAGCCTGAAGCACCCGTAGCTTCCAGAGACGACTGCCGTATCGCATCACCATGCTGCGCACGGACTCTTCTATCTGGAAGGAAAATAAACAAATATTCAGAACCTCAATCCATTGCAAAATTACTGTACAATAGCCAACGTGCTAACAAATATAGTTTAGTTTAGAGATACAGTGCGGAAACAGGTTCTTCGGCCCACGCACACTAACGCACACTACTCACTTGGGACAATTTATAATTATACCAAACCAATGAACCTACACACCTGAATGTCTTTGGAATGTGTGAGAAAACCGAAGATCCCAGGGAAAATCTATGCAGGTCACGGGGAGAATGTACAAACTTTGTATAGTCAGCAGGACCGAACCCAGGTATCTGGCACTATATGGCGTCATGGTGGCACAGCGGTAGAGTTGTTGCCTTACAGCGCTTGCAACGCCAGAGACCAGGTTCGATCCCGACTACAGGTGCTGTCTGTACAGAGCTTGTACGTTCTCCCCGTGACCGCGTGGGTTTTCTCCGAGATCTTCGGTTTCCCCCCACACTCCAATGATGTACAGGTTTGTAGGTTAATTGGCTTGGTATAAATGTAAATTGTCCCTGGTGTGTGTAGGATAGTGTTAATATGCAGGGATCGCTGATCAGTGTGGACTTGGTGGGCCAAAGGGCCTGTTTCCGCACTGTACCTCTAAACTAAACTAAAGGCAGCAATCTGCCACTGCACCACCGTGCTATTTAAAACAATATTTTAAATATGTACACTCCTTAATTCAAAGAAGTTAGAAACATATCAGTAGTATCAAATTAGTTTCTACATGCCCTTATGGACAGCTGGTAGACCTACTCCCTCACTATGTCAGAGACCCGGGTTCAATCCTGACCTCAGGTGCTGTCTGTACGGAGTTTACACGTTCTCCCGGTGACCATGTTGGTTTCCTCTGGGTGCTCCGGTTTCCCCCCACATCCCAGAGACGTGCGGGTTTGCTGGTTAATTGGCCTCTGAAAATTGCCTAGTGTGTAGGGAGTGGATGGGAAAGTGGGATAACATAGAACCAGTATAAATGAATGGCATGGTGGCTGGCAGGCATAGCTCAGACTTCCACCAAGAGGATGAAGTTGACAAGAAACACAACATTCTGAAGAAGTGTCCCGACCCAAAACACACATTTTCTGAGCTGTTAGTTGTGTAGGTCAGGCCAAACTTGAATCTCGAAATTTTGTTAGCTGATTACATATCCATCTTATGGCATGATTCTAGAAAATACCCTGCAAACCTCAGAAGATCTAGACAGGTAAAAATATACGGTTTCTTATTCTGAAGAATATTTGTAAACCAGATGAGTTTTTCCAACGATTGGAATCCAGATCCAGTCGCTGTTATGATACTAGAAAAAATACCCTATAATCCTCAGCATAACTAGGCAGAGTAAAAATATCAGATCTCGGCCCGAAACATCAACTATCCATGTTCTCCAGAGATGCTGCCTGACCCACTGACTTACTCCAGCATTTTGTGCCCTTTTCCCACAAACAGAGCTGTATTCTCCGAGATTATTCACACACTGCCACTGGTTTTGTGACGGCACTTAGTATCAGGGCGAATAGTTCACCTGTGCCCACATCCACAAGCTCCCAAACATCTAGATTGTAGTTTGCTTTACTGTTTCCTCGAGACAAATTAGAAGTAAACGCCTACCTTTGAAGGATCCATGATAACAGTGGGAACAAAGTTGAGGAAGATGTGGTTGCAGTCTGTTCGAACGTTAGTGTTGTTAAATGCCACTTCCAACTCGTCCATAGCCTCCAGTAGCAAACGCTCGCCCTCATTCTGCAGGTACTCAAACGAGGCTTCCTGCAAGCAAAGTTAGTATCACTGTAAATATTCCTTGACTATTGAGAGAAATAACGGCAAGAAAACCTAAACCCCACCTCTCATACCACATGATACCCAAAATCTGAACAAAACCTAATAATACAGGGCAGCACAGTGGCTGCAGCGGTAGAGTTGCTGCGAGACAGCGCTGGAGAGATGAAGAACTATAGACAAAGAAAAGAAAAATAATCAAAAGCAGATCACCTACAATGAACTAGCTATTTTTTAAATGGGTGGCTAAATGCAAGGATTAATCCTAGATTGCACCAAATTCAATAATTTTAGCTACAAAACAAAACAGCAGAAAAACAACAATAACAACTGGATGAAAATCTTCTCAAGAGGCATGATTTGGAAGGTGGATTTGGGTTGGGAATACTACTGTGTCGGAAAGAACTGCAGATGCTGGTTTAAATCGAAGGTAGATACAAAATGCTGGAGTAACTCAGCGGGACAGGTAGCATCTCTGGAGAGAAGGAATGGGAATAATACGGTTGTGGATGAAACAACAGAGCAAAATTTTAGTGTTGAGATCCACTTCCTAAAATAATACTCACTTAATAAATCCAATAAATATCCAACATCTGTATCTGAACATGAAATGGGATTTTCAGAAAAGGAATAGATAAAATTGGCTTTTTTTTTTAAAAAGGCCAGGCTCTCCATAGAAAATTAAATGAGCAGAAACAAAACCAATTAAAATCCCATGGGTTAGATGCAGTTTAGACTGAATTTAAAAAATTCAAAAACATTGTCAATATTTCTCTCAATTAACTGTGAAATAATTAAACCAATTGAATTTTGAAAAATGTTGGCGGGACTGTCATATGAGGAAAGATTGGAAAGACTGGGCTTGTATTCACTGGAATTTAGACGGATGAGAGGGGATCTTATAGAAATGTATAAAATTATAAAAGGACTAGACAAGCTAGATGCAGGAAAAATGTTCCCAATAATGGGGGAGTCCAGAACCAGGGGCCAGTCTTAGAATAAAGGGGAGGCCATTTAAAACTGAGATGAGAAAAGCCCTTTTCACCCAGAGAGTATTGAATTTGTGGAATTCTCTGCCGCAGAATGCAGTAGAGACCAATTCACTGGATGAATTTAAAAGAGAGTTGGATAGAGCTCTAGGGGCTAGCGGAATCAAGGGATATGGGGAGGCATATGGGGAGGAATGAAAGGATATATAAGGAAGACACGGGTTACTGATTGTGGATGATCAGTCATGAGCACAATGAATGGCAGTGTAGGCTCTAAGGGCACCTATTTTCTATGTTTCTATGTAAAACTGTCACCTTTAATCACTGGCATGCAAAAGAAATTTAAGAAAAAAAAAAAACTTACTTGAATCAAAAAGCAGCAATCCTTAAATACAGGTCTGTTTCATTTAGAGTCATTTTGCTTAAAGCATCACATGGCTTTTAAGTAATCTGCTCCTGCCCTCAGTTTTATGCTTGTTCAACTTTTCAAAGAGGATTTTCAAATTAAGTGAAAAATCATATCAAGTGAAGTAGACCATCAAAAGTTACATTAAAATGCAGTAAAATTTGAAAAAATATGACTAGGCAGACACATTAACAGAGTAAAGTGCTACTCAGAATTATAGCACATAATATAACTCATCATGTGATTTCTATTGGAGAAGTAGATCAGGTTTAATTCAAAGTTTAACAGTCAAAGTTTCATACACCATTTGAGGGCCTCCAATCTGACTTTACAATTGGCCATCTCCTACCATTCTTCCCCACCCACGTTGTGAAACCAGCTGTTGCTTCCATCGTTAGAGTAAAAAAAATCCAGGTGATAACTTCACTTCCAGACTTCATCCCTGCAACCTGCAGTACCTCCACAACTGCATCTTTGTTCTCACCTTCATCAAAAATGTCTTCATCCACTGCAAATACCTTCACTCACTTCCTCACACTTTACCCCCTATACTTCAAGGGATGAGCAAATGGCATAGATTTCCATTGGCTTTGCCAATGCAAGAAATTGCAGAGAATTGTGGATGTAGCCCAGACCATCACACAAACCAACCTCCCTTCCATTGATTTCATCACAACTTCACACTGCCTCGGCAAGGTCAGCAGCATCATCAAGGACGAGTCGCACCCCCGGCCACTCCCTCTTCTACCCTCTCCCATCAGGCAAAAGGTACTGAAGTGTGAAAACGCACACCTCCAGATTCAGGGACAGTTTCTTGCCAGCTGTTATCAGGCAACTGAACCATCTTACCCCAACCAGAGAGCGGTCCTGAACTACTATCTACCTCACTGAAGACCCTTGGACCATCTTTAATCGGACTTTAATCTTGCACTAAGCGTTATTCCCTTTATCACCTTTCGAAATGCTGGATGGCTCAATTGTAATCATGTGTAGTCTTTCCGCTGACTGGTTAGCACGCAACAAAATGCTTTTTACTGTACCTCGGTACACGTGACAACAAACTAAACCAAACCACACCAATTATCGTCAAGCCGCATACGTCTGTGGCCATAATCACCATTGCGGAGAGCAAGATAACCACCAGTTTTTGTTCTCCAATCAAATGGCTCCACAAATCTCTACGCCTGACATCAAATTCATGAAGGTTGAGATGTCCGTTCAGATACTTACCTTTTCATTAAACTGAATTAAACTCACCAAACCTTTGATTCAACAACTTATGACAGTTCCGCTTCCATCTGTACTGACAGTCTACCTTGTCAACAAGATCCACCATAATTCTCCTTTGACTCTATTTCCCCTTGGCTCCCTTGAAATTTGTCACTGTGAACGTTTCTCTCATCTCAGGCAATGTTCCCATCACTTCAAAACCATCATAGCTTCCTCCACTCCTCACTTAATAGCAAAAATCACTTTTGGTCAGTTTATGGACGGTGGGCCGAAGGGCTTGTTTCCACGCTGTATCTCTAAAAAGACAAATACAGTGCAGAAACAGGTCCTTCGGCCCACCGCACGGAACAACAATCACCCCGCACACTGACACTATTCTACGCACTAGGGAAATTTACAATTTTACCAAAGCCAATTAACCTACAAACATGTACGTCTTTAGAGTGTGGAAGAAAATCGGAGCACCCAGAGAAAATCAACGTAGACACAGGGAGAACATACAAGCTCCATACTGACAGCACCCATTGTCAGGCTGGAACCTGGGTCTCTGGTGCTGTGAGGCAGCAACTCTACTACTGTGCCACTTTGCCACCCTAATTGTGATTGCTCCAAAATCGGAGCTCTTGCAGCCTCCCATGGCGACCAATCCAGAATCTGACTCTCCAACTAGGTTTTCTGTCACTCTTAAGCCTTTCCTTCTGGTTCAACGTCCGTGTTTGCAGGAAGCATTCTGCCAGTTGAACCCCTCGTCCGACTCACCTTAGTGACCAAGTCCGAGTGCCGAATGATGGCTCGTACAAAGAATCTGTAGTCGGTGACCTCAATTCCTGCCTCCACCTTTGCAGCGCCGAGATAGAGGTGCATTTTATGGTTGGCACACGGCATTGCACTTAGATCAAAATTCCGCATCCGATTCAGCTCCAGTTGGAAAGCCAAGGCTGGCTCCAGATGCCGGTAAATCCGGTCTTCCTGAAACTGGGGGAAAAAAGTGATGAGTGTGCAACGCAGCCATTCAGCACGAATGAAGTGGTATATGTGCTCATTCCACCTGGTTAGGAAAGTGCCTCCTTCCTGAGAACTATTCGGCACCTGAACTTTTCGTAAGTCGGAAATACACACGAACGGTGCGTGGGAGAGGATTGCAGATACAGCTGAGATGGGCGAGCGAGCAGGCAAGGGTAGAGTGGCCATCAGCCAGCTTCACTGACTCAGCGAGTGAGTGAGTCTGCTCAGAGCTGCCAGCTCTGCTGGAATAGGCCCAGCACCCGATTGTTGCGGCTCGGTTTTGTTTAGTTTAGTTTAGATGTTAAGTTTAGTTTAGTCGTATAGTTTAGTTTAGTTGAGAGATGCAGCATGGAAACAGGCCCTTCGGCCCACTGAGTCCACGCCGAACAGCAATCACCCATACACTAGTTCTATCCTACACACTAGGGACAACATACAAAAACGAATTAACCTACACCTCTTTGGAATGTGGGAGGAAACCGGAGCACCTGGAGAAAACCCATGCGGTTAAGGGTAGAATGTACAAACTCCGTACAGACAGGATTGAACCGGAGTCTTTGAGCTGTAAGGCAGCAACTCTACTGCTGCTCCATTGTGCTGCCCTCACTGCGCTACTGTGCCACTTGTGAGTAGGATGTATGCAAGCTGTCCGAAATGTTTGTAACTCGGGAAGGGCCTGCAATACACTTGTATAACAGTAATTGTGTTCAAGGGAGGAACGGGCAAGTTGCAAGAGAAGGTGAAGTGCAGAGAGATCGACACTTCAAGTTTTTAAAACAGTTAAGCTCGTTCTGAATCTCCTTATTGAAACAAGATAAACAAAATAAGGAGGAATTTACTAAGACATCAGGCGCACTGAAATGCCAGAATTACTGATCAAAGCTAGTACAGGGGAGATGTTTAATGTGGACCAGTGGCCGGTAATTAGCGCACTCATTACCAAACTATACACCAAGAGACCTGAAATGACATTTCAGAATCACAAATTCACATCCCAATATAAATGCAAAATAGAAATAGCGTCAAAATTTAAAAATACAACTATTCTGAATAACAAGGAAACAAGCTGACCTTCTTAAAACCCACCATTTACATCCTTCAGGAGAGGAAATCTGCCCACCCCTACTATAAATCCACAACATTTGGTTAGCTCCTAAATGCCTTCCAAAATAGTCCAGCACGCTATTTACTTATATCCCAACTACTGCTTTAAAACAGGTGAATGGAAGGTTCCATCCACACTTCGCGCTGCTTCGGCAAGGCCAGCAGCATAATCAAAGACTGGTCTCACCCCCGGTCACTCCCTCTTCATTCCTCTCCCATCAGGTAAGAGGTACAGAAGTGTGAAAACGCCCATCGCCAGATTCAGGGACAGTTTGTTCCCAGCTAAACCATCAGGCAACTAAACCATCCTACCAACAACTAGAGAGCGGATCTGTCCTACCACCTCCCTCTATGGAGACCTACAGACTATCTTTACCTTGCACTAAACATTATTCCCTTTAACATGTATCTGAACATTGTGGACAGCTCGATTATAATCATGTATAGTCTTTCCACTGACGATAGCACGCAACAAAATGTTTTTTACTGTACCTTGGTACACGTGACAATAAACTAAACTAAGAATAAAACTGAAAGAAATATCTGGCATTGACCCAGCATCCAGTGCATTGCTACCATCATACTAAGTGGGATGAAATCAAGAACAGATCTGGCAGTTCAAGCTAACATATACTAAGCACAAGTTCCAACACAAAACATTCTCCAGAGATGACGCCTGATCCAAGTTACTCCAAATCTCAGTGTCAGTTTTGTAAACCAGCATCTCCAGTTCTTTGTGTCTGTATACACAAGGCATGGTGGATCATCAGAATCAGCTGCAATGCACCATCATAAACTGGTACTAGGTGTGTGGGGATGATGAGGTGCATCTTTAAACAATGGCATTCCTCTTCATCAATGCAACTTTGTTTAACCTAACCATTTTTTTAATAGTGTTCAAATTCTTTTCAAATTCTAGCAAACATTAAAGATTTCTAATACGATTACAATTTAAGATGTAATTCCACTGGCCGCAATTAAATCAAAGTATGAAATAATGTATCCAAGTTAAGGTGCTTCACCCTAAGGATGACTCACGTTTAAAAAGGCTCTACATTACAGCAAACTCTCTTCATTAATTCTACACTAAAACTAGCAGCACGAACACAGTAAAAATGTTTGCACCTCATGATATATTTACAAAGCAGGGTTTAATGTACTGGCCTTAATACGGCAAAATCTATTTCTCAAAGTAAAGAACTCAATTGCCCTGATACACCCCACTGTGCCATTTGATAGTGTTTGTTTTAATGCCGGGACATTACATCTTATCAACTCAAATCTAGATTCATGGAATGTTCATCTTATTCCCATTGCTCTGCATTCTAACCTCACAATTCATCAACGTGTTTACAATGTGACAAGCTTCCAAATAACAGTCATTTCACATCACGTTCTCCCGATCATACTATTCATGCCACAAAAATTTCTTGCAATTACAGTACTGTAATATTCTTGTTTCATTTGTAAAGTTTCCAGCCACACGTCTTACCTGCACCTCTTGTGTCTCCGGCACTGAATTATCATTCATCCTGCTTTTTCTACACCACTACCATCAAGTTTTTTTACAATCACTTATTCCCCCATGTACATCTTCACCCCAATTAGTCTTAAAATGAAACATGAAATGAGAAATCCGTCAATCTTATCATCATTTAGCATCTCATACAGTGCCTCATATCTGTTTGGGTAGCTTATAACCCAATGGTATGAACACTGAATTCTCCAATTTTTAGGTAATCTCTAACTCTCTCTTTTCTCGCCCCCACCCCCCGTACTCTACCTGGGCTTGCACCTATTTCTCCCCCCCCCCCACCGACTTCCTATAGCTTCACAATTTGCAACCTTTCAATCCCTTTGTCTCCCACCTTCTGTTTGTCCCATCTCTGGCCTTTGTCCAACCACCTGCTCACCTGTTACCTGCCAACGTTTTATCTGAACCTTTCTCTCTTCCAGTTTTCTTCCTGACCCCCCCCCCCCCCGCTAGTCTGAAGAAAGGTCCCAACCCGAAAAATCACTTATCCATGTTCTCCAGAGATGCTGCCTGGTCCACTGAGTTATTCCAGCACTTTGTGTTTTTTTGTAAGCCAGTAGCTGCAGTTCCTTGTTTCCTCTTCATTTAGGATTTTTTTCTTTTAAAGGTCAGGGGTCAAAAGGAAGGTGTTATGGGGCAGCTTTTAAAATATTGCATGCAGCAATTAAACCCCAAAATGTAACAATGAAGATAATCCTATCTAACCATTACACAACAAAATTGTTGATTCCATTTTGCCAATTTGGCTTCCCCGCTGTCTCAGAAGCATCAACACCTCATAGAACGTGAAGGACAGAGAGCATATGCTTAAAGGGCCTGTCCCACTTGGCTGTCATTCGCGCGCCATTTACGCGACATGCTAGCGTGTGGGTAGCGTATGGGTAGCGCGGGGATGGGCACATGGAGTGGTGTGGAGGAGTGTGGACTTTGTCCTGCACGAAATCTTCGCGCGCCACCGGCCTGTCGCGTAACTGACGGCCAAAGTGGGACAGGAACCTGGCGCGGCGCAACGTCTCACCTCCAACAGCAGCAGAAGCAGGCAAACGATCGCTGAGCTCAGCCTGGGGCTCACGTCCGTTGCGGATCCGGATCCGCCCCCACTCCTACTCCCAGAGCGGAGCCAAGACGATTAGAGATAGACACAAAATGCAGGAGTAACTCAGCGGGACCGGCAGCATCTCTGGAGAGAAGCAATGGGTGACATTCCGGGTCGAGACCCTTCTTCAGAGTGAAGAATAGTCTCGACCCGAAACATCATCCATTCCTTCTCTCCAGAGATGCTGCCGGTCCCACTGAGTTACTCCAGCATTTTGTGTCTATCTTCAAATGACGTCACGCGCACGAGACGGCCGTGCGGACGCATGATGACGCGTGCGACCGTCGCGCCTCAGTCACTACCGGCCTGTGGCGTAAATGACGGCCACGTGGGACAGGCCCTTAAGTGTCACATGCCATCACACCAAGTGTCCAGAGACAAACTATCTTTTCTTTATAGACACAAGGAACTGCAAATGCTGGTTTACCTAAAAGAGGAAAAGGACTGGAGTAAGTATGCGGATCAGGCAGCATCTCCGGAAAACATGGATAGGTTACAAAAAGTTCAGGAAGGGACTGCAGATGCTAGTTTATAACGAAGATAGACACAAAACGCTGCAGTAAGTAAGCGGATCAGGCAGCATCTCTGGAGAAAAAGCATAGGTGACATTCTGGGTCAGAATCCTGCTTCAGACTGAAAGTAGAGGTGAGGGATGGGGGAGTGTAATAAACTGGATGCATTTGTTCTGGCCTTTTCTTGCTTCCAGTTTATTCCCCCCCCCCTCCCCACCTCTACTTTAAGTCTGAAGAAGGGTTCCAACAAAAATGTCACCTATGATATTTTTCCAGGGTTCGATGGTGACTACGAGTGCTGTCTGTACGGAGTTTGTAGGTTCTCCCCGTGACCGCGTGGGTTATCTCCGGGTGCAATGCTTTCCTCCCACGTTCCAAAGACATGCAGGTCTGTAGGTTAACTGGCCTCTGTAAATTGCCCCTACTGTGTAGAATGTGAAAGTGGGATAACATAGAAAGTGTATGGGTGATCAAGGGTCAACACGGACTCAGTGGCCTGAAGGGCCTGCTTCCAAATGGTATCTCAAAAGTAAACTAATAACTACCTGAATAGATAAAATATGTTGGGTCTTGGGGAAAGATTGGAGGTGTGGAAGAACCTTGTTAGACTTTACAAAGCTGCTCAAGCAAGATGCACCAAATGACATGTAGAGAGATTCTAGGACCGGAAATTAAGTTTAGTTCTGCTGTGTGCCTTACCTTGTCTCTTGAGCGGAAAGTGAAGAACTTTGGAAATTCTCTCTGTATACAAGAGGGCGAGAAGAAAAATATTCTTTAATACACCATTCATAAGTTCATACGTTCTTGGAGCAAAATTAGGCCATTTAGCCCATCACGTCTACTCCGCCATTCAATCATGGCTAATCAATCTTTTCCTCTCAACCCCATTCTCCTGCATTCTCCGCATAACACCTGAAACCCGTACTATCAAGAATCTGTCAATCTCCAATTGAAAAATACTGAATGACTTCGCCTCCAAAGCTGTCCGTGGCAATAAATTCCATATATTCACCACCGCCTGACTAAAGAAATTCCTCCTCATCTCCTTTCAAAATGTATGTCCTTTTATTCTGAGGCTATGGCCTCTGGTCCTAGATTCTCCCACTAGTGGAAACATCCTCTCCACATTCACTCTATACTGCATTCCTTTCATTTGTAACCAACAAGTAGACATACACGAAGATAGTGTTTAAAAAGAGAACATTGCCAGAAAATAACCACGATAAATCACATTTAGTATCCACAGAACTTCAGTGGATCAGGCCACTGATGGTAATGCTGGAAAAAAGAAAAATTACTCCAGTGGCCATAAAAAAATTCATTAACATAGTTTTTCTTTCTCTGGAACAATAAAAAAAAGCAGCTTTTAGAGGTTTATTTCTCCCTACAGACCTCGCATTATTGCTTTGCAAATGCAACTTGGCTGATGGAATTGTTGGGATAATGGCTGTGAGATATTTAATGGCTATAATGCCAATTTCCATGAAGATATTATCACCATATAAAAGGTACTGCTCCGTAAAAAGTGAAATCAGTGCTACCTAATATTGGTTTTGGGAAAGGCTTTTCTTTTAACCCACTCGCCGCCCCCTCCCCCTTCGCAACCCACCTCACCCAAGTCAATACCACTTACATCAGATTGAACCTGAATATCCTGCAGAGTCTATGGAGGTCATTAGCCCCTGCTGTGGTAGAGCAGTCAGCCATTACTTAGACAATCATAATAATGTGCTTAATTTAACTGCTCAAGACACCCTGGAACTCAGGGAAATTTGAAAACGAGCAAGAAAATAAATAATTTTATCTTGTTATTACATTGATAATCAGGTTGCATGGCCGATAAGATGAGAGATTACATAATTATTGGGCCAGCTATGCACCCCCTGCCCACTTCCCTGTGGTGCTTATTACAGAGACAGTAAATAAAATTAGTAAGTGTGGTATCTGTGGATTGTTTCATTTGCTGAAGAGAAAAGTGCATCAAAAGAGAAAGCAATTGCAAATGCATTGCAAACAATCCATTTAAGTTTAATGGGATGATTAGAAGTCAAATTCGCAACCGATAAGAACTGAACTATAAGTTGGTATTTGGAACTATTGGATTCTTGCATTGGGCTACTTGCATTGAATTATCAAGCCTGCTTAATAACTCCTTAATGCAAGCGAGACTTGATAAAACATAACCATAATTCAAATAGAGTAAAGCATACTTGGAAAGGAAGCTTTTATTGTTCTAAAGGCAAAGTTTAAAGGAGATATGCAGGGTAAACCTTTTGCGCAGAAGATGGTGGGTGCCTGGAACACGTGGCAGGGGGTGGTGGTGGAGGCAGATATGATAGTGGCGTTTAAGATATTTTTGGATAGGCAAATGGAATGGAGGGTTTATGGATCATGTGCAGGCAGAGGAGATTAGTTTAAATTGCCATCATGTTCGGCAAGGACAATGTAGGCTAAAGGGCCTGTGTCCTTGTGTTGTCCAATTCTATGTTCATTAAACTTCTGGCACAATTTGTACTGGCATAAGTGCTGGCCCAAGTAACTTCTGGCATTAGTGCTTACACTACTAAAGTTAAAATAAAAGTCAAAGAAATGTCACCGTCAGATATTGCAGTGCAATTTTGGCCACTAAATGTTGGAAAGCAGTGTATAAGTGGAAAGCACTGTTGTGGGACGTATCACTGATGGGGATGTCAGAGTATAGAAGAGAGATCGAGCAACTGTCCATATGGTGCCAGCACAATAACCTGGCCCTCAACACCAGCAAAACCAAAGAACTGATTGTGGACTTTGGAAGGAGTAGGATGGGGACCCACAGTCCCGTTTATATCAACGGGTCGATGGTTGAAAGGGTCAAGAGCTTCAAATTCCTGGGCGTACACATCTCTGAAGATCTTTCCTGGTCCGAGAACACTGATGCCATTATTAAGAAAGCACATCAGCGCCTCTACTTCCTGAGAAGATTACGGAGAGTCGGTTTGTCAAGGAGGACTCTCTCTAACATCTACAGGTGCACAGTAGAGAGCATGCTGACCGGTTGCATCGTGGCTTGGTTCGGCAACTTGAGCGCCCTGGAGAGGAAAAGACTACAAAAAGTAGTAAACACTGCCCAGTCCATCATCGTCTCTGACCTCCCTTCCATCGAGGGGATCTATCGCAGTCGCTGCCTCAAAAAGGTTGGCAGTATCATCAAGGACCCACACCATCCTGGCCACACACTCATCTCCCTACTACCTTCAGGTAGAAGGTACAGGAGCCTGAAGACTGCAATGACCAGGTTCAGGAATAGCTACTTCCCCACAGCCATCAGGCTATTAAACCTGGCTCGGACATAACACTGAACTTTATTAGCCAATACTGTTATTTGCACTTTATCAGTATATTGATTCATGTGTGTATATATTTATAGAATGCCTTGTAGTCAATGCCTACTATGTTCTGTTGTGCTGAAGCAAGGCAAGAATTTCATTGTCCTATCAGGGACACATGACAATAAACTCACTTGAACTTGAACTTGAACTATAAATTACTGCTCTCAGATTTCCAACCATTCTCAGTTTGACAATGCTGGTAAAAACAGGAAATTGTTTTTAAAAAATGATAATTTCAAATGTTATTGGTCATTAATGAAAATCAAAGCAGATGCTGATCTTTCATGGACAGTGCAGGGTGAAAAGAAAGGGATCCTTGTTTGATGCTGAAATAACCAGAGCCCAACATCAGCTCCACAAACAGGACAATGCAGCCAGAGACCTGAATGAATGAAGCACAAAGTGCTGGAGGAACTCAGTGGGCCAAGCAGCATCTGTGAAGGGGATGGGCAGGCAACGTTTCGGGTCCATGACTACTTTTTGGTGGTACAGTTGGAAAATGTTAAGTCCATGATAACTTAGCCCCATAAAGAACAAGTATGTTTAAGAAAGAACTGCAGATGCTGGAAAAATCGAAGGTAGCCAAAAATGCTGGAGAAACTCAGCGGGTGAGGCAGCATCTATGGAGCAAAGGAATAGGTGACATTTCGGGTCGACCCGAAACGTCACCTATTCCTTCGCTCCATAGATGCTGCCTCACCTGCTGAGTTTCTCAGGCATTTTTGTCTACCTCACACAAGTAGACCTGTTTAAGAGCTGGAGAGAACAACAACAACATGCAGTCTAAGCATTAACGCTGGAATTTAAGCTGGAATTTAAGATCAGAGTTATAATTTCCTCTGATAGCTAGATCCACACAGTTTCAGGCCAGTTTTTCATTTTACCTCAGAGAGAAAGACACAGCAAGAAACCTGTCCTGTCCTCCTATACTTACATGGAATCTCCGATCCACTTCGTAATTACACTGCTTCCGGAAATCCTTTGGGACAGAATGAAAAGACAAGATCTGTATATTAATGAAGCTCAGTTACCGATCAAAGTCGAAGCAGCTCTGCCACACAAAGCCCATTTTTAAAGAAGTTACATCTTAACGTAACTTGTCAAATATTACTAATCAAACCAACAGTAGCATTTTCAGATGTGGTAGATCTACATGGTGTTTTCAGAGAAATTATTGCATTCGAGACCCAATGAAACCAAGCAGCCAGAGAAAATTAATAATCGTGTAATTTCTTACAACTCAGATGTGCATTTCTCTGCTGTCAAATTCTTAATTTTTTTTGATTTATTTTGTTTATTATATGTTACCTACAAGCATTATTTTTTCAGGCCTGTTTTGTTGCTGCAAGTCAGAATTTCATTGTTCCGTAGCCGGTATATGTGACATTACACACTCTTGATTCTTGAATGTTTTACACTGAGCTTTGGAAACACAGGAAGTAGGAGTAGTGAGAGGTTTACCACGACAAGGTAATATTGCCCATGGATGACTGGAAGGTAGGGATTTGTGAGAAGGTTTCTAGTCATGACTGGAGTGTGGAAACAAGGAACATTTCTAAATGTTGCAGCGTCATCGGAGTCTTCGAAATGAGGCAGAGAGAAGGGGAGAGAAAATGAGGCAGTCAACTGTGCTAGATTCTGCAAACCTCTGCATTTTTACTGCTGGATTCTGCGTTCCTTTGCTGGCATGATGAAACAAGGATGCACAAGGAACCATCATGAAGAAGAAAACGTTGAACAAAGTTAAATATGTTAAATTTAATCAAAATATTTGAAGTATTGGAATTCTTTGTCCCCCCCTCGTACTCTGGCATTTACTTTGCTTCATGGAATGCATTATTTTCCTGATTTACAACATTATATGCTAAAAACAAAGGGCAGGTCCAGTTTTCAGTCAAATAAGGTTAACTGACTACAATTACATCCTACTATTACAAATGAATTTCGATTTAAAAAAAATCACTAAATTGGACAATTAACCAATGGATCAATAAAATTATAATTTGATGATATTTTTAATTTCTATAATTATACAGTTTGTTATATATGTTAAAGGCAGATGAGAATAGTTTTAATGTGAGGAAAGGGACCATACCTTCTGTGCCACGAGGAAAGTCAGGCGTCGAATGCCATGGTCAAACAGAATTGATCTCTGGAAAAAAAAAAAGTTTCTTACAGTGTGCTCAATACTGCAACAGGCTAATTTCCCCGCTGTCAGAATATTAATTCATTGAATGGTTTCAATAGCTTTCTTGGCCAAGTGTGTAAGATAGCTTGGCCAATAGGGTTAAATTTAGCTCTTAGGGCTAAAGGAATCAAGGGATATGGGGAAAAAGCAGGACTGATTTTAGATGATCAGCCATGATCATATTGAATGACTCGAAGGGACGAATGGCCTACTCCTGCACCTATTTTTCTATGTTTCTAAAGGCATCGCTTAATGTAGTAAAATGGAGAGTTTGAGTAGTGTTTGAAGAAGGGTCCCAACCCAAATAGTCATCTATCCATGTTCTCCAGAGATGCTGCCTAACCCGCTGAGTTACTCCAGCACTTTGTGTCTTTACTTATGTAGTACGTTGTACAGGTTGAAAGACCCAATCCAATTCTACAACTATCACTGAATTTGTAAGATTTCAATCAAATTGTAAGGAGAGACAAGGTGTACTTTGACAAAATTTGCGATTTCCTTTTCTAAGATCTACAGCATGGAAACAGGCCCTTTCGCCCACCGAGTCCTCGCCGACAATCAAACACCCATTCACACGAGCTCCATGTTATCTCACATTCTCGTCCACCCTATACACCAGGGGCAATTTTACTGCAGAAACGTGTTTGTATTTTATATTGGATGATTCATTCTAATGGTTCCATCACTCGCCATCTAGGCTCACTCATGAGAAAACATGCACCTGAACAGGATACAAGAATTTGCTGGTACTGTGAAGGTATCAGTGACGTTCCCCCAGTAACCACGTGAATTTTCTCCGGGTGCTTCAGTTCCTTCCCACACTCCAAAGACGTGTAGGTTTGTAGGCTAATTGGCTTTGGTAAGTTGTAAAATAGTGAGTATGATAGCGCCAGTGTTGTGGTTGGGGTGGACTGATGAAAACAACTTTTTTTTTAAATCTGTAATAGGATAAGACATTTTTTATGCTGAGTGAACCAACAAAGGGAGTAGAACACATTTGTGAACCTGTACTTGTTCAGTATGACCACTTCATGAAAGCAGTAAAGGACAGAACAGACTATCGTAGCATTGTAGTTATACGCAACCAGACCAGAAAAGGGTAATTTTCCTTTCCCTGATGGATCAGAGTGAACAAATAGGATTAAATCCCAATCTAAAATCTCTTACCTTTTTACATATATTTTTTTCCTTTTATCAACTTTTTTTTGAGACATTTGTCCCCAAAAGAAAATTGAATTCTCAATCTGCCTTGGTGGGAAGTGAACTTTCTGAAATATTAGCCATGTAACATAAACACTGCGACACCATACCCTTTGCTATTTGTATTGAAACCTCTTATACGCCTCCTATTAATAATAAACAATGATAAATTAGCATTTTGTTCTCGAACATTGATACTATTTTTCAGCTGAGGTCACTTATTTATTTATTTCTTGGACAATGACAGGTCATAAATCGAGTAAGAAGTTTGTTCTTTGTGTAACATAAATGACCTAATCATGCAAAATGTCACCCAGACACTGACATTCACTTTGTCAAAAGAAATGAAGGGATTATCCGGCACATGCTTTTGCACACTAGGATTAACCAGACTGGGACATTCCCCCCGGCGTTAAATATTCATCCAGGAATCTCAGGTGCTTTGCCCATCTACAGCAGGGCATTCAAATCATTGGGTCTATGCCAGTAGTTGGTCGAAAAATCTAGTTGGTCTCATTCCCTGCTGTCTTAGTTTAGAGTTTCAGCATGGAAACAGGCCCTTCAGCCCACCAAGCCCACGCCGGCCATCGATCAGCCGTTCATACCTAGTTCAATGTGATTCCACTTTCTCATCCACTCTTGGGGCAATTTACAGAGGGTCGATAACTTATTAACCTACATGTCTTTGAGATGTGGGAGGAAACCGGAGTACCCGGAGGAAACTCACACAGTCACAGGGAGAATGTGCAAACTCCATGTGAAGTATATCTGATCTGTTTGGTTGGAATGCTAAACAAAAGATTACACTGTACCTCAATGCACGTGGCAATAATCAACCTAAACCTAAATCCATTCACCATATATTTTTTGCCTTTCACGTTACATCTGTATCCCATGGCCTTTGAACCATCTGCTAATTTAGTTTACAGATACAGTGCAGAAACAGGCCCTTCGGTCAACCCAGTTTGTGCCGACCAGTGATCCCCGCACATCAACGCTATCCCACACCCTAGGGACAATTTACATTGTCACCAAGCCATTTAACCTACAAACCTGTACGTCTTTGGAGTGTGGGAGGAAACTGAAGATCTCGGTCACGGGGAGAATGTACAAACTGTGTACAGACAGCACCCATAGTCGGGATCGAACCCGGGTCTCTGGCGCTGCAAGCACTGTAAGACAACAACACTACTGCTGCTTGCCGCCCTTGTTTTGATTATCAGAGAATGGGTAGTGCCTTTAGAACCTTGCCAGTATTGTCAAGAGAAGAATTAAACTGATGTGCGAGGGAAAGTTGAATTGTATATGAAGTGGAGTGATACCTGAGGAACTACTCAAAAGTTTGGCTGTACAAGATAAACTTAGGATGTGAGCACTTTGCTGCATTCTTCCATTCCCTATACTCAGTACATTTAAAATAGAATCAAAGGATGGTGCAGTATATTTAGTAATGGGGAAAAAACCAACGATTTGGAACTTGGAGTTCAATCCTTTATAAATAATAAAAAGGCTATTTGATCCTGTTCGGTGCATAATTAAAATATTCCCGTGTCATTATTTTATGTTATGTTATGTGGACTCGGTGGGCTGTAGGGCCTGTTTCCGCGCTGTGTCTCCAAAACAAAATAAATTAAAACCATCCTTCCTTCTTTAACTGTGACCTCAAATGGATATGGCCTGTTTCCACACTGTACCTGTAACCAAACTAAACATTCATTTGCTTTTACTCACCATGGAGTACATGAACTCCCCGAACATCGTACCAAGACCATCGTCATCAGTGTCATTATCAATTTTGATGGCCACGTTGAGGATGTGAATGGGTTCATCTCTCACACTCTGCAAAACAGGAGGCACAGGTTTAGGCAACTCTGTTTATTCTTAGAAACATAGAAAATAGGTGCAGGAGGAGGCCATTCGGCCCTTTGAGCCAGCACCGCCATTCATTGTGATCATGGCTGATCGTCCCAAATCAATAACCCGTGCCTGCCTTCTCCCCATATCCCTTGAGTCCACTAGGTCCTAGAGCTCTATCTAACTCTCTCTTAAATCCATCCAGTGATTTGGCCTCCACTGCCCTCTTCTTAGGTAAAATGAGAAAATGTTTTATGTGTATGGTTTGATTTGACTGGATTGCACAAAAAAAAACGTTTTCACCTTATCTCAGTACACGGGACCCTAATTATCCGATACCAAACCCCTCACTAACTATTATTTTTAGAGAGACAGCGCGGAAACAGGCCCTTCGGCCCACCTGGTCCGCGCCGACCAGCAATCCCCCCATATTAACACTATCCTGCACACACACACTAGTGACAATTTTTACATTTATAACCAAGCCAATTTACCTACATACCTGTACGTCTTTGGAGTGTGGGAGGAAACCGAAGATCTCGGAGAAAACCCATGCAGTCACGGGGAGAACATACAAACTCTCTACAGACAGCACCCGTGGTCGCGATCGAACCCGGGTCTCTGGCGCTGCAAGCTCTATAAGACAGCAACTCTACCACTGCGCCATCACAGAAACTGCATTGAGAACATGTCCTATGGTGAAAATCTTAATGAAATGCTTGACATTTGATGCTTGACGGATGGATAAAAGTTTTTTTTAAACCTATTATTGCAAAAGAGTAATATTTGTTTGATTTCTGTGATCCAACCATGACATTGATTGAATGAGAATTAATACCAGAACAGAAACTCATAACGTACATTTTCAACAACAATCAAAATGTAAAAACTGGATATAAAAAACTATAGATTGCAACAGAAAATGCTGGAAATACTCCACAAGGCAAGCAGCATCTGAGGACTGAAATGGGGGGTTGTGATAAGACCATGGCCATGAAATGTTACTTCTATCTCTGTTCCCATTGATGCTGCCTTGCTCGCTGCATAGTTCCAGTGTTTTTGTTTATTGTCCACAATGTTTTCCACAAAACCATTTCCTAATAGCTCACAGAGGAGGTTTTTACAGTTATGAGCATCTATTAGAAAATACAACAGTACAGCCCAGGACCAGGCCCATCGGTCCACAATGTCCGTGCCGAACATGATGCCAAGTTCATCTCTTATCTGCCTGCCCTGAAATGGGGGGGGGGCTATGTATAAACACTGCTGTAATTTCTACATGGTGAAACCAAAATGTATAAAAGTGGCCTTTATTAAAATCTGACAATGTGCACTTTAAACACATGTAGTTTTTTTCTATTACAAATCTCAAATTGTGGAGCAAATAAATAAATGATGGATCTTTGTACCAAACATTATGGAGGGCACTGTACATTTATCCGATCTGTTTCCAGACCCAAAGTACAGGAATCTCAAGTGTAAATCGCCAACACATCTCATTTAAGGGATTCCTGTTACAGGTGCATAATACCTAGGTCATTATCCCCCAAACCAGGAAAAGAGTAAGTGGGATTTAAAGAGGCCACGGATCAGACACTGAAACCGGTAAGGGATCAGTGGTCATGCATTATTTAATTCATTTGGAGATATTTTTGGCTTTTTATAACGAATAAATAAATCACACTTTCAAAGAAGCAAAAAACTTTAAGTGCGGAATAAATGCCTAGCACAAAATGCAAGTCACTAAACAGTGGCATCAGCTTCAACCTCTTTCAGACATCCACTGCAGCTAGGAAAAGCTTTCAATTTACAGTATTTCAACAACAAGCAATCAGATTTTAAGTGTTGCTGATGATTACAAAGTATTTTGCTTTGTGTTGTTTTTGTGAGAATTTTCCAGATAACTCGTATTCACCCACTACACAGCTTATTTTCTTCAGGACTGATATTTTTCCTCTCCTCACAAACCTGTAATAATCACCAAAATTGGTCTCTTGTTCTTGAATGTCTCTTCCTTAACATGCAACTCCTGCACGCAGCACAAAGTGCTGGAGAAACTCAGCGGGTCAGGCAGCATCTCCACAGGACATGGACAGGAGACGTTTCGGACTCAAGTCTGAAGAAGGGTCTTGACCTGAAACGTCACATGTCCATGTCCTCCAGAGATGCTGCCCGACCTGCTGAGTTTCTCCAGCAATTTGTATTCTACATAGGATTTCAGCATCTGAAGCATTCCTTGCGCGTCCATGCACCTTCCACATCTCATTTCTACTCCAGACATCCACACTCACTTTACAAAGATGTTGCCAAGACTCGAGGACCTGAGCTATAGGGAGAGGTTGAGCAGGCTGGGTCTCTATTCCTTGAGAGCACAGGAGGATGAGGGATGATCTTATAAAGTTGTATAAAATCATCAGAGGAATAGATCGAGTAGATGCACAGTCTCTTGCCCTGAATAGGGGAATCAAGAACCAGATGACATTCATAAGTTCATAAGTGATAGGTCTACTCCCCCATTCAATCATGGCTGATCTATCTCTCCCTCCTAACCCCATTCTCCTATCTTCTCCACATAACCCCTGACACCCGTACTAATCAAGAAGGACATACGTTTGTGAAGGGGGAAAGATTTAATAGGAATCTGAGGGGTGACTTTTTCACACTAAGTGTGGTGGGGGTATGGAACGAGCTGCCAAAGGGGGTAGTTAAAGCAGGGACTAACACATCGCTTAAGAAACTATTAGACAGGCACGCAGATAGGACAAATTTAGAGCGATATGAGCCAAACGCAGGCAAGGTGGGATTAGTGTAGATGGGGAATGTTGGTCGGCGTGGGCAAGTTGGGCCGAAGGGCCTGTTTCCACGCTGTATGTCTCTATAACTCTACCCAAGACAGTGATGTGATATAACTTCACAAGCTGTGGCACGAATTCAGAATCAAACCATCACTGTTTTGGGGCTGGATCTTGGTGCGAAGGGTTGAGGGGAGAGGACCGCTATTACTGTGTGGGCTTCGTATATGCACCAGCTATTCCCATGTCAAGAAAGGGACAAGTATTTTTCATTGTAGAGGCCACGCTACACGGCTTTGAAGGGAATCTATTCATGACGGTGATGGATGACTGAAATGGAAATGGGTAGTTTCTTTACCAAACATTCAGGTCAATTATACCACAAGCTGTACACATACAGTGCTCTATCTCAACTACCCAAATTATCCCTCTAAACCTTCCTGATACACGCACCTGTCCAAATGTCTTTTAAATGATGTTATTGTTATTGGTAACTACTTCCACTAGGAGTTCATTTTCATACTGGTGTGAAAAAGGTTGCTCCTCAGCTACCGACGTATTAAATCTTACCCCTCTCTCAATAAACCTATGCCCTCTAATTCTTGATTCCCCAACCCTTGGAAAAAGACCATGTGCATTTGCCCAGTCTATGTCCCTCATTATTGTATACACCACTACCAGATCAGCCCTCAGTCTCCTGAGCTCCAAATAAAGTCCCAGCCTGCCCATTCACTTCCAATAACTCAGTCCCTTGAGTCCCAGCGGCATCCTCGTAAATCTTTTCTTCACTCCTGCTGCGATACAGATGTCAGCTGCTGGCAGCTATGAACAGAACGGCCTTGTAATGTTTCACGGTAACTGTTAATATTCAGGATGGAGACCATCAGTTCATATGTCCAAGCTGCAGACACTTAGCATGCAACCCCAGCATAGTTCACTCGGTCTCATGCAAGCTTTAAAATAACACATACTCTACAAACTATCAACATTCAACCTCTTACATGCATTAACTCTTATATGCCTCTGATTTCATCCCATGAACAAAACAAAATTTATCCACCAGCTTAGTTTTTTTTACTAATATACTACATACAAAAACTTGGGAGAGCTTGGACCTAACATTCAAGAAAGTCTATTCCATATAGCAGTTTGAAGAAGCGTCCCGACCTTAATCATCGCCTATCCACGGTCTTGAGATGCCGCCTGACCGCTGAGTTACTCCAGCACTTTGTGTCCTATTGTATATAGCAGCTCCATTTTTGTTTAGTTTTGAGATACAACGCGGAAAAAGGCCCTTCGGCCCACCGAATCCGCTCCGACCAGCGATCCCCACTCACTAATACTATCCACACACTAGGGACAATTTACAATTATACCAAGCCAATTAGCCTTCAAACCTGTAAGTCTTTGGAGTGTGGGAGGAAACTGGAGCTCACGGAGAAAACCCATGCGGTCACGGGGAGAATGTGCAAACTCCGTACAGGCAGCACCCGTAGTCAGGATCGAACCCGGGTCTCTTGCTACCGTGAGGCAGCAACTCTACCACTGCGCCACTTTGCCGCCATATTCTGCTCCCTGAAGTGCTCAAAATAAGCAAAGGATCCTTTCCCCACTGTTGTTATACTTCAATACGCGGAAGATGGTTTATAAAGTGCAGTCATAAAAAACCTGTGTTACAGTTTATGTAGGAGAACGTCAGAGACACATTATTCAAGTCCAAATTATGCTATCAATGCTCCTCCTACTATTTTACGTGGGCACTCAGAAACGATTGGTTACTTAAATGATACCCCATCTGCAAGTTACCTTGTGGTCATCGTCATAAAGGGAGGCATGCCCTGATTCAGGAAAGGTTGGGCTGGAAGGTGGCGAATCCGTAAAGCAGCTGGTTACATCCTGAAAGTTTCTGAAAGGACAGGAGATAAGAGAGCTTTTCATCCAGTTGTTCCAGAGATTAACATGCAAACTAGGCTAACACCAAGTACAGTTATTGCACAAGAATATTTGATCCACAACTTGTTATCTGAAGCACAACCTACCCGGACACACACCTCAGGCCAGAAGCTGAGCCCTTGATTATGCGACAAACTGTAGCCCTTGACCCAGCCAGATTTCAACTGATCATACATTGGCAGTCTGTGGATCTTTGCCTCATTACTTTAGTTTTTTACAGATACAACGTGGAAACAGGTCCTTCGGCCCACTGGATCCATGCCGACCAACAATCACCCCGTACACAAGTTCTATCCTACACTCTAGGGACAATTTATCATTTACAGAAGCCAATTAACCTACAAATCCGCAGGTCTTTGGAATGTGGGAGGAAACCGGAGCAACCGGAGAAAACCCACGCGGTCACAGGGAGAACGTACAAACTCTGTACAGACAGCACCCGTAGTCGGGATCGAACCCGGGTCTCTGGCGCCGTAAGGCAGCAACTCTACCGCTGCATCACTGTGCCGCATTTTGCCTGCATATCACCTCATTGAGTGTGTAGGAAAGAACTGCAGATGCTGGTTTAAATCGAAGGTAGACACAAAATGCTGGAGTAACTCAGCGGGTCAGGCAGCATCTCTGGAGAGAAGGATTGGGTGACATTTCGGGTCTGAAGAAGGTTCTCGACCCGAAACATCACCCATTCCTTCTCTCCAGAGCTGCTGCCTGACCCGCTGAGTTACTCCAGCATTTTGTGTCTACTTCAGACATGGACATGAGTTACAAGAAAATCATACATCGGAGAGTTCAAATTATGTCAATGTAAAATCTTGACAGCTCATCAACATTGTGTGGAGCTTCAAAATGTGCAGGGGTCCATGTTGGTTTGCTGTCTTTCTTTGAGACATGGGGAACTTATAGCTCAGATCAAAAAAGATTTGTTGTCAGTTTCTTCCTTCACCGTGTAAGGGAAAAGGAGAATGGTGCAGACTAGATGTAACTCTTTAACATCAATCAATTTGGACTCAAACTCAAGCAAACTAAAAAGAGAAGGAATGTGTGGGAAGGAACTGCAGATGCTGGATTAAACCAAAGATAGACACAAAAAGCTGGAGTAACTCAGGCAGCATCTCTGGAGAGAAGGAATCTCAACACAAAACGTCACCCATTCCTTCCCTCCAGGGATGCTGCCTGACCCGCTGAGTTACTCCAGCTTTTGTGTCTTTGAAAAGGGAAAGGAACTATTTCTGTCCTTTAGTTGCCTACCCATTTGGCCAGTTGAACTAAGACAGTTAACGAATCACAATAGTGATTTGCACCAATTTCTCCCACGATCCTGCCCCTTTGCCCCCCCCCCCCACCTCCTTCCCCTTCCACACCGATACACTCTTTCTACTTTACATTTTATTCCTCTTCTTTATCTGACACCCTTTTGTCTTCTATTCATCTCTAGCCTTTGTCCACTACCTGTCAATTAAACCCCCCTCACCTGTATCCACCTAACACAGGCTTTGTTCCTCCCCCTCGCCTCTTTTCCAGCTTTCTCTACCCAAGTATAATCAGTCTGTAGAAGGATCCCGACCCGAAGCATCACCAGTCCATATCCTCCATTGATGTTGCGTGACCCGCTGAGATACTCCAGCACTTTATGTTTCGCTCAAGAATGCTACTTGTAGATTAATGTCGATTAGAAAGCAGGTTAGCAAATGACTCACTCACCAATTTCTTTATGGACTTTGTAATCTCAAACCAATAAAATTGTTGTAATATTACTGGGTTCATTGCAGACAGATAAATCCAGGAATTGAAGCTTTAAGAACAAAAAGAAAGGGAGTCAGTCTTACTTGGCAAAATCTTCAAAGGTACGGAAGGCGACCATTGCTCCCATTCGCTGGCAAGGTGGAGTGAAAGCGGTGTCAAGCAGAACATCATTCACACTGGCGACGTGAAACATCCCATAATGGTTCAAGTTTGAAGAGAAAGACATCCTTGATTGTAATATAAAGATGAATAATTAGGACCAGGGGAGCAGCAATTCATTGCAATATTATAGAGAGAACCCCGATGGTCCCATTAGTGCAATAATACTTATGAGATTAAGCCATATTATACAATATTAATAACAAATGTGTAAATCCATATAAATGAAATGACTCATGTCAGTTAACAATTGATGGTACAATGGGGAATTCTGTAAGATTCATCAATGAGTTTGTTAATATAACAAGTCAATCCCTTCATTTTACAAATCTATACTGAAGATGCTATATTAGCATGCTAAAAGCCAGGATTGTAATGATTAATAGTTCAAGTGAGAATTCTAAATCAGCAAGAGTATAACTTGTTCAACATGACATCTTCCCCAACTCTCAATTTTCAGGGCTTCAATGCTTTCTTCATTTCCCAGTAGTGCACTTTGTATGATTCCTCCTCTCCCTCTCTCTGCACCATATCCAAACTAAGTGTCATAAAAGATGACAGCCATACATACCACTGCTATGGCCTGGGCAAAGTTCAAGAAATAGAAGGACAACAAAAATGATGGAGCAGAAGAACAGAAAGAAAAGGCGAACAATTAAAGAGAGAAAAACAGAAATTGGAGAAGAAAGGGAGAGATAGAGGGAAAAGAAGGGTGGGAAGTTAAGGAAGGGAAAGGCAAAGGAAGGTGGGAAGGGGGGAAAGTGCAAACTGGCAGACGGTTTTAATCCCTGTGGAAAAAGCCTCCAATCACTTAGTTTAGAGATACAGCACGTTAACAGCCCGCTGAGTCCACGCTGACCGACAATCACCCGTTGACATTAGTTCTATCCTACACACTAGGAACAATTTACAGAAGCAAATTAAACTGCAAACCTACACATCTTTGGAAATTGGAAGGAAATTGGAGCGCCTGGAGAAAACCCATGCAGTCATAGGGAGAACGTACAAATTCCAGATACAGAAGCCGTAGTCAGGTCTCTGTATGGCAGCAACTCTACCGCTGCCCCAATGTGCTACCCACTTCTTCAGCAATTAACAATGTCACCCTTGATTTCTTTTTTTTTAAATTTCAAGTCTATCAACAATTCTGTAGCAAGTGATTTTGGAATAACTAATTTTTCCTGAATTGGCATCACGTTTTAGTTCCTTAAAGTATGAGGCATTGAAGAACAGTACAGCACAGGAACAGACCCTTCAGCCCACAATGATTGCTAGACTTGGTACCAATCTCTAATCTTGCAGGGAATGGTCCCCCCATTCCCTGCAAATCCATGTACCTATCTTATACCTCATCAATGCCACTATCATATCTGCCTCCATCACCTTGGGAGAAAGGTTCTACCTGTCTACGCTATCTTTGCATTTCAATTTTCCTTTTTTATATACTTATATTAGGTCGTTCTTCAAACGGAAACCGAAGCACCAGGAGGAAACCCACATGGTCACGGGAAAATGTACAAACTCCGCATACACAGCACCCGTAGTCAGCACCGAATCTGTGTCTCTAGATAGAAACTCTACCTCAGCACCACTGTGCCGCCCCATTCCAAATGTTCTGAATTATACGTGACAAAATAGTTTTCTTTGAAAAGTTTTGCATTAAGGAACCCAAATGGAAAGTATTACATGTCCAGTTAGGTCCCATTCCAAACTGACGGTCTGTATTTGGAGCACGTTTTGAATCATTCTTTTCTGGAATATTTAATGTAACAGGGGACAAGGTGCTTCCCAGCACAATAAACTAAATCACTTGCGCAGGTAAAATTGATTCAATGTTAATGGGCACCTCAGCTCGATACCACAGGAAGGTCCCACTCTGCCTGATCAAGTACAGTGTGACACCTTCATGTTAAATTGGAACTGCATATAATTAGGCAGATCAGAATCATAAACTGTGCCACACTGAAAATGATCACATTTTCAAGCAGTTCAGATGCTATTTCTTTCCCCCGTCTCCATTCCCATGGCTCCACAACTCAAACCGAGATACAAATCTTCAGGTACCCATCCATTATTTGTTCCAGTGTAGTTCTTCGCATTATTTATTCATTCTTCGGGATTTGAGAGCCGCTGGTGAGCACAGCATGCAGCCTGGATAAGGAGTACCTGCAGGCTACTTGACATTGGCAGTCATCACCCAGATCATTTCCAATATTCCCACGTGCTCTTTCCAGGGCGTCGAGGTTGTGAACAGGACAAAATATCTGGCTCGCTTTCGCCTTCTGAAATAGCTCCTACCAACTCATTAAGATTTCAGTAACTGAACCTGGAGTCCTTCAGCTCAGTAATTCTACCTAATGGCTTTGTGTTCCTTTGATGGCCCAGGGCACAATTCCCTACTCCTGAGGGGCGGCAGAGCGAGAGAGAAAAATTTGGAGTACTTTATTCTCTTTTAAATGTTAAAGTTCACCATAGGCATGCTCTGCCGACACATAATGGATCAGCCACCATTTCACATCAATAAAACACAATCCTAACCCCAAACTGCCAAGTGGCTTATGCCAGATAATCATATCCAGTTCACCAAATTGTACTTACACTGGAGATAATGAGAGAAAAAAAAAACTTTGCTCTACTCTCCAGAGTGAATCAGTCGATTATCTGTTAAAGTTCAACGGAATACAGTTGATTTTCTAATAGGGGATCAGGCAATCTATAATTCAGTTTTATTCATGGCTAATCAAGTTAGTATCTACTTTTAATTAAAATAATTTAAACGGTCGTATTTTTTACCACAGTGTGAAGGATGAAGGAATATGGATCATAGGGACAGGGAGCCCCAGCTTACATTAATAGTAACCCTGGTATACGACTACTCATTGGAATAAAAAAACAAAACTATTTTCTCTTAAGACATTTGGGAACACTCAGCCAATTACCAACCACTCTTCAATCCCTTATGCTGACAAAACCCAGTGCACATCTCTAGAACAAATCGGTCATTTCAAATTAATGTTCTGGACCCATTTCAAATAGTAAATGAGATTAGGTCCAAGACTAAATTATTTTCTGTTCCAGGCAAAGAAAGTAATATTTAGCTGCATACACTCAAGATCAAGTACTTTTAAATCAATGCCATTTTACTGCTGCGTTTTGCACGAGATGGAAATAGTTTTGGCAGCAATTTGAATAGTGCGCTTTCTATGGGTAACGACATTTCACGTGTAGGAAGGAGCTGCAGATGCTGGATCACACTGAAGAAATGCTGGAGTAACTCAGTGGGTCAGGCAGCATCTCTGGAGAAGTCAAGTCAAGTCAAGAGAGTTTATTGTCATGTGTCCCAGATAGGACAATGAAATTCTTGCTTTGCTTCAGCACAACACAATATAGTAGGCATGAATACAGAACATATCAGTGTATATATAAATATATACACACATCAATAAATAAGCAGATAAAGTGCAAATAAACAGATAATGGTCTATTAATGTTCAGAGATTTGTTTCAGTAATAGCCTGATGGCTGTGGGGAAATAGCTAATTCTGAACCTGGACGTTGCAGTCTTCAGGCTCCTGTACCTTCTACCTGAAGGTAGTGGGGAGTTGAGTGAGTGGCCAGGATGGTGTGGGTAGAATATGAGTAGGTGACGTTTCAAGTCAGAATCCTTCTTCAGACTAGCCTGATCCCAGTCTCAAGAAGGGTTCCGACCTGAAGTGTCACCTACTCCTTTTCTCCAGAGATGCTGCCTGACCCTCTGAGTTATTCCAGCATTTTGTGTCTTTCTTTGATATTTGACACAACTGCTGAGAATATACCACACTGTGAGGTCAGTTCTGTCCCTTCACTCTAGTAATGAGAAGAACCTCATTGACTTCAGTAAAAGAAGCTTTATTACATTTGGCTAATTTAAAAAAGGAATGGCCTGAAACAAGTAAATTGTGTTGTTTGCAGCAGAATCGTGGCAAACAGTAAACCAGAAGTTTCAATCTTTCCTGATGGCACCTGGAACTTAAAATAATTTGTCAGGATGAAGGTGAATGGACAGTGGACAATTTCCGATTCCATTTGAGCTGTTGAACAGAATGACCTTTGGGTACAGGCACAGAGTTCCTTCAAAGTGGGGTCACAGGTAGATAGGATGGTGAAGGTGTATGCTTGGCTTCATCGGCTGAGGCGTTGCGCACAGGGATTTGTCCGCACTTAGAGTATGGTCGTCAACACTGCAGAAAAGGTGTGACCAAGCTAGAGATGGTAAAGAAAAGATTCATAAGGATGTTGATGGGAGGGCATGGTAAAGGAGAGACTGCAGGGACTGCGACTACTTTCCCTTGGGGAAAAAAAAAAGAGGTATAAAAAATTCTGAGAGAAAAGGTAGATATCTAGATTCTGTTTCCAATTATAAGTGTGCTCAAAACAAGAAGGGAAAGCTTTCGTTGAGGGGGAGGATTCTTAATGAGGATCTGTGGGGTCAATATTTCATACAAAGGGTGGTTGGTATCTGGAAAGAGCTGCCAGAGGAGACGGGAACATTAACAATATTTAAGAGGATTCTGGACAGGGACTTGAATGCTGGGCATAAAATGATATGGAATGACTGCAGGGTAGGCGGCATTAGTACAGATGAGCATGATAGTCAGGACAGATATGGTGGGTAGAAGCTGTGTTTCTTTGCTGTACAACTCTATGGCACAGTTGAGTACTTTAAACTTTAGACTTTCGAGATACAGAGCAGAAACAGGCCCATCGGCCCACCGAGTTACAAGACATCCCGCAACACGGAGATACAAGGAACAGCAGACGCTGGAATCCTGAGCAAAACACAAAGTGCTGGAGGAACTGAGCAGGTCAGGCACCATCTGTGGAAGGAATGGACAGGTAATGTTTTTTCAGTCTAAAGAAGAGTCCCGACCCAAAACATCACTCGTCCAGTCCCTCTCTGAATGCTGCCTGACCCGCTGAATTCTTGCAGCACTATGTGATTTCCAACAAAACTTCCTTTCCCTATTCAGGTTAATAAGTCCAGTTCAAATTAATTAAAATGAACTGCATATGGTTATAAATTCTATAAAGTGTGAAATAAATGATTGTACAGTACCTGTTAAGTGTGGGGATGTTCCCTCTGAAATCAAACAATTACCAATAGGTTAGTGAGGGGGATTGCAATCATTTGAAAGTTAAAATGCAAACCCATTCACCAGGGATTT
>CM075982.1:2573134-2615379 GCA_038087875.1 Malacoraja senta | reverse complement strand
GCGGTAAGACAATATGCTTACAACCAAGCTGTCCAGTGTACAGATACAGTGTAAAGAGAATAATGTTTAGTGCAAAATAAAGTCCAGTAAAGTCCAATTAAAAATAGTTGGATGGTTTCCGATGAGGAAGATGGACTGCTCTCCAGTTGTTGACATGATGGTTCAGTTGCCTGATAACAACTGGGACGAAACTGTCACTTGAATCTGGAGGTATGAGTTATGACACCTCTGCACCTCTTGCCTGATGAGAGATGGGAGAAGAGGGAGTGTCTGGGCTGAGACTTGTCGTTGATTATGTTAGTTTGGAGATATAGCATGGAAACAGGCCCTTTGGCCCACCAAGTCTGTAACGATCAGCGATCATCCATACACTAGTTCTATCCTACTTTATAGAAGCCAATTAACCTACAAACCTGCACGTCTTTGGAATGTGGGAGGAAACCGGAGCACCCGGAGAAAACCCACGTGGTCACAGGGAGAATGTGCGAACTCTACACAAATAGCACCCGAGGTCTGGATTGAACCCGGATCTCTAGTGCTGTAAAGCAGCAACTTTACCGCTGCGCCAATGTGCTGCCCCTGTCTCTGATCTGATTGGGATGGATAGCATGAAAAACAAAGCTTTTTACTGTACCTCAGTACACGTGACAATAATAAACATGAAGCCAAACTTAAAGAATTATTCTACTTCTCTTTCCCACACCTGCGTTGCAGTATATTAATTTCCCAGGATGCAAACACAAGTGTAGATCCTAATGAATGCACTAATTACATAAAACACAGATCTAAAATTACTTATTTTATTCAACACCAATGTTAAAATGAATTGACCATATTTGCCACTGTCTCGCTGAATTGGTAGATGCAAGGAACTGCAGATATTGGTTTACAAAAAAACACACAATGTGCTGGAGTAACTCAGTGGGTCAAGAAGCATCTCTGGAGAACATGGATAGGCGACGGTTCAGACTAATTGTAGGGGAGGAAGAGAGGAGAGGCCGGACAAAGCCTGGCAGGTTTTATTGCCTGGCTGGTGCAAGCCTCTTACCTTCTAAGCTTTGTCCTGCCACTCCTCTCTTCCAGCTTTCAACTCCCCGCCCCCTATAATCAGTCTAAAGAAGCGGCGTCACAGTAATGCAGTAGTAGAGTTGCTGCTTTACAGCGCCAGGGACCCGGGTTCAATCCTGACTACATCAGTGCTGTCTGTGTGGAGTTTGTACGTTCTCCCTGTGACCACGTTGTTTTTTCTGGGTGCTCCGGTTTCCTCCCACACTCCATAGACGTTCAGGTTTGTAGGTCAATTGGCTTCAGTAAATTGTAAATTGACCCTACTGTGTAGGATAGTGCCAGTGTACAGGGTGATCGCTGGTCGGCGTGGACTCAGTGGGCCGAAGAGCCTGTTTCCACGCTGTATCTCTAAAATCTAATGGTCTAAAGAGCCCTAACTCAAAATGTCACCTATCCATGTTCTCCAGAGATGATGTCTAATCCACCGAGTTACTCCAGCACTATGACTTTTTCAGCCGAATTGGTATGCGCTTGTTGTGCTGTGGGTTGGTGAGTCTCCATTTGCTGCCTTCCACTGCCAAAATGTAGCAGCAGACTTGCTCCCGCCCGGGAAGGATGTTTACCTGTTAGGGTGAGATGTTGGCAACATGAATTGAAACTCCACAATGCATGCTCCATCCTGCAGCTGCCGATGCTGTACACTGTTCAACTCGTATGCAATGTAGGCTCTTCGCACATAAACCTGCACAAAGATGACAGGCACAATATCAAACTCTGTCAACTAAACACATTGCAGAGGCAATACAGCCACATAGTGACAAATTATTTCATTCTATTTGACATTTCCCCGTTATCCAGCTTAGTTTAGTTTAGTTTAGAGATACGTGAAAACAGGCCCTTCAGCCCACGCCGACCAGAGATCCCCGCACACTGACACCATCCTATTCACTAGGGACGATTTACAATTTTATCAAGCCAATTAGCCGACAAACCTGTATATCTTTGGAGTGTGGGGGGAAACTGGAGCACCCGGAGAAAACCTACACAGATCACAGGGAGAACGTACCAACTCCGTACAGACAGCACCCGTAGTCAGGATTGAACCCGGGTCCCTGGCGCGTTGAGGCAGCAACTCTACCGCTGCTGCCACTCTATTCACTTATTTGCAGACACTGGATGTCTCCCATTGCTGAAGGGTCAGAGCCTACTCTCCAGCTAAGCGGCATTTTGGACTGAGAGGAAAAGAAATCACTTAGAGAGCTGAGAGTCTTTGAAATTCCACAGCCCTCTTGGATGGAGAATTGCAATCATACACACAACTCAAATCAATGGATTTTTTTGATGTCAGCAAAATGTAAAATTGTGGGGATTGAGGAGGGGAGTGGACAATTTGGAGTGTCAGGTGATATTTGGCAGATGTTATAGCAGTTTCGAAGAGTCATTTTTTCCAGACATGACTGTCTCGATTAGTTTTTTGGTTCCCCCAGAACCAAAAAACTAATCGAGACAGACACATTTTCAAAAGTTCACGTTCATAGGTTATACGAGCAGAATGAGGCCATTCGGCCCATCGAGCCTACTCTGCCATTCAATCATGGCTGATCTATCTTTCCCTCCACCACATTCTCCTGCTTTCGCCCCATAACATTGACACCTTTACCAATCATATATCTGTCAATCTCCACCTTAAAAATACCCAATGACTTGGCCTCCACAGCCTTCTGTGGCAAAGAATAAAAGGTTGGTTGCCCCTTCAAAACATTGCCCAATGTAGTTCAAAAAACAAAGTGCTGGTGGAACTCAGTGGGTCAGGTAGAATCTGAAGGGTGAAATGGACAGACAATGCTTGGGATCCAAAATGTCATTTGTCCATTCCCTCATGATGGATTCCTCCAGCATGTTTTTTATGCTCAAGATTCCAGCCCCTGCAGTTTTTTGTGTGGTCAATATAGGACAACTCTTTCAGCAGGCTGGGAAGAAAACCAAATAGGAAACATAAAAAAACGATTTAGGATTCCTCTCTTTCAATGCAACCAGTAACTCAAAAATGCCCCTCAAAACACCAATGGCATTCCTCAATAAACTAAGTGCAAGACTAACCTCCAGCGCTGCCATTCTCACCACTTGGTTACTATGATAGAAGAAATTGGGAAGAACATCAAAGATGGAGGTCTCTGACAGGATCAGCTTCTGCAACCAGCAAAATACAAAAAAGTTTCAATAATCTTTTTTCTAATCAATACGACCCATGATTTTTTAATATTTCTGAAATAGTTACATATTATGTCAAAATAATTTCAAATTAATACAATCATTCCATCTCATTTTCAAAAAGCATTGAAATCCTCACATTGTCCTAGCCAACATTAATTACAACACTTATCTGGTAATATGGTATTGTTACTTGAGATTAACTTCCAATCACAAACAGGCCGTCATTTTTCCTGGTAATCATACGTCAATAAAGCGCTCTGGAACCTTTGCGTTGGTGAAAACTGGCACTGGTGTATGGATGCAATTAATTTTTCTCTATTTCTAAAATAAAATTTCTTACCTTGCAGACTGTTAATCCTTAGTGTGGGGGGGGGGGGTATGAAGGAACATGAGAAATTGCTTGGCTTTTCAGAAAATGCACACTAAACTTACTGAGCATTTGTTGATTTGACGCATATAAAACGAAGCATTCACTGTGCAAATAGCAGAGGATGATGACTCGCATTAAAAGGAGGTCACCAAATGTGTTCAGCCGACCGACACAGGGGGCAAGGGGAAGTAATCATTTGATCATCGTTCACAAGACATAAATCAAGCTCATTTTTAAACTTACAAATCCTGTTTTTATTTTAAATTCAAATATATTTATGTATCTCTTTATTTTTAAAACGTTTTACTGAAAATCCAATTCAAATGTTCCAAAGTGGTTAGGTTAGGTTATGTTTATTATTGTCATTTTTAGTGCCCACCGAAGATAGACACAACATGCTGGAGTAACAGGCAGCATCTCTGGAGAGAAGGAATGGGTGACGTTTTGGGTCGAGACCCTTCTTCAGTCTGCATGATGTGTAAATGGAATCGATGGTGGGGAGTCTGGTCTGTGTGATGGACTAGCCTACATGCACATCCCTCTGCAATTTCTCGCTGTCTTGGGACGATTAATCATTGGGAAAAGGGGCAGCCTACATGCGCCCACAAACACCAATGACATTTGACCAGAGTGTCTATATTTGTAACAGAAACAGGCTACATGCAAACAAGTTCCACTACACTCACATCTGGCAACAGCATCAGAGGGGACTGCAAGTCCACTTGGTCAGAAGCACAATCATGGAACTACTTTATCCAGTGGCAATATAGGCAGCAGCTGCAATTACCTGAAGGTTCTCGATGCAGAACTGATGCCCGTACATGTCAATGGCTGAGAGGAAGATGGACTCCACCTGATTGTGACGCAGTTCATAAGAGGGCAAGTGCGAAGCAATCAGAACCTTGGAAGGGAGGCCGCACAAAGAAAAGATGTGTTACATTAATGCATTTTCAAATGAAACCTTCCATTCAGCTGAAATTAGAAACAAGGAACTACAGGTGCCGGTTTACACAAAATGACACAAAGTGCTGGAGTAACTTAGCATCATTGGAGAACATAGATAGCTGACGTTTCAGGCCGAGACCCTTCTTCAGGTTCAGGTCTCCAGCACTTTGTGTCCTTCAACTAACATTAATAACACGGATTCAAAAGAACCAATGTTATTTAATAATCTCTAGCAATAACTGCATCAGGCAATTAAAAAGACTGAAAATTAACACAAGGAAAACTTGCATTCCAGTTTTAGATGCATTGTAAGTGGCCATGCTGGGGTCAAGAAAAGAGCATTCACGTCGCGGCCCTGTTTCCACCAATCTTTCCACCACCACCATGCACAAGAAGCGCAAGACAGACACCATTGTATGCAGATGCCGAGAAGTGTGTTCAGCTCTGGCTGAACAACTTCTAATCTTGTGTGTGGACTCGATAAGAAGAAGAGTGGCCATGCTAATTTCACTCTCATGAAATGCCATTACAAGGGCACAGTAGAAGTGAGGTGGGAATCTGTTAGAATATAAATTAATGGTGAAGGACACATTTTATTTCCAAAACAAAGACGGTTTGAAACCAGGAGTGTGCAATGCCATGCAAAGAGTCACGTAAAAGGACTTCCCATTCCACATTAAATGACTTTTTTAAATTTTTATTTAAGCAATCATTCGTGTGTCTTTAGTCACCTAAATACCTCCAACTTCTTCACCTTCAAGAAGTTAATCAAAACTCATCCCAGATCAAGGCTTTCTTTCATCTTCCTTTCCCAAATCGCGATGTGCCCGTGTATGTGTGATTATGCCTCCATAAAGCATTTGTGATACTTCTTCACTTTAAAAGCACTAAATAAAAGCAAGTTGTTGCATTCTGAAAATGACGTTCAAATCTCAAATTACAAAATGTGATGGTAATGAATCAGGCGATTTGCAGGGAGCATCGAACAAAGCTGAATAAGTTCACAACATTTTTGCCACGAACCCATCATACCTCTCCGTTCTTGCCAAATCATTTGAGACACAAGAGACAGCAGATGCTGTAAAGTGAAGTATAACCAAACCACTGGAGGAACTCAGCCGTACAGGCCAGCATCTAGGGAAGATCTGGTGCAAGGTCTCGACTCAATCTGTCGACCAGCCCTTTGCCTCCACAGATGCTGCCTGACATGCAGAGTTCCTCCAGCTATGCAATAATTGGCTGAAATAACAGGCCCCTCACTAATGCAAACACCAGTTATTTCAACACCGAAGGAGAGGCGTAAAATGTAATCCATGTTATCTCAAGTGCATCTAAAGAACACAGTATCCCGACGATACATCATCTGTCCATTCCCTCCACAGACGCTGCCTGGCCGGCTGAGTTCCTCCAGCACTTTGTGTATTACTCACAATTCAACCATCTGTGATTTCCTGAGTCTCTGTTTTCAAAAGTAGTTAACTGACGATACACTACATTCGGCAGCTGTGAAAGGCAAGCTGATCCCGTCCACACAACTGATTAAGAACAAACCACAAAATGATGTTCTGCCAGCAACACTCACATTTCCAGTGTATACAATGCATAGGTAGAACATAGAACAGTACAGCACAGGAACAGGCCCTTCGGCCCGCCATGCCTGTGCCGAACATGATGCCATATATGAAACTAATTTTCTCTGCCTACACGTGATCCATCTCGCTCCATTCCCTGCATATTCATGCGTCTGTCTGAAAGTCTCTTAAACACCACTCATATTTACCTCCACCACCATCCCCAGCGGCACATTCCTGGCACCACCACCCCATGTAAAAAAACAACTGCACATTTCTATTAAACTTTGCCCCACAAATCTCCTTTGAACTTTGCACCTCTCAAGCTATGCCCTCTAATCTTTGACATTTCGACCCTGGGGAAAAAAAGGTTCTGTCTCTCTACCCTATCTATGCCTCTCATAATTGTATACACTTCCATCGGGTCTCCTCTCCACTTCCAATGTTCCAGAGAAAACACTCCATGTTTGTCCAACCTCTCCCTGTAGCTATAACGCTCTATTCCAGGCAGCATTCTTATACGCAAGATGGAATATAATCTCAAAAAACACACAAAGTCGGAGATTTCATCTGCACCTGCCGAGCTCGGAGAGCCACTTTTGCATTGGTGGTTTTGCTTAGTTGCGTTAACTCAGTTAGGATAGCAATCAGCTCGTCGGTCAGGGTAGGATCCCGTCCACACAACTGATCCTGAAGACAAACATGTAAAAAAATAAAATAAAATTAGAAATACGAATGCTTTTTCCAAAAAAAAACCCCAAATGAAATAAAAAAAGATTTAGCATGGAGAATTAACTGTAGTGGCTGTGGTCAAAGCAACACAAATAAAATGTAAACATCAAATTAAGCAGTAATTCAGTTGTATTCATCAGAGCCTCTTAAAGCTTCTGCCCTTTAAATAAAAACTTCCAATCAGTCAGCAGTAAAACATATTATTTGTGTGGCATTATAATCACAATTTACTTTATACCATACTGTAGAGGCATACAGGCTATTTCTTATTTAAGACACTACAAGTGTATTTTCACAGCGGGACAGTAAAGGTCCGTTTTAGCCCCGCATCTGATCTAAGGATCAGAGATGGGGCTGGAATATCTGCCAGTGTGCTCTGCGCTGGAATAATTAGATTGAATACCCTGAACAAATTACCAATTAGAACAAAACACCAACATCGCCTGGCCAGGCCGACCCAGTGCTGCCACCAGGACAACGGGCTTTCATGGCCAAGTTAAGACTCGACATTTTTAACTACTTTGGACTTGAATCATACAAAATGGCATGGGAAACTAGCCGACTCTTGTCTACTGCCTCAGTGTAATCTACTATTCCTACATTCTTGTACTTAATATTGTGCCAATGTATAATACGATTGTTACTGAACTATGCCAAAAAGGATCTCACTGAACCTAGTAGCTGTTCCTGACTATAATGTCTGAATGCAAGTTTTAAAAGTCATTAAAGCCAGTCAGAGACTATGACAGGCAAAGCTCCAACCAGTTTTCTGTCAAAGCCTATCTGGAGGTGGGGCCTCAAAAGAAGACCATCAAAGATCACTTAGACTTGTGCAGAAACAGTCCCTTTGGCCCAACTTGTCCATGCCCCAACCAAGATGCCCCATCTAACCTAGTCCCTAGGTACAGTGGGCAGCTGAGGCACAGCGGTAGAGCTGCTGCCTCACAGCACCAGAGACCTGGACCTTGGATGCTGTCTGTGTGGAGTTTGTACGTTCTCCCTGTGAATACGTGGGTTTTCTCTGAGTGCTCTGGTTTCCTCCTACATTCCAAAGACATGCAGGTCTGCAGGTTAATTGTCTCCTGTAAATTTCCCCTAGTGTGCAGAACGCAAAAGTGGGATAAAACAGAACTCGTGCAGGGGTGATCGATGGTTGCCGTGGACGCAACGGGCCGTAGGATTCTATGCTGTATCTTTCAAACTAAAATTTGCCCTCATTCAACTCATATCCATTGAAACATTTCCTATCCATGTGTCTTTCCAATGCCATTCACTTGCCACCTAGTCCTCGATGCTGGGCTCTGGGACACATGGGTCACCGCCCCAGATTCTGAATCAAGTTTAAGAATAAGGGGTAGGCCATTTAGAACTGAGATGAGGAAAAAAAAAATTCACCCAGGGAGTTGTGAATTAGTGGAATCAAGGAATATGGAGAGATGGCAGGAACGGGGTACTGATTGTGGATGATCAGCCATGATCACATTGAATGGCGGTGCTGGTTCAAAGGGCCGAATGGCCTACTCCTGCACCTATTGTCTATGTATCTATGTGTGTTTTAAGGCAGAAATTGACATACTTGATTGGTGAGGATATCAAAGGTTATGGGAGAAGGCAGGAGAATGGGCTTGAGAGGGAGAGATAAATCAGCCATGATTGAATGGCGGAGTAGGCTCGATGGGCCGGATGGCCTACTTCCGCTGCTATGACTTACGAACATAAGTTTAAGAAAATCCTTTCCAGTGATTCTCAAAAATACAGAATGTAATAAAAAAGAATTGCAGATGCTGGTTTATACCGAACAGACACAAGTGACAGTGGGTCAGGCAGCACCTCTGGAGAAAATGGATAGGAGAGGGTCCCAACCTGAAACGTCACCTCACAAAAAACAGTTGTATCAGCACAAATGGTTAAACAGTCACATAAACACTTTTTTATCGAGACAAATAGTGGATGATTGCCAGCGTGTCTTCCAGTCTCATGCAAATAACTTCTGAAATTCTATCACATGCCACGCTTTGTCCTCCCCCCCATACTAGATTCGGTCTGAAAACAAGGTCCTGACTCGAAATGTCATCTGATCAACTCCATCCACAGATGCTGCCTGATCTGCTGAGTTCCTCCAGCATATTGTGTTTTGTTCAAGAGTCTAGCATCTGCAATTTTCCTCGTGACTCTGTCCTTAAGCCAATTTCCGCATTGCAAGATGTTTGGTTGCCAAGATATGACAGCATGGATGGAAAATGTTCCGTTACAGGCATGTTTCATTTATTTAAATGGCATCTCTCTAAAGTCCTGTCAAAAACTTATTAGGAATTGTTGGGGGGGGGGGGGGGGGGGAGAGATGATGCTGTGACTGACTGTCACTGCTGAAAACAATGCTTAAGTTCAAACTTACACAATGGGAAAAGCAGACAGATAACTTAAAATTAAAGATCAAACTCGCAATGAGAAAGGTGTCGAAGTACTGCAAGAGAATAGGGCAACATTGCACTGATTCCCCAATGACCGGATAAAAGATTTATGAATATACCTGCTTCCTTGTTTTTGTAAAGCCAAATATTTGTACATTAAAATTCATATATTATTGTTTTTTTTAAATTAAAAAATGGAATGAAAAGGCATTTAATGAGGTGACCTTAATAAAATTCAGTCACCAACATCACCTGGGCCTTTCAAACAACATGTAACGAAGAAAATAAAATCCACTTTATTTGATGAATCACACTTTAATTATTTTTCCAGGAGCTCAGCGAAGAGCTCTTTTATTATCAACGTGCAAGTTTCCTCTTTTTTTGTCCTTTTTTAAATGCCAGCAGTAGAGTCGGGCACAGCCTGCCCTCGCACAATGTCAGTGAACAAAGCAGGCTCCCCACTCTTTGAAAAGGACCAGCACCTCCACGATGCCCCCATGTAATTACACACTTCAATGACTGGACTCTGAAGAAAATTGAAGGCCTGCAAAGAGAACAGCTGCCGTTTCGCTCTCCATCAGCGCGGCATGATTACATGAGAAATGAACAGCCCGGCTCAAAGCTACTTCAGAAATCTCAAAGGAAATACTGCTTTGTGTTAGAATAATGAGATTCTTATGGGCAAGCATTACTTAAAATCACATGAAATACTATATGGACCTATCGCTCGAGATTAGCACACTGGAAGCTGGAATTTGTGGCCATAACAAAGCTCAACTTACAATAAGCATTGTAACAAGAAGGTTCTTCTTAGTGACTTGGGCGTGAGAGAAGATGTAGTTTAGGACTGTAGTCATGTCTGCTTTATGGGCTTCTCGAAGAATAAAGACACATTTCTCATAATGCCCTGGAGGTTAAAAAAGATATTAAAGATAAGTATCACCTACTGGAACCAGCACGAAGGCTATCTTTTCAGCCACTACACTTTTTTCCGAGAGACATCTTTTAAGCATTCTTTCTGCCCTCTTATTTTACTTCACTCAAGTCTCTTAAGAAGAATTCCAATGTCGTGAATATCTTTATAATGTGAATTCATCAACCTCAAGAAGCACCACAATATTTAAAAGGACTTTGGAACAACCTTCAGCCAACAAAATAAAAACATTTCATGCAAATTATATTTTTCTGTCAAAATATATTGTTGTGCAAATTACCCAAATGCTGATCAGACCATTAAATAAAAATCCAAAACTATGCAAAGCAAAACCCCAAGCAGGCAACATATAATTTAAACCATAACCCTAAAATATATACAATTCTTGACTCATTGAGAATTAAGTACATTGGAGGTGGTTCGGTGGCACAGAGTTGCTGCCTTAGAGTGCCAGAGACCTGGGTTCGATCCTAAGTATGGGTGCTGACTGTACGGAGTTTTGATTGAATTGATTGAAAAATACACCATGGAAACAGGCCTTTCAGCCCACCGAGTCCATACAAACCATAGATCACCTGTTCACAATAATTCTACGTTTCCTACTGTCGCAAGTTACATACTGGTTTACAGAAATTGTGCGTGATTTATTCCTTATTTTGCTACCGGGGGGGCCTGTGTTTAAGTGGCACATTCACCTGAAACCACTATGTTTAATTATTTAGTTAATTGTCACGTGTACCAAGGTACAGTGAAAAGCTTTTGTTGCGTGCTAACCAGTCAGCGAAAATACAATACATGATTACAATTGAGCCGTCCACAGTGCATAGATATATGCTATAGGGAATAACGATTAGTGCAAGAATAAATCCAGTAAAGTCCAATTAAAGACAGTTTGAGGGTCTCCAGTGAAGTGGATGGTAATTCTCCAGTTGCTGACAGGATGGTTCAGTTGCCTTGGGAAGAAACTGTCCCTGAATCTGGAGGTGTGCGTTTTCACCCTTCTCTACCTCTTGCCTGATGGGAGAGGGCAGGTGAGGATGTGACATGGGGATGGTCCTTAATTATACTGGTGGCATTTATTACCAAGTATTTGGGGTCAGTAAGTGTTTAGGGCTGCTTTGCAAGTATTGCCCCCACTTAGGCCACTGGTTTTCCATTTTCCAATGCAGCCTCCAAAAGAAACTGGACTTTCTGTTAAAGTACCTGCACGGCTTTGGAACAGATTAGATGATTCATAGACAGAGACAAACAGCCAAGTAGGATTTGGCAATATGCCTAGTGTAGGAAGCTTTTCACACAGCCTTATTTGATCACATGCACAGGCAGGAAGCACATCCACATATTGTACTGATAAGAAGATGTGGAACAACAGTCTTATAGTAAATAGCTCTTTAACCGAGTGTGGAAGTTCAAGGGAGTTTTTGTTTTCAGACAATAAATATCTTAGTCACAGTCCACTGAAGGTTTCAACTGATAAGGTCCTCCACCATTAACCAGAGGTGAATATTTGGTCAACCAGTAAACCCAGAGATTAAAGTGCAGGAACAAGGTAAGTTGGTCAAACTGGATATAAGAAAGTTAAATCAAAACTACTATCATCAAATCATGGCACTACACAAAAGTTTAACTCTAACACATACAAAAGTTATACCATTGGGCAGAAGTGACTGTTCAGCTCATCACATCTGTCAGTATTTTCCCCATGTGGGTACTTAAACTAACACCACACCAACGAAAGATCCTGACCAAAACATCACCAATCCATGTCCTCCAGAAATGCTGCCTAACCCGCTGCGTTACTCCAGCACTGTGTGTTTCTTTGTAAACTAGCATCTGCAGTCCTTGTAACTGGGTAACAGAAACTCTTCATGATCTGGAGAATTGGCTCCCTCCTGTGGACAGTCTCACAGCTTTATATTTCTATAGGTACACAAAAATGCTGGAGAAACTCAGCGGGTGCAGCAGCATCTATGGAGCGAAGGAAACAGGTAACGTTTCGGGCCGAAACCCTTTTTCAGACTGACGGTGCAGGATAAATATAAATATATCTATAGAAATATTTATATTTCTATAGATAGACACAAAATGCTTGAGTAACTCAGCAGGACAGGCAGGATCCCTGGAGAGAGGAATGGGTGACGTTACTCCATGCATAGATAAGAAAGTGTAAGGTGTGAAAATGTGACAAAGGGGACAGAGTTCAAGGAAAATGTAGAATAGATCATTATTAGCTGGGAGAAGGTGACAACAAAGCTGAGATAAAATGTAGTTGGAGACAATCAGACTGGTCAGAGAATTGGGAAGGGGAGGGATGGAGGGAAAGGGAAAGCAAGGGTTACTTGAAGTTAAAGAAGTCAATGTTCATACCACTGGGGTGTAAGCTGCCCAAACGAAATAGGAGGTGCTGTTCCTCCAATTTGTGGTGGGCCTTTCTCTGACAATGGAGGAGGCCCAGGACAGAAAGGTCAGTATGGGAATGGGAGGGGGAGTTAAAGTGTTTAGCAGCTAGGAGATCAGGTAGGTTTAGGCGGACTGAGCGGAGTGTAAATTTCTATACTTCACCGATGCAAATGGTTGGAACAAAGAAAAGAAGAGATCAACTTTAATGAGAAGAATACATTCAACACATGATAGGACATGCAGGAGTAAGATTTCTGCTCCAATTCCAGATTAAAAATGGCATTTCCCATCCTCCTAATTCAAACATGTCCATTTATCTTATGGGAAATCCTCATCATTTGAGACTTGGACTCCAAATCTGAGACAAATTCTCCACACTTTCAAACATAGAAGTGTTGAAGTTATCAAAATTTATCATGTGCCGTACAATTATTCAGTGTTCTGTGTTTGGTATGTCAACAATGCTCTCTTGAACTTCTACGGATGTAGGGAGCACACTGACTGGTTATATGAAGACCTAGTTCGGCAACTCTAACACCTAGGAAGGAAGGAGATCAGAGAGAGGTAGATACTGCCTGGTCCATGACAGCTACTGGCATCCCCAGCATCGAAGGGATCCATAGGAAATGCTGGCTCAAAGAGGCAACTAATATAATCAAAGACCCACATCATTTCACTCCAGCCACCAGGAAGAAGGTACAGGAGGCTAAAAACCGTGACCGCCAGGTTCAAGAACAGCTTCTTCCCAACAACCATCAGGCTCTTGAACACTACACAATACTAACCTCAGCTGTGAACTTCTATGCACTGTCTTTAATTGCACTAAGGACTACATGTTTCTTGCACTTGTATTGTGGTTATTAATTTATTGAATCTAGTTGGTGATAGGATGGTTCATTGCTACGTGTTGTAACAGGAAGGTGGTCACGGTGTTGATAAATAATGAACTATTGTACAATTAGCCATTTGAATCTTCTGAAGGGATGCACAGCATCCCCGAGTTTGTATGTCAAGGCACTAACTCAAGTATAATTATTGTGTTAAAAAGCCAGAAATGTTCATAACCAACGATTGGTCTGTGTAGGGCTAAGTAATCTCATTAATGGCATTCATATGAACACAACTGGTCTCAGGAGAAGGGGACAATCTATTGCATGAATCTTTTTCAAATGAGTGGACAACGTTCGCTCAGGCCAGGCTATGCAGCATTTCATGGTTGAATGGCCCATCAATGATTGAGTACAAAAAGCAGTTATCTTGGGAATACACCAAAGAGCTTTAGCAAAATATTTAAAAAAACACAATCAAGCAAGATTACCCACCCCTAGACTGAGACGGAAGAAAAAGAAAATAAACACAACATTATTCCCCAGGTGGAAATAACAAAGAGAGGGCATAGCTTTAAGGTGAGGGGGGTAAAGTTTAAAGGAGTTGTGCAGGACCAGCTATTTTTTAAACGCTGAGGGCAGTGGATGTCTGGAAGATGATGCCAGAGTTGGTGGTGGAAACAGATATGATAGTGGCGTTTAAAAGGTTTTAGATAGGCACATGGATATGCAGGGAATTAAGAGATATGGATCATGTGCAGAGGAGATTAGTTTATCCAGGCATCAGGCTCAGCATAGACATTGTGGGCTGAGGGGCTATTCCTGAGGTGCACTATGTTTTATGTCAGAAACTGTATATGAGAATTTCCCAAAAAACATTTAATAGATCCAATGTGAATATTAAGATGGACAGAACCCCAATGCCTTTTATAAACAGTCAAAATATGCTTTGCATAACTCTTTGACAGCCTCCTTAAATATTTCACCAAAAGACTAAAGAATAAATTCAATATTAAACCGGTACCAAGAGGATGCTGAGCCAACACATAGTATCCTTTTTCTGCGAGTACTATTGCTGAAATATAGGATTTTTGTAACGTTGAACTCTTTTCAACTGCTTGGCTGCCATAGCAATTTTAACATCACTCAAATGATCTAACTAATGACACATCAAATCTGCCTCATACAACTGGTGGACCGCAAATTGAGATCTACACCACATACCCTCAAAACACAGCCTGAATGACAATGAGTCAGCTGAAAACCTGGTTGGAGAGAAGTGATTTTTGCAGATCTTGTTAATCATAGAATAATTTTGTACACTTAGAGTGAGAGGCCTGAAGACTTCGGGAAAATAATTTTGAAAAACATATGAGACTGGCAGCAAAAATGCAATGAAGGATGCATTGAATTTAGATATATTACCCGATTCTAACCCTAACCCTTAATTTTGAGACCGCGACACATGATTCTACACATTTCAAAAAGGGGACATTCTGCATCCTATTTTTCTAAATAGGATGCAGAATGGAGGTTATCCACTTTGGTGGCAAAAACAGGAAAGCAGACTATTATCTAAATGGTGGCCGATTAGGAAAAGGGGAGATGCAGCGAGACCTGGGTGTCATGGTACATCAGTCATTGAAAGTAGGCATGCAGGTGCAGCAGGCAGTGAAGAAAGCAAATGGTATGTTAGCTTTCATAGCAAAAGGATTTGAGTATAGGAGCAGGGAGGTTCTACTACAGTTGTACAGGGTCTTGGCGAGACCACACCTGGAGTATTGTGTACAGTTTTGGTCTCCAAATCTGAGGAAGGACATTATAGCCATAGAGGGAGTGCAGAGAAGGTTCACCAGACTGATTCCTGGGATGTCAGGACTTTCATATGAAGAAAGACTGGATAGACTTGGCTTATACTCGCTAGAATTTAGGAGATTGAGAGGGGATCTTATAGAAACGTACAAAATTCTTATGGGGTTGGACAGGCTAGATGCAGGAAGATTGTTCCCGATGTTGGGGAAGTCCAGGACAAGGGGTCACAGCTTAAGGATAAGGGGGAAATCCTTTAAGACTGAGATGAGAAAAAAAAAATTCATACAGAGAGTGGTGAATCTCTGGAACTCTCTGCCACAGAGGGTAGTTGAGGCCAGTTCATTGGCTATATTTAAGAGGGAGTTAGATGTGGCCCTTGTGGCTAAAGGGATCAGGGGGTATGGAGAGAAGGCAGGTACGGGATACTGAGTTGGATGATCAGCCATGATCATATTGAATGGCGGTGCAGGCTCAAAGGGCCGAATGGCCTACTGCACCTATTTTCTATGTATCTATGTAAACTCAAGAGTACAGGCTGAACATGCTTAAACTCTCTTCATTTGACAAATCCACTGTCCAAAGAACCAACCTGAGGAACCTTTGCTGCACTCTTTCATTTACAATGATATCCTTCCTTAGGTAGGAAGACCAAAAGTGTAGATATATTCCAAATGTGTTCTCACCAGGATGCAATATAAATAGACCAAAGGTTCCTAATGTAACCAATGCACCATTTGCTTTTCTAAATGCTTGCTGAAGCTGACTGTTGACAATTAGTGGTTTGTATGCGAGGACACCCTAGTCCCACCGAACATCACAACCTTTCAAATCTCTCTCCATTCGAAAGATAGGCTGCCTTATCATTTTTCAACATGAGAAAAATCAATGAACAAACTTGGTCCCACAAACAGATGTTACAACCAATCAATAGTTTCCTGTTGATAGTGGGAAGAGTAGAGCATATTTAATGCTTTAAATTCATAAAGGTTTAGAATTAATGCTGTACTATACAGAGATTCCTCAGGCATACAGGTTACTGATCATGTCTATGATATATATAGAATCATTTTGATTGAATTGGGAGCCCCAGATTAGGGCACCCTTATTACAAATACAAATAATTCAAAGGTTTCCAGATATTTCTCATCGTCCATGTCTTCTCTGCAGTATTTCTGTAGCTTGGACAATTCCCCGATACTTGTGAAAACAAAACTCAATCTGAAGAAGGGTCACGACCCAAATTATCGATGTTCTCCATAGATGCTGCCTGACCTGCTGAGTTACTTCAGCACTCTGTATCTTTTTTTTGTAAAGCAGCATCTGCATTTCCTTATGTCTACATATTCTTGATCCATGTGTTAAGATCAGAACTCAATGTTGAGGATAAGCAATATCAGATTGTCAACCTTGGGCTTGAGGTGTCCAACTTGGCTCGTGGTTCAATACACTCAAAAATGTTTCCTTCCTCTCTTTGACTAACAGCTACGTTGCAATATTTACCAAAACCACAACCATTCTTGGATGGCTAAGATAGACACAAAGTGCTGTAGTAACTCAGCGGGTCAGGCAGCATCTCTGGTGAAAAAGGATGGGCGGTGTTTCAGGTCAGGGCCCTCCTCCAGTCTGAAGTATGGTTCCGACCCAAAATATCACCCATCCTTTTTCTCCAGAGATGCTGCCTGACCCGCTGAGTTACTCCAGCACTTTGTGTCTATCTTCAATATAAACCAGCATCTGCAGTTCCTTTCTGCACATTCTTCTCCTCAATTCAACGGCGCCCGGTGCCAATGTCTTTCAGGCTCTCCTCGAGTGTGCAACATTTGCATTTGTCTCCGTCCCCTTTTGTAATCCCGCTGACCTGCCACTATTTTTTCCAAGACCTACTGCAGTTCCTGAGCTGCCTCAGCAGATTCCACATTTTAGTTATCAAATCCAATTAAACCATTTTATGTTTCTGAATAAATCATGTAGATTAAAAACAGTAGCTACCACTCGCCGCAATATTTTATTCAGCACTTCCTAATGCCTGTAAAGTCTGATTTCATTAATACTCCAAGTACATCCAGGAAGAAGCAGATGTCTGCAAATAAACCTTACGGCATCATCCATAGTTATGCATTTCTTCACGCAAAGTCTTGATCCTAACATATAGTTCCTTCCTAATGAATGTATTGTCTCTTGAATGTTTTGGCCAAAGAGTTTTTAAACACTCTTGATTTTGAAGTCTACTTGATAATGAAATAAAGCTGCCAAGTAAGATTGCACATGGAACAAACTTTGGTGATCCGTTTTCACTTAGAAGCACAACTTACATTTATTATTTTTCTGAAGAACAAAGACCTTGCCTCTGTGTGCTATTCCCAGTTTGGCCAGTCTCATCCTTATTCCTGTTTATTAATTATTTATTTCTGTTGTGTGCCTCCTCCACTGTCAGAGTGAGGCCCCATGCAAATTGGAGGAACAGCACCTCATCTTTCGTTTGGGCAGCTTGCAACCCAGCAGTATGAATATTGATTTCTCCAATTTCAAGTAACCCTTACAATCCCTCTCTCTCCGTTCTTCTCCAACTTAGTCGTCTTGCTAGTTTCACTATTCGTATCCGTTCGTATCACCTCTTTGCCAGCCAACAATGGAGCATTGTGGGCTCCACCTTTCCTGAATCATCAGTGCTGGCTTTGATTTGCTCTGTACGTTTTCATAACTCTAGTTTCCCTTTCCCGTGTCTAAGTCTGAAGAAGCATCTCAATCCGAAACATCACCTATTCCTTTTCTCGAGAGACGCTGCCTGACCTGCTGAGTTACTCCAGCATTTTGTGTCTATCTTCACCTTTATTCCATTGTATACATGGCCACAAACTACACCATGGACCAGTATAATACCAGCCATAAGAACCTACCAAACCACAAAATGGGAAAACAAAATGGTCTGAAAGGCAAAATATAATCATGGGCCATGCCTTACAGTTTTTATTATCTTGACACAACGATATATAAGAACAGCTGTAGCTCATTCAACTCCTCAAGTCTGTTCCACATGAATATGATCATGACAAATCTGTCCTCGTCCATTCAGTCAACTTTGACCCATGTTCCTTAACACATCATCATGACCCTTGGTGTGAAAAAAAATGCTTCCCAATTTTATCACCGAGAGGTCATAAAGTCATGGAATTATGCAGCACAGAAACAGACCCTTCAACCCAACTCCTCAACGCCGACCAAGATGGCCACATCTCAGCTAGTCCCACTTTCTCACGTTTGGCCCATATCTCTCAAAGTCTTTCTGACCCATGTACCTGTTCAAGTGACCTGTAAAAGTTGTAATATTACCTGCCTCAACTACCTCCTCTGGTAGCTTATTCCATGTGCCCACCACACTCTGTGAAAAAGTTACCCCTCAGGTTCCAATTAAATCTTGTCCCTCTCACCTTGAACCTATGTCCTCTGGTTCTCGATTCTCCTACCCTGGGAAAACACTCTGTGCATTCACTCTATCTACTCCCCTCATTATCTTATACACAAGATAACCCATCAGCCTCCTGCGCTCCAAGGAAAAGTCCTAGCCTGCCCAACCTTTTGTTTCATTTTCATTTTAAGATAGCACCCTCATCTTTGCAGCAGTTTCTCGCACTGAATTCTTTAAAAAAAAATTCAAATTCAAAGAATAAACTTCAAATTTAAGGAAACTTTCCTCACAATTTAAACCTGGTGAACATGCCGTTATTGTTCTTCAAAATGATTTCCTCCTACCAGAGGAGCCCAGAAGGGTTCAGACTTGAAACATCACCAATGCATGTTCTCCAGAGCCACTGAATTACTCCAACCCCTTGTTGTTCTACTCAAGATTTCAGCATTTGCAGTCCCTTATGTTAGCCCAAATGTGACCAGATGGCACCAGAGCTAATGGGCCTGTCCCACTTAGGCGATTTTTTGGGCAACTACAGGCGACTAGTTTGTCGCCACATGTTCGCCGGGAGTAGTCTCCTCTGTCACGTAAAAAGTTGTCGCGTCTTTCGGGTCGTCACTAAATTTTCAACATGTTGAAAATGTTTTGCCAACAGTGGGTGTGACGCCAATGAGCATAGCTTGACGTAGGTGCTGACGTAGGTTGTTCGGCGACCTGCTACGACTATGACAGTCGCCGGCAGTTGCCTAAAAAAATCGGCAAGTGGGACAGGCCCATAACTAACTAAGCGTTGTGGTCCCACAAGAGGTTCTGCAATCATCCACTATAATCGTTCCACTCTTTTAAATCTTTATTTCAACGGCAGCATTCCTCACTTAATGTTGTGCCCATTATCCTTTATGTGTACACTGTGGACAGCTTGATTGTAATCTTATATATTTTCTATGACTGGATAGCATGCAAACAAAAGCTTTTCACTGTACCTCGGTACACATGTCAATAATAAACTCAACTAATAGTCGACATGGATCATTTGGGCCAAAGGGCCTGCTTCCGTGCTGTGTGATTCTGTGACTCTTTCCTTCCAAGGCCACTAGTCTGAAGAAGGGTCCCGTTCCAAAACATCACCTATTCCTTGTTCTCCAGAGATGCTGTCTGACCCACTGAGTTACTCCAGCATGTTGGGTCTATCTTCATTCCATGGCAATCAGAGTGGGCACTCTATCGAAGATAAACACAAAATGCTGGAGCAACTCAGCGGGACAGGCTGCATCTCCGGTGAGAAGGAATGGGTACCGTTTTGGGTCGAGACCCTTCTTGAGATTCATGGCCATGGAATGAGTCCTACTGAATGTACATGCATATTGTCAGACTCTACCCTTGTCTGCTGGAGCTAATGAGAGCTCAGTAGCACTGACCTGGCCGCAGTTAGCTGATTAAACTGGCAGGGAACAAAGCTGGATAATTAGGTCTGAAGAAGGGTTTCGGCCCGAAACGTTGCCTGTTTCCTTCGCTCCATAGATGCTGCTGCACCCGCTGAGTTTCTCCAGCATTTTTGTGTACCTAAAGCTGGATAATTAGTTGATTCTATTCGAAATGCACTTTTACTGGCCAAGAGTCTGCACATTGTGCGTTAACTATACAATTAATGTTTCTGTACAGAGAGTGACCATATTTCAGTCACCCATTCATAATCAGTCTGTTGTTAAACATTACCAGACAATACACTAGTGCCATCTTGTGGCAAATCAATTGTAATCCAGCTATCCACCAAGTGGGGAGTTGAAGTGGCTCAGCACTTCAACTCCCCCTCCCATTCCGTATCTGACCTCTCTGTCCTGGGTCTCCTCCATGGCCACAGCGAGCAACACCGTAAATTGGAGGAAATGCACCTCATATTCCGCTTGGGCAGTCTACATCCTGGTGGCCTGAACGTTGAATTCTCCCAATTCTGCTAGCCCTGGCTGTCCCCTCCCCTTCATCAGCCATCTGGTTGTCTCCTCCCCTCCCCCAGCCCTCGGGCTCCTCCTCCTCCTTTTCCTTTTTTCCTTTCTTCTCCCCACCCCCTATCAGTCTGAAGAAGGGTTTCGGCCCGAAACGTTACCTATTTCCTTCGCTCCATAGATGCTGCTGCACCCGCTGAGTTTCTCCAGCATTTTTTTGTGTACCATCCACCAAGTGGCATATTGATGTTCAAAACCAGAATACAATTCAGGGGATTTCAAATTTTTCACTACACAATTTAGTTTAGTACAGTTTAGAGATACAGTGCGGAAAGAGGCCCTTAGGCCGCGCCGACCAAAAATCCCCACAAACTAACACTATCTGGGACATAACACACACACACACACATTAGGGATAATTTATAATTATACCAAGCCAATTAACCTACAAACCTGTACATCTTTAGAGTGTGGGAGAAAACCAGATATCCCGGAAAAAAACCCACATAGGTCACAGGGAGAACGTTCAAACTCCATACAGACAGCACCTGTCGTCAGGATCGAACCCGGGTCTCTGGCGCTGTAAGACAGCAACTCTACCGTTGTGCCACCATGCCGCCCCAGTAGAGCTGAAATCCATTTATTACAGAATCATTGCAGAGATTTTTTGACAGTAATTTTAAAAGCACAGCTTAAATAGATAAGACTTCTCTAAATCTCCTCTTGATTGCTGCAATTAGACTTTTCATCGGAATATTATTTTCACCACCACTACTAAACATTGCAAAGAGAGTCAATTCTGGCCATGTTTCTCAAACAATATATAGCGATGGTTATGAAGAATATGGGCCAAACGCGGGTAAATGAGACCAGCATGGATGGGGCTTCTTGGTCAGCTTGGAAAGTTGAGCCAAACAGCCTTTTTCCATGCTGTAAGACTTTATAACTACCTGGCTGGTTTATGTTTGAAATAGATTGAGTGCGGGATCTAGGGTTCATATTCAGCATGGAAGGACATCCTCAAGATTGCCTCTTTCTACTGACTCTTCAATGCCCGAATGACTAATGTTTGTGAATTTCCAGCCACTTTGTCACTATGGGACAAACTTGCTGATGATATAAAGTGAGAAAGCAAGCCTATATAGAGGAACCATAAGAATGCTGAGGGAAATAGAACTTCATTGCTGGATTCTGAGCTCTTACATGCAATGTTACTCACCTTTGCTGCGGAGCAAAGGAGGAGGTTGCTGAGGAGGAACTTCTTTAGCCAAAGGGGGTTAATCTGTGGAATTCATTGCCACAGATGGCTGTGGAGGCCATTGGATAGTTTTAAAGCAGAGATTGATAAGTTCTCAATTACTAAGAGCGTCAAAGGCTACGGAGAGAAGGCAGGTGAATGAGGTTGTGAGGGAAAAATTGGTCAGCCATAGAATGGCAGAGTATACTCAACAGGCCAAAATGGCATTCTGTTCCAATGTCTTACAGTTGAGGAACAGCTGTAATTGGCACCTATTTCTATCATAATACAGGCATGTCACAAGAAACTTCATTCAACAAGGGTGGCACAGGGCGCATCTGGAAGAGCTGCTGCAAGAGACCTGGGTTCAATCCTGACCTCGGATGCTGTGTGGAGTTTGCACATTCTCCCCGTGACCGCGTAGATTTCTCCAGGCGCACGTTTCCTCCCGCATCCCAAAGACTTGCGGGTTTGTAGCTTAATTGGCCTCTGTAAATTGCCCCTAGTGTGTAGGTAGTGGATGCGAAAGTGGGATAACATATTACTAGTGTGAATAGGTGATCAATGATCGACGTGGGCTCGGTAGGCCGAAGGGCCTGTTTCCACACTGAATCGCTCTAAACTCTAAACTAATCCTGACATTATTCATCAGGTTGTAAAAACACTCAAAGGAGAAGGTGGTTTATAAATTGTAGTTCTTATCTGGGATAAATTAATGGGACAAGATGCTTTGCCGAAACTCATGGTCTGGTGACGCGTCAGGAAAAGGTTGTAGGAGTGATGGCGCTGATCAGTGACTGAAATAAAATGTTCTTACACTGGCAGTTGTAACAAATAAGTGGCTTTTTTACAGTATTCATGAATTGAGGCAATCAACAGAAAGCTGGATAAATGGCTGAAAGAATTAGTTGGGATAGGGAAATGAGTTGGGTTACTCATGTAGAGTAAAAAGGTCTTCCGTATGGTAACAATCCTCTGATTCTGTCAAGTTAATGGAGAGACCACAGAATGAATACAGCTAGCAATGAAAAGAGCACTCATAGGGAAGATGCACAAATCGAAAAGATGTGCACCAGAGTGTGTGCGTTTCTGAGTATTCTGAGTTAATTAGATAGGGCAGGACAAACCTTGCTGGAATTCAATCTCCACCTTCAAATACTGCCGGAGAAGATCCATGACGACAGCCTTCATGTGACCCCGAATGCCACTCCGATACCTGAAACCAGAGTAGACAAGTTTAAGAAACACTTAATTTTAAGAAAACATTTAGACAGGTACAGTGATAGGATAAGTTTAGAGGGATATGGGCCAAAGGCAAGGAGGTGGGACGAGTAGGTGGGACATGTTGGTTGGCATAAGCAAGTTGAGCCAAAGGGCCTGTTTCCACACTGTATAACTATGTTAGGGTCGAACCCCGGGTCTCTGGCACTGTGAAGCAGCAGCTCTACCAGCTGCGCCACTGTGCAGTCCCTTTAAAAACTGCAACTCTAAGAGTTGTCCAAGTTATGCAAAAAGAAACATGGCAATTATCTCTGATCTTCATGTTCTAAGGTATGTCATTTGCATTACCACCTCAGGATGAAATACTCAATGAATTGACGCCTTTGGCATCAAGATCTTCTTTAGAGTTGAGACGAGAAACCAAAGATGCTGGCATCTTGAGCAACACACAAAGTGCTGGAGGAACTCAGCGGGTCAGGCAGCATCTGTGGAGGGAATGGACAGACGACATTTTGGATCGGGACCCTTCAGACTTATCAGACTAAAGAAGGGTACTGACCTGCAACGTCATCTGCCCATTCCCTCCACAGATAAAGACACAAAATGCTGGAGTAACTGTTTTGGGTCTAGTTTAGTTTAGGTTAGTTTATTGTTGTCACGTGAACCGAGGTAAAGTGAAAAGCTTTTGTTGCATGCTATCCAGTCATGATCACAATCAAGCCGTCGATAGTGTACAGATAAAAGATAAAGGGTACAACATTTAGTGGAAGATAAAGTCCGATTAAAGATAGTACAAAGGTCTATAATTAAGTAGATGGGAGGTTAGGACCGCACGATAGCTGATGAGAGGATTGTTCAATTGCTGATAACGGCTGGGAAGAAACAGTCCCTGAGGGGTCGGAACCCTTCTTCTAACTATATTGTACTCTCCACAGATGCTGCCTGATCCGCTGAGTTCCTCCCACTCTTTGTGTTTTGATCTGCTTTGGAGTTGTCTCTCTGCCTAGCTATTTTTCAGACAGCAATATCAAGCAGTAAGTAAAAAGAATTAACAACTAGTGTACTGAAGACAAGTGGAGTCACTCTGCCAAGTAGCAGAAATAAGAAATCTTTAGTAGAAATAAGAAGTTGAGAACATATCTTTTGTTAGTTTAGTTTAGTTTACTGCACGTATGCCGAAGTACAGTGAAATGCTTCCGTTGCGTGCTAACCAGTCAGCGGAAAGACTATACATGATTACAATCGAGCCATCCACAGTGTATAGATACATGATAACGGGAATGATGTTTACTGCAAGATAAAGTCCAGTAAAATCCAATTAAAGACCGTGTCTCCAATGAGGGAGATAGTAGCTTAGGACCGCGCTCTCGTAACACACAATAATTATTCTGCATGCCATTAACCAGATGCCTTCTAACACTTTTTTTTGCTAATGCAAATTGTTGGAATAAGATAGGAAACTTTTGGCTAGGCTTAAGAAATTTGAAGATGGCCATACACCATTCATCAGATTTCTCACGTCTATCCCACAATTAATTCAACGGCCATTTCAAAATCAGTGAGTGCTTTCAAGCCGACCTTAAAAAATGCTTTAATGACAGTTTTTATTCAACAACATTCCTACAATAATCAACCTATTAACATGTCGGGCTGACTCATTTTTTTTTTAAAGTATGAATACATAAATATTAAATAGAGAAACTTAGTATTAGAACCAAAAGGTTAAGCATTTTCATTCGTTTAATATTCTTATGCCTTCATATGAAGATGCAAATTGCTATATTACTAGACACATTTGAAAGTCACCACTACATCCTAGCAAAGACATGGCAAGGTGATATATGGAATACATATATATGAGCCAAGCCAAATTATTAACCTCATCAGAATTTGAATCGATAAATAATATCACAAAATAACACACATAAGATTCATTGTATTCTTGAGTCCATAGGTAGGGTCTGGCTTAACATTTCCTTTGGTTTCATGACCATTGAAGACAGTCAGATTTATACAGGTCGTTTTTTGTACTAATGAATTTGGAAAATTCTCTCCTCGTTTGCTGCCTTATTCCACAGGTCCAAGTAACAGGTCAATGCGCAAATGGGAAGCATCGGCCTCGATTACCAAATAGGTTCAAGGTGAGAAGGGAAAGATTTAATACAATCCTGAGGGGAAACCTTTTCCACAGTGTGATGGGTGTATGGAACGAGCTACCAGAGGAGGTCGTTGAGGGAGGTACAATAGCAACATTTAAAAGACATTTGGACAGGTAGATGGATAGAAAAAGTTTAGAGGGATATGGGATGGGGGTATTTTGGTCAGCGTGTACAAATTGGGTTGAAGGGCCTGTTTTCGTTCCACCACTGAAACTCACTGAGACTGAGAGTCCCACTGAAACATTATGGTGCTGTAAGGTCAGAATCATGTAAACAGGAAAAGGACATGAAAATGTAGCCCCACATGTTGCAAGCAGCACCAGTGCCAGAGCATCCACTGCTGATCCCAAGAGTGAGTGTGACTTGGTCATCTCACCTTCAAATAGCATGGCTACATGGGCAAAATCTGTGTTTTTGGAGGATCTGAGTGTTTGCTAAAATCAAGAATGTAATTATGGCTTATTGTGCCATTGTAAACACAGATTTTCAACTAATCATCTTCTTTCTTTCTAGGTTTGGTGCAGGGGACTAACAGGAAACTTCAGAGTTTAAACCGCATATGCAAGGAATTCTTATTGGTATCAGTGACAAGGGAGTGCTGTCTCATCATTAGTACCACTGGAGAATTTGACCCTCTCTTCAATTAGGTGAAGTGTCCAGTCTGGCAAATTGGGAGGAAAGAAAGAATAAAATGTAGATGAATAATATCACATCGATGATTGAGGTTGTACTGCCAGTTGGTATATACGTATTGAAGTGATTCACATGATGACCGGGTAAGTGAGTGTTGGCTTGTTGTACAGCGATAGAGAACAACGTGGCCCAATCTAATGAATGCACCTGGAAGGCCATCTCCAACAAGAATTAGTTCTGGGGGAAGCAGGAACATTATTCCCTCCCTCACATTGAGATTGCCTAAATACCAAGATAGGGAAACCTTCAAAGCAATGAAAAGTCTAGATAGAGTGGATGTGGAGAAGATGTTTTCAAGAGTAGGAGATTCTAGGGGCACAGCCTCAGAATAGAAGCGCACACCTTTAGGATGGAGATGAGAAGGAATTTCTTGAGCCCGAAGGTGGTGAACCTGTGGAGGCCAAGTCATTGGAATTTTTAAAGTGGAGATTAGTAATTCAAATTTCACTGTACCTTAATTGGTACATGTGACAATAAACTGACCTTGAAACCTAGTAAGGGTGACAACGGTTACGGGAAGAATGCAGGCGGATGGGATTGAGAGGGAAAAATACATCAGCCATGATTGAATGGCAGAGTAGACTTGATGGGTTGAATGGCCTAATTCTGCTGCTATGTCTTACGGTCTTATGCCAGCCTGTGGAATATGCAGCAGTGTAAATTTGACTTCCAAAGCCTGGGTCATCCTAGCCCATTAACATTGACTGCACCCATCACCAATGTGTCTCTGTAAAGGCAGACCTAAATCTATCTATATCTTTCGTTTCCTTTCCCCTGACACTCAGTCTGAAGAAGGGTCCCGACCTAAAACGTCACCTATTCCCTTTTTTCAGAGATGTTGCCTGACCCACTGAGTTTTTTTGTGTCTAACTGGATGACTAACCTCTGCACCAGCTGAACAATGCTCTGTGTATTCATGAAGAAAACCTCCCTCTCCGATTTCCTATTCAGAGTTGCAGCGTGACTGTCCAGAATGTTGGCAATCTGAAAAGAAAGAACGTTATATCTTCAATCAGCAAAGACTTTAAGCTAGCACACCCAACATCGAAATGACAATAGGATTTGGCCGGATGCTTTAAATTATCTCCAGCTGAAAACCAGGGAATGTAACCTCACGTCGGTACTTGTTATCATCGTTCTTGAGATGAATGTTCAGTTTTAGTTTTGTTTAGAGATACAGCTTAGAAACAGGCCTAAGTCCATGCCATTGATCACCCGTTCACACTAGTTCTTTTGATCACCCGTTCACACTAGTTCTATGTTAACTCACTTGCGCATCCATTCCCTACACTTTAGGGGCAATTTTAGAGGCCCAATTAACTGACAAACCTGCACATCTTTGGTATGTGGGAGGAAACCCGAGCACCCGGAGGAAACCCTTGCGGTCAACAGGGAGAACATGCAAACTCCACACAGGCAGCACACGAGATCGCTGGCACTGTGATGCATCAACTCTACCAGCTGCGCCACAATAGAAAGCAACACAAAGTTTTTCACTGTACCTCGGCACATGTGATAATTAATAAAGATGGCAAAATCTATCGCAAGTCAGAGTCATACAGCATGGAAACAGGCTCTACGCCCCAACGTGCCCATGCCGACCAACATGTTCCAGCGACACTAGTCCCACGTAACCGTGCTTGACCCATAATCCTTTAAACTTGTCCTATCCATATACCTGTGCAAATGTAATGACAGTACCTGCCTCAACTAGCTCCACCGGCAGTTCCTTCTATATACCCACCACTCTTTGTGTCAAAAAAGTACCTGTTGACTGGGGAATTGGCAGAGCACAGAGGTGATATTGCTTGCATACTGGGCCATCTCTTTTTTGATAGCCTTCTCCACTGCCTGGGGGATTCGTCCAGCAACACTGGTCATGATATCCTGCAGCTCCAACAGTGGGAGGGATGGGTCCCTCAGCGTCTGCATGAGTCTTTCCACCCAGTCTTTCACCTGCAACAGAAGAAAACAACGCAATAAAATACAATTTCCTTCTTTGCGACTTTGAATCTTCTCCTTGCCTTAATCGAGAAACTACATCGTGTCATGTTAGACCCCATCACACAAACCAAGCTTCCAGGTTCCATTCGGATAGCAAGTCAGCAGTCCTCAAATAACCAAGAGCAGTGACACCAGAATATGCAAAAAAATATATATTCCTCCATGTTCTTCCCAGCTGTTATCAGGCAAATGAACCATCCTATCAACAACTAGACAGCGGTCTTAAGCTATCATCTACCTAATTGGAGATCCCATGGACTATCTTTGGACTTTACTGGAGTTTATCTTGCACTAAACGTTATTCCCCTCATCATGTATCTGTACACTGTACCTCGTTCCACACGACTCTAACCAACTAACTAAGCAGAAACAAAGAATTGCACATAAGGGTTTATATCAAAGATAGACACAAAGTGCTGGAGTAACTCAGCGGGTCAGGCAGTATCTCTGGCGGAAAAAGATATGTGATGTTTCGGGGCGGCATCCTTCTTCTGTCTGAAGAAGGGTCCCAAACTGAAACATCATCCCTCCTTTTCCTCCAGAGATGCTGCCTGACCCGCTGAGTTTCTCCAGCACTTTGTGTCTATCTCCAGACTGTGACTAGTTCAGTTTAGAAATACAGCATGGAAACGGGCCCTTCGGCCCACTGAGCACATGCCAACCATCAATCACCCATTCACCGCTAGTTCTATTCTATCCCACTTTCCCCACATCCCTGCACACTTGTGAAATTTACAGAGACCAATTAACTTACAAACCCGCACATCTTTGGGATGTGGGAGTAATCCGGAGCACCCGGAGGAAACCCATGCAGTCACAGAGAGAACATGCAAACTCTGCACAGACAGCACCAGAGGTCAGGATCAAGGTCACTGTGAGGCAGCAGCTCTACTTATTACTTAGTTTATTAGAATGGAGAAGGTAAGAAACATTTTTCTTATTGTTGCTAATAAACTGTGACTAATAATTGCTAGAAAATTGTCATGTGCACATATTGCATAAAGGGTGAAATAGGCTTATCCGTGATGTCACAGGCATACATCATGGAAACAGGCCCTGCAGCCCAGTTTGTCCCAGCCAACCAAGATGCCCATCTAAGGTAGTCTTATTTGCCCATGTTCGGCCCATATCCTTCAAAGCCTTTTCTATCCGGACAGCCTCCTTTCGCTTAATTTATACATTCGTAGGACATGGGAGCATGTTAGGCTGGCCCGCTAGGCAGGCTACAACTTCATTCCATGTTGCAAAGGAAGCTATAGAGAGATCTTATACCAGTACATAAAATCACGAGGGGAATAGATAGAGTGAATGCAGAGTCTTATTCCTTGGGTAGGTGAATCAAGGACCAGAGGACATAGGCTTAAGTAAGGTGTGAGAGAAAAGATTTAATAGGAACGTGCAGGGTGACTTTTTCACACAGAGGGTGGTGGGTATGTGGAACGAGCTGCCAGAATAGGTAGATGAGGCAGGTACAACAACAACATTTGAAAGACGCTTGGACAAGTACATGGATAGGAGAGGTTGAGAGGGATATGCGCCAAACGCAGGCAGGTGAGACGTGTAGATGGAGCACCTCGATCGGTGGTTGAGGCAGGTATAATAACGACAGTTGAACAGATACATGGATTGTAAATTGTGATGCTTATGCCTACCTGAGCAGGTTTGTTGTACTAAACTGTGCCTCCAATTCAGAGTTATTGGAAAACTCCTCGGTTAGACGAATCGCAGCACAGCAAATCAATATAAATCTGATTCAATTTATTTCTTACCACAATCTTCTCCCTTTAATTGAATGTACTTTTTATTTAATGTGTTTTCTTCACTTTGCTTCCAAATTGTTCAGTGTTTACCAGCTAAATCAGCCAAAGCAACGGCATTGAGCGTTAAAAAAAACTGCTATGTCTTCAGTTCATCCAACTCTTGAATAAATCCAACACCAAAAGGGCATAGCTTTGAGATGAGAGAGACAAAGTTGAAAGGAGATGTGTGGGGCATGTTTGTTTTTTACACCAAGAGTGGTGGGTGCCTGGAATGCACTGCCGCGGGTGATGGTGGTGTCAGATACGATGATGGCATTTAAGAGATGTTTAGATGGATATGTAGGAAATGAAGCGATATGGATCACCTACAAGCAGATAAGAGTTGGGTCTTGGCTTCATGTTTGGCACAGACATTGTGGGTCGAAAGGCCTGTTCCTGTACTGGGCTGTTCTAGGCACTGTGTTCTTAACACCAACATTTTATATCAAAACACAAACCCAACATGAACCAAATCATGGCTTGCAGAGGATCCTTATTTAGACAATAGACAATAGACAATAGGTGCAGGAGTAGGCCATTCGGCCCTTCGAGCCAGCACCGCCATTCAATGTGATCATGGCTGATCATCCCCAATCAGTACCCCGTTCCTGCCTTCTCCCCATATCCCCTGACTCCGCTATTTTTAAGAGCCCTATCTAGCTCTCTCTTGAAAGCATCCAGAGAACCGGCCTCCACTGCCCTCTGAGGCAGAGAATTCCACAGACTCACCACTCTCTGTGAGAAAAAGTGATTCCTCGTCTCCGTTCTAAATGGCTTACTCCTTATTCTTAAACTGTGGCCCCTGGTTCTGGACTCCCCCAACATCGGGAACATGTTTCCTGCCTCTAGCGTGTCCAAACCCTTAACAATCTTATATGTTTCAATTTCATAGAAAACAACACACATGACTTAGATAGACACAAAGTGCTGGTGTAACTCAGCGGGTTAGGTGGCATCTCTGGAGAAATGGGATAGGTGACATTTTGGGTTGGGACCCTTCTTCAGAGTGAAAGTAGGGAGTTAGGGGCGGGGGTGGGGGACAGAGAGAACTGGAGGTGACATAAGACGACGACAAATCAGGGCCTCAGAAAGGGTGGTGAGGGTAGGGAAGGTGCGATCTCAAGTGGGTTACTTTTTGGCTAAATGTCTAGGGTGGAGGAAGGGGGTAAGGGGGGAGGGGAGTGTAGTGGCTTGCCCCTCAAGATTTTGGCCTGCTCCTCCAGATTTGACCACATCTCTCTCTCTGCACATCATTCCGTGACAGTACCTTGTCTTCAAAGTATATCTCGGGCAGGCAGAATCCATTCATGATGTTCTCCAGATTGTCCAGGACATAATGGAAGATGCGGTGAAGCTTTTCTCCACGGAGAGCCAAGTTCTGGATCCTGGGCAGAGGTTGTGTGAATAACTCAGCCTAGATTGAAGCATAAAACACAATTACTTTTTGTTTAAGAATAAACAACATTGTCTGAATGCAACTCCAACACATTTTCTATTCTTTACCTTTCATTTACATTTTATTCCTCCTCTCCCCTTATCTAACACTCGTTTGCTTCCTTTTCAACTCCAGCCTTTCTCATCTTATCTCTAGGCGATATAGTGCACAGCGATAGAGTTGCTGTATCACAGCGCGAGACCCGTGTTCGATCCTTACTATGGGGGCTGTCTGTACGTAGTTTGTACGCTCTCTGTGTGACTGTGTGGGTTTTCTCCGGGTACACTGGTTTCCTCCCACATCCCAAAGATGTGCAGGTTTTTAGGTTAATTGGCTTCTGTAAATTGTCCCTAGTGTGTGTAGGATAAAACCAGGGACGTGCCATGAGTAATTACTCAGGGTAGGCACTGGGTAGTCAGTCGACTTTTAAAAATTGTAAAACCCGCGCATGCGCAGAAAGCAGATTTTTATTTAAATCACGCACGCGCAGAAAATTGAAAAACGCGCATGCGCAGATCGGTCCTGTAGGCAGTCAGTTGATTTTTAAATATCTTAAAACCCGCGCATGCGCAGATTGGTCTCTCCTGTAGACATGCGCAGCACCTTGCGCGCAGTCCACGGTGCAAAGGCAGGATTTCAGCTTTATTGCCCATTGTAAGTGAAGGCTTGAAGCAGCGTCCATGGCACGCGAGTTGAACAGTTACGGGTATTACACGTACTACGGATGAAAGGCACGGGACAATTATGCCTACCTAAGATCGATTATTAAAATAATAACCATTTAATAATAAATACTGAATTTACTAAATGAATTGGAAATCTTTACTATTTACATTTAATAATTACCTTTTTATAATTTTAGTCAGGGTAGGCACTGCCTACCTTGCATACCCTGACGGCACGTGCCTCGATAAAACTAGTATATGGGTGATCATTGGTCGGCGTAGGCTCCGTGGGCCGAAGGGCCTCTTTCCGTGTTGTATCTCTCAACTAAACTAAACTTTGACCACTCATCTGCTAATCAACCCCCCCCCCCCACCCGACACCTGTATCCACCTATCACTTGCAAAATGTTGTATCACCCTCTTTTCTCACCTCTTTTCCAGCTTTCTCCCCTCTCCAACAATCAGTCTGAAGAAGTGTCCCAACACAAAACGTTGCCTATCTATGTCCTCCACAGAATTACTCCAGCACTTTGTGACCGACATTTCCGTTAGCTCAGCAAAGTTACTCAACATTTGCCTATCAGCAAAGTACATAGCTCGGTTATAATGACTTAGTTAAATTCAAATTCTTGGTCTTGGCGATAATTATCTCTGAAGCAGTAAAGATCATGATCAGCAAGCCAAATATTTGTCTTCTGGATGCATCAATTCCCTCCTCTCTCACCAGCCATACCTTGGCGTCTCATACAACTGACTCAAAGCATAATCGATAATGAGTACAAGTTTGACAGTAAAGGAAGATAGACACAAAATTCTGGAGTAAATCAGCAGGGCTGGTAGCATCTCTGGAGAAAAGGAATAGGTGACATTTCAAGACCCTTCCTCAGAATGAGAGTCGGGGAGAGGAAACTAGAGGTATGATAGGGACGGTAAAAGGACTCTCAATTAAATTTGTCACCATCCTTGTTCAACACACGTGATTACTTCCAGCCAGGAGAAATGCAGTCAATGATAATCAATGGGCCAGATGCAGATTAAATAGTTGCACGTGACTTTCTCTGTCTCTCCTTGGCCACATGTGTCTCCTCTCATCAAAATACAGTTCAAGTAGGATTAAGTAACTTCCTACAAAGGGATCTTCAGGGTGCAGATCAGCATCATACCACTTGGTGGCAACAAATGCTGTCTGCTGTGAAAAAAGACACAAAGTGCTGGAGTAACTCAGCGGGTCCGACAGCAATTCAGGACCCTTTTTCAGTGATTGGAGGGGGTGGGAAAGAAAGCTGGAAGAGAGGAGGGGAGGATAAAGCCAGGCAGGTAATGTGTTGATACAGGTGAGTTGGGAGGCAAATGGTTACACAAAAGGCCAGAGATGAAAAGATTTTTATATGGCCAGAGCTATTCCAATGCACAGAGCTATTCTTTTTATTTTGCAAGAAAATCTACAAACTGCACCTCAACGAAAGGGGGGGGGGGGGGGGCACAGTGGTGCAGCGGTAGAGTTGCTGCCTTACAGCACCAGAGACTCTGGTTCGATCCTGACTATGGGTGCAGTCTGTACGGAGATTGCACATTCTCCTTGTGACCACGTGGGTTTTCTCTGGGTGCCCACAGTTTCCTCCCACATTCCAAAAACATACAGGTTTGTAGGTTAATTGGCTTCTGAAAGTTGTCCGAGTGTGTAGGATAGTGCTAGTGTACAGAGTGATCACTGGCTGGCACAGACATGGGCCTGTTTCCAAGATATATATCTTTAAAGTCAAAAGAAAGACTCAAGCCCCCTTGCTTCCTTATTTCACAATAAAAATACACCAAAAAAATTTCAGTGGTGAACCATTTGAGTGCAAGTGAATCTTCACTGGAGTGATAATAATTATTGCAAATTAAACTCTCAGGTGATTCATCCAAATTTAATTATTTGTTAATATTTTAAAATCTCTTAGCAAGTTTTAGTTTCAGCATGCATCTGTATTATTCATTTCTGAATGGCATCATGATTTTTCCCCACCAATCACTTTATTTTGCTTTGCAATTGGGATTTAAATATAATACTTCCTACTTTAGACACTGCCCAGTGAAGATTAGTGAAGGGCTTTGCTGTTCGCTGCTCTGCAACTGAATGGCGTCAGGCATAGAATGACACACAGCGTCTCTCCAAAGATACTGGACCTCTCTGTGGGTGGTCGACTGTACAGCAGGGAACATTCCACCACCACCAACTTCAAAAGGTGGCTGGGGAAAAGTTTAATGGGAACCAGCGGGGCAACATTTTCCACACAGTTGGTGGTGGGCATACGGAAAGACTGCCAGAGGGGGTAGTTGACACTGTACTATTACTAAAACAGCATTCGACAAACGGTTGGACAGGTACATGGATAAGAAAGGTTTAGAGGTATATGAGCCAAATGCAGGGAAATGGGACTAGTGTAGATGGGGCATTTTGGTCAGTGTGGGAAAGTTGGCCCAAATAAACTGTTTCTCCAAATATAAGGATGACAGAGGTTATGGGGAGAATGAGGTTAGTAGGGAAGAAATAGATCAGGCACAATTGAATGGCGGAGTAGACTTGATGGGCTGAATGGCCTAATTCTACTCCTGTCACTTATGATCATCAATCTGATATTTAATTTTCTAATGTTAAAATGAGTCTGGTCCACATAATTTCTCCTGATATGACTGGGCGCCACAGTGGCACAGGGTAGTTACTGCCTTCCAGGACCAGAGACCAGGGTTCGATCCTAACAACGGCGCTGTCTATACAGAGTCTGCACGTTCTCTCTGTGACTATGAGGGGTATCTCCATTTACCTGCCACCCTCCAAAGGCATACAGGTTTGTAGGTTAATTTGCTTTGGTAAAAAATGTAAAGTTGTTCCTGGTGTGTAGGATATTGCTAGTGTGCGGGGTGATCGCTAGTCAGCGGGGACTCAGTGGGCCGAAGGGTCTGTTTCCACACCATATCTCTAAAGTTTAAATGCGAAGATATTTCAACTCCTGGTTGAAGCCTACTGTCAGGCTGAGCCCTGTCAAAATCTGCTTCCAGGCATGCGTGGACACATGAGACTGAGTAGTCTGATGAACTATTTAAATATTTCTATATCATACAAATGCTTGAGTTAAATATTATAGAGCGATATCTATGTCAAAGATCAGTAGTTCAAAGCCTGCATGTGTGAAATGCCATGTGGAATCAGCTATTTAGTTTAGTTCAGAGGTATAGCATGGAAACAGGCCTTCTGGCCCAGCGAGTCCACGCCGACCTTTGATTGTTCCATGTTAGCAATTTTCCATATCCTGCACACTAGGGACAATTTACAGAAGCCAATTAACCAAAAACATGCACGTCTTTGGAATGTGGGAGGAAACTGGAGCACCTGGAGAAAACCCAGGCGGTCACAGGGAGAATGTACAAACTCCGTAGAGGCAGCACACGTGGTCAGGATCGGACCCGGATCTCTGGCGCTGTAAGGCAGCATGAAACAAGAACAGAAAATGTTGAAAACGCTTGGTAGATCAGGCACTATAGGTGCAAAGAGAGAGAGAGAGAGTTAAAACTCTTCAGGTTAAGACCCTTCTTCAAAATTAGAGAAAGAGGAAACACATTATAGGTGACCCCCGCATTTCCGGTAACGGATATTTACCTTAATGGAATTCACAAATCAAAAGCTTGAGATACAGAATAAAATTCGCTCTCACAGGAAATGTGTGTAAAAAAAAAGTCCCTTTTTGGTATCAGCCTGACGCAGTTTATGACCCTTCAGACTATATAGAAGGTGCCATTTCTGGAAACATGGGAAGTTTGGTGCTTTCTTCAAACTCGACCTGTACCGTCACCGATCCACGTTCTCCACGGATGCGGCCTGATCCGCTGAGTTACTCCAGCAGTTTGTGGCTTCCTAACATCTGCAGTTTTTTTTATAACATAGCACAGGAACAACCTCTTCGGCCTACAATGACTGGACTGAACATGATACCAAGAACACTTCTCTGCCTGCACATAATCCATACCCCCCCTCCTTTCCCTGCATATCCAAAGCATTAAAACTAGCGAGCAACCATACATTCATTCACTAGTTCTATCCTATACCCTATGGAGAATTTACAGAAGCCTAGTAACCTATAAACCTGCACGTCTTTGGAATGCGGGAGGAAACCGGAGCGCTCGGAGAAATGTGGAATCAACTATTTAGTTTCGTTTCGTTTAGAGGTAACTAATATATCACTTGGGCACGAAATAAATGATTCAACTGTATTTACCTTCATGAAGCATCTTTTTTTTTTGTTGCCAGCTTATTCAAAGAGGAGGCTAGCAGAAAATCGTGCAGGGTTTAAGTTGGGATTAATGTCAAGACATTGGGGACAGGTAAAGCTCATTCACTAATAGTGGGATTATCGCTAACCTGCTGAACTCTGCTTGGATCGTCCAGTTGCATCTTGGCAATCACGCAGCCTGGTTCCAGGATTGCTCCCGGTCGCTTCACATAATGGATGCAGCCGGAGGCCTGTGCAGCCAGTGTCATCACCATCTTCATCACCTGCAACAGGAAAGAAATGCAGCACACCCGTCAACAGATCCTCACACGCCAGCAGGCTCGGTCCCAGTGTTTCTCTCTCGTCAGCCTTTACAAATTTGGTGGTCTTTCTCCGTACAGACGCTAAATGTTCTGTCAATAAACCCCATACCAATAAACCCCAAACCCCATACCATACTGAAATTCACTGCAATTTAGAAGGATGAGAAAGAGGGGATCTTATCGAAACATATACAATTCTTAGGGGATTGGACAGGCTAGGTGCAGGAAAAATGTTCTCCATGTTGGGGGAGTCCAGAACCAGGGGTCACAGTTTAAGAATAAAGGGTAGGCCATTTGGGCCTGAGATGAGGAAAAACGTTTTCAGCCAGAGTTGTGAATCTGTGGAATTCTCTGCCATAGAAGGCAGCAGAGGGCTTACAGAATCAAGGGATATGGGGAGAAAGCAGGAATGTGGTACTGTATTGATTTTGGATGATCAGCCATGATCACATTAAATGGCGGTGCTGGTTCAAAGGGCCAAATGGCCTATTCCAGCACCTATTTTCTATGTTTCTAAAATGTTTGGATCAAGATGCATTCAATATGAGCAAAAAATATATAAAAACTGCTGGAGTAACTCAGCAGGTCAGACAGCATCTTTGGAGAACATGGATTGGTGATGTTTCGGGTCGGGATACTTCTTCAGACTGATGTGGAAGGGTCCCGACCCAAAATGTCACCTATTCATGTTCTCCAGCGATGTTGCCTGACCTGCTGAGTTATTATAGCACTTTATATCATAAGGAATGGAGGGATATGGTCTGAGTGCAGGTAGATGAGACTAGGGAGAAGTATTTATTTATTATTATTATCATTTTTTTTTTTAATGTTCGGCACGGACTTGAAGGGCCGAGATGGCCTGTTTCCGTGCTGTAATGGTTATATGGTTATATGGTTGGTCAACCACCATCTGTAGTTCCTTGTATTGGCACTTAATATGCCCTTGACTCTATTACTACTCAAACAATGTGATCACTACATGGCCAATAATTGTCAATAAAGTAAAGTTGTGATGAATTTTTACCACTCCATCATTCCGTCTTCTCCCCACCTCTGTCGTGTCGGAGATACAGAAGGTTGAAAGCACGCACCACCAGATTCAGGAACAGCTTCTTCTCCACTGTTTCCAGACTATTGAATGGTCCGTCCATGAATAACCTAGCGTACTGTCCGATTCACCGCTACCCCATTGTGGACATTGGACTTTATCTATGGAACTAATGCGCTGGAATGCTGAGAACTATATTCTGCACTCTGTCTCTTTCCCTTTGCTCTACCCCAGGGGTGGGGGAACCTGCAGCCTTCTAGGCCATTAAGTGCGGCCTTTTGAATGAATCCAAATTTTGTAGAACAAATCTTTTTATTATTATTAATATGTTTTTGTTCATCTTTTCTTATTTTTATTTTCATCTTAAAATTAATGTATTTAAAATACCAAAGAGTAAAAGAAGATTCAACAAAATAATCCTCCCCGACTGACGGCCACAATTAAAACATTAGTAAGTCATGAGGGCTATTTTAACAAAATAATGTACATTTTGAAGTATATCTAATTGAAGTTTCTTGGATGCGGCCTTATTAAATCACAGCTGACAATGCGGCATTCCACCATGAAAAGGTTCCCCACCCCTGCTCTACCCATTGCACGTCAATTTGGTTGGATTGTATTCATGTAAGGTATTATCTGATCAGATTGAATACCATACAAAACAAAGCTTTTCACTCTACCTTAGTGCCTGTGACAATAATAAACCTAAATCTAAAAGGAGAAAAAAACTGTAACTAATAATTGCTGGATAATTGTCATATGTACATATGGCATAGAGGATTATCCATGATGCCAGTTAAAAAAAGCCTGCTTTAGATTAATTGATATATTTAGATAGTTTAATTTATTGTCATGTGTACAGAGGTTGAGTGAAAACCTTTTTGTGGCGTGATATCGAGTCAGTGGAAAGACAATACATGATTACAATCAAGCCGTCCACAATGTAGACACAGGATAAAGGGAATAACATTTAGTGCAAGATAAAGTCCAGTAGTCTGATTAAAGATAGTCCGAGGGTCTCCATTGAGGTACCACAGAACCGCTCTCTAGTTGTTGATAGAATGGTTTAGTTGCCTGATGAAGCTGGAAACTGTCCCTGAATGTGGAGGTATGCGTTTTCATACTTCTGTACCTCTTGCCTGATGGAAGAGGGGAGAAGAGGGAGTGACCAGGATGAGACTGGTCCTTGATTATGCTGGTGGCCTTGATGAGGCAGCGTGAAGTGTAGATGGAAGGGAGGTTGGTCTGGGTTGTGTTTACTGCAAGAAACTGCAGTTTCTTGCAGTTTGGATGGAGCTGTTCCCAAACCGTGCTGTGATGGTTTCTATGGCGCATTTGTCGGACATGGGAATAAATGCTTGGCTAATCTGTCCGAGCCTGCTATGCTGTGGACTCCACATTAGGACTTTATTCCTTGGAGTGCAGGAGGCTGAGCAGCAATTTTATAGAGATGTATAAGATGGCGAGGGGAATAGATTGGGTGTTTTACCCATGATAGTGGACTCAACAAGTAGAGGGGTGAGGGGCACAGGCTTGAGGTGAATAGATCAGAAACAGGAATCAGGCTAACACATTGGGGGTCTGTCCTAACACAGGTTCTTTCACCCGAATCATTCGCAGATGTTGCCTGATTTATTGGGTGATCCCGGCACCTTCAGCTTTTATTTCAGATTTCCAGCATCTGCAGTTTGAATATCCCCCTGGTCACGCATAGTGTAGACACACAGTGCTGCCACAGATTTGCTTATAAGTTCATAAGTGATAGGATGCAGAATTAGGCCATTCGGCCCAACAACTCTACTCCGCCATTCAACCGTGGCTGATCTATCTTTCCCTCTTAACCCAATTCTCCTGCCTTTGTCCCCATAACCACCGACACCCGTACTAATCATAAATCTATCTATCTATGCCTTAAAAATATCAATTGAGGGTCTCACATCCTTCTGTGGCAATGAACCCCACAGATTCACTACCCTTCCCCCTTCATATTCCTTCCCCCATGAGATTTTGCTGCAGCATTACCTCAATTTCAGCGAAGCAGTGCTCTGCGAAAACATGACCACCATCTTCTACCGTGTACTGGATCAGCTTTCCCGCAGAGGGCGAATGTAACAGCGAAGGGTCATTCTCCTTGTCAAACACGCAAGTCTTATTACCAATGGTAACACGGTACCTGCAGCACAAAGATCCCAGGGTTGAAGTGCTTTTCTGACAAAGGTCTACCAAGAATGTTTATTTGCGACCTCACTAGGAGGTACACATCCTCACCTGTCCACCTCTTCCTTCATGTACGATGTATAGCTGCTGCCGTCGTAGGACAACAGCAGACCGCCATCACTCAGCCGATGAACATCCACCTCCACAAACGAATCGTTCATTATCACGATGTAACAATTAGGTGACTGCCGCGTAATCTGTGAACAAAATAAATAGCATGGTCAAAGTGCAACGTGCTGGAGGAACTCAGTGGGTCATAAGCTCATAAGTGATAGGAGCAGAATTAGGCCATTCAGCCCATGAAGTCCACTCTGCCCTTCAATCATGGCTGATATCTCTTTCCTTCTCAACTCCTTTCTCCTGCCTACTCTCCTTAATCCCTGACGACAATCCCGACTCTTTTTGATTGAACATTGGTGTAACAAAGCAAGACAGCTCACTTGGAACTACCCAGGATGCAAACAGCACCATTTCAACCAACAAACGGAAAGCCTTTTAAACCCACTTTCCTCTCATCATCACGTTCCTCCAGCATGACAAAATAGCTTCAAGATCTCAAGGTTCCAGGCAAAATTTAAGTCATAGAATCATACAGCATGGAAACAGGACCTTCAGCCCAACTCGCCCATGCCGACCAAGCAGCCCCATCTAAAATAGTCCCATTAGCGAATTATAGAGATTCTTGTAAAGAACAAATGAACACTGCCACATAAATTCATCTCATTCCCAAAAGAGGGTCTACAAAATGCACTTTCTACATTTAGAAATTTACCTTCAGCACATATTTCACTCCTTCAAAAATGAGTTCCACTTCCACTGCGTTCAGAAGAGTATGAGCTGGCAAGACTTGTCCCCTGGGGAGGGGAACAACCAGACAGACAATTGGTACAATTTAAGGGAAAGGGTTGGTGGCACAGGGCGTGAAATAAATGAACATCAAGATATTAAAAAGTATGATTCATGTAAGATCATTTTTTTTAAACGTAGTACATTTCCTTTACCTTTCCAACGAGTGAAGAAAATTGGAGACACTGTTCCTGAACGATTTATCTGCGACATGGAGAGCTCCACAAACGATTCCCAGCATGGTATCGGGCCTCTCAGCCTACGAGGTGAAAAGACCAGAAGACATAGGAGCAGAATTAGGCCATTTGGCCCATCGAGTCTACTTGGCCATGGCTGATATTTTGTTCCCTCTCAACCTCATTCTCTACGCAAACCTTTGACACCCGTACTAATCAAGAACCGATCAATTTCCACTTTAAAAATACTCAAAGACTTGGCCTCCACCACCGTCTGTGGCCAATATATTCTACAGATTCACCACCCTCTAGCTAAATTAATTCCTCCTCATCTCCATTCTAAAGATACGTACTTTTATTCTGAGGCTGTACCCTCTGGTCCTAGACTCTTCCACTTCTGGATCCATCTGCTCCACATCCAAAAGAAAGATGGTGCAGGGAATATATCAGTATCTCAAAATATGCTATTTAATTCTGTGACAAAAATAAAATTCCTTACTATTTCCCTCCATATTCAACAGCGTTATTGTCTTGCATGCAAACAGAACTGCAACCATATTGTAAAGAAGGTACATGGCGGCACAGCGGTGGTGTTGGGCCTCTCAGTGTCAAGATACCCGGGTTCGATCCTGACTAAGGGTGCTGTCTGCATGGAGTTTGCACGGTCTCCCTGCATTTTCTCCGGGTGCTCCAGTTTCCTCCCACATCCCAAAGACGTGCGGGCTGGTAGGCTAATTGGCCTCTGTAAATTATCCCTCGTGTGTAGAGTAGAACTAGTGTGCAGGTGATCACCGATCGGCACGGACTCGGTGGGCCAAAGGGCCTGTTTCCATGCTGTACCTCTAAACTAAACTAAAACTACTGAGCCTGAAAATTGTGACCTCTAGGTTCAAGAACAGCTTCTTCCTAACTAAACAATGCGCACGGGCCGACCGGAATTTAAATGTGTAAATGCCTGCATGTGTAATATATGCACAAAGAATTTCACTCTGCAGTTGCAGACAAATAAAGCACCACTGAACTAAATGTGTCACCTGTCAAAATTGCCCTTTGATTTATTTTTCCCCATCGGGTTCTCAAAGCAAAATCCGATCCGTTGTACAAACTGAGGGTGAACAAGGCACAAAATCCCACCACTGCCCCACTGGAAGTTGAATTTCACCTGCAGTTTTTTTTCTCCTGACCAAGTGCACCATTCCTATCGCCCGCTGAACCACTGTACCTGCACTTTCTCTGCAATCAACCGATCCAGCCAGCCAGTGTCAATGGTGTTCTGCTGGAAGCACTCAGTCTCCAGCAGTCGGATCAGGTACTCCACGGTTGTTCTGAAATCACCACGAATGGACAGCTCCTTCAGCGCCACCACCAGATTGCTGCGTGTGAGTAATACACAAGTTAGCAAGAGTTTCAACCAGAAGCTCAACATTACAGAAAGGATGTGGAGGATGTGGATAGGGCGGAGAGGAGGTTTACCAGACTGAAACCTGGATGAGAGGGTAGAAACTACTGGGAGAAGTTGGACAGACTTGGATTTTTTTTATCTGGAGCGCCGGAGGTTGCAGGAGACCTGATAGAAGTATATAACATTACAAAAGGCAT
>CM075982.1:2538595-2572934 GCA_038087875.1 Malacoraja senta | reverse complement strand
CGGACCAGACTTTGGAGTTTTTGTAAATGACACCAAAATATGGTGACGAGTGCATGTGTGATCTATGCAAAAAGAATTTCACTGTGCAGTGCACACGTGACAATTAAGCACCAATGAACCATTGAAACAACACGTGGACACTTTTGATGTGAATGACAAACCACAACCCAACCTCAGCAAATACAAACCACCATGGACTTTGTTTTGCTTGAACAAAGTACTTCAGTTTTACACTATTACGGTCTGGTTACTTCATATTACTGATTTTTAATATATTGTAGCACTGATGACTGTATGTATGTGTGTTATTGCATTTATGAGTCTGTAAAGTTGCAGCAAGAAAGAACTTCATTGTTTCCTTATTGCACGCATGACAATTAAACACTCTTTAACTAGGGGTTAAGTAATAAGTGCAAGTAATCATTGAATTGAAAGTTCTGCCTAGCATTGGTGAAATCAGCTTTGCAAGCATCTCTGAAAGCCAAAGTCCACCAGTAAGTATCATATTATATTCATAAGTATAAGACATAGGAACAAAACCATTGAGTCTGCTCCACCATTCGATTATGGCTGGTCTATTTTTCTCCAAACTGCCCCAAACTGCTCATAATATTCCAAAGGTGGTCTGACACTATTCCAAAAGTGCCCCAACGGAGAGATGGAGCTCAAGGAGCCAATGGTTACTCAGAAGGTTGCATGGTGCAGAAAATGCCTAAGACACAGGCGGACGCCGCTGAGACAGTTAATACTCTCAGTGACGGACACAAAGTGCTGGAATAATTCAGCGGGCCAGGCAGCATCTCTGGAGAACATGGATAGACAATGTTTTGGGTCAAGATCCTTCTTTGGACTCCAAGGTATTTCGGGCAGGAAATGGGAATGTAGGTATGTTTCAAAACTTACCTTCAGCGGCGCTGCAGTTCTGTCACTGCCCGTGTGCACGACTTTGGCGCCTTTGAGAGGGGGGCGGGTTTAAAATGCAATATTTCGGCAGCCTATTCAAATCGATGTCTGTCAGGTAAATTAGCTGCTAAAGAAAAATCGCTTCGACTGCCGTTTTATTAAGTTTATTAAAATTAGCGCTTTATAATTTAATTGTTGGGAGTAAAATTAAAATCATCTTCAAATGCCGTCAACGCTGACAACGGGACGGGTTTCACGCACGGGACAAGGCAAGGTACGCCGTTTATTTTTTCATATAAAGTTGCTTCTTAGGATGCCTTTAATAAAAATTTCAAGTTGCGAAAATGTGATTATTTAAATATACCAACCGGCAGTATTTTTCCTGCCGATATTGGGGTTTAATTCACTGCAACCGCAAAGTTCCAAACCGGCGCGTTCCACAAAATCCCACTCGCAAGATGATTTAAATGCCCATTAATTTACAGGAATTAAACACTAAAATCCTTCCATTTGGCCTATAAATTAATGACAATGAGATTAAAAAATAATGTTACATTATGAATTCTTGTGTGAATGTTATTTGGACAGTTATGCTTTTTAAAAATGTTAACTTTTTCTTAAGAAATGGATAGATATTTAGATCTAGTAATTGAATTTTGTAAATAGCTACAATTTGGTAACTAGCTAATTATATGCTTTAATTTCAGGTCATCCAAGTAAGATTGCTTCATATTTGTTTCAGAATGCTTCAATCTATAATAACTGAAAATTTCATTGTTCTCTTAATTTTTAAGAAAGTTATGGGCTTTTGACTGTCTTTGATCACAGCTTTTGTGTTAAGTCAATGGAAAAGCAATAGGGAACAAGATGCTAATTTCAGAGTATGAAAATGGCCATAACTTTTTTAATACTGAAGATATGAAAGTGAATTAGGTGTCAAATTAAACTTCTTTTTATGCTTTATCTGATGCGATAAATTGCAGACTTGATTTTTAAAATCTCAAAATTTTGTAACATTGCTAGGGAATGTTGATTCTAAATTGCGAAAAATCGGACTTGCACAATGGTTCACAGTAAGCCTTACGCAAGTCGGGGAGTACAACTTTCTAACAACCTGTGAGAATCCGTGGTCCATTATGCAATCATTATACACAAGGAACTTCTAGCTCAATCGTTAGATGCACAGCATGAACACAGAAGGAGCACACTATATGTTGTATGTTGAAAGAATGGTGTCATATGTTGAAAGAATGGAGCGGCTGGGCTTGTATACACTGGAACTTAGAAGGATGAGAGGAAATCTTATTGAGACATAAGATTATTAAAGGATTGGACACGCTAGAGGCAGGAAACATGTTCCCAATGTTGGGGGAGTCCAGAACCAGGGGCCAGTTGAAGAATAAGGGTTAGGCCATTTAGAAGAGAGATGTGGAAAACCTTTTTCACCCAGAGAGTTGCAAATCTGTGGAATTCTCTGCCTCAGAAGGCAGTGGATGCCATTTCTCTGGATGCTTTCAAGAGTTAGATAGAGCTCTTAAAGACAGCGGAGTCAAGGGATATGGGGAGAAGGCAGGAACGGGGTACTGATTATGGATGGTCAGCCAATCTTGTTCAGTTACAGCAATGAAAAAAAATAGCCAGCAGAGAGTGGCAGCAGTAATTCACGTTGTGTGTCTGAGACGTGAATTGGTGACATGCTTACATGTCATCAAAACAATTAACCAAACAAGGCGACACATTGGGGCACGAGAACCATTATCCCCATGTTCTCTGGAGATGCTGCCTGACACACTATGCTACTCCAGCACTTTGTGACCCTTTTGTCTCCTTCTCATCTCCAGCCATTATCCACACATCTGCCAATCAAAACTCCTTTCACCTGTATCCAACTATCCATAAGATAGACAGTGCTGGAGCAACTCAGGTCTGGGAAAAAAGGATGGGTGACGTTTAGTCTGAAGAATGGTTCTGACCTGAATCGTCACCTCTCCATATTCTTCAGAGATACTGCCTGTCCCGCTGAGTTACTCCAGCACTTGTTGCCCATCTTCGGTATAAACCAGTATCTACAGTTCCTTCCTCCACCTATCCATGACCTCCAGACATGCTGCCTGATCCACGGAGTTACTCCAGCACTCTGTGTCCCTTTTTATCATCCTGGTAAACCTCATCTGCACACTCTCTAAAGCCTCCAGGTCCTCCTGTAAATGGAGGGCAAATAGAACTGCGTGCAATAGTCCCAATGGTGCCCAACCAACATCTTAGAAAGAGGCACCATGACTTCCTGACTGTAAACTCAAATGCTGGAGTAATTTAACGGGACAGGCAGCATCACATTGAGGAAGGAACAGCAGACAAAATGTGCAGGAAGGAACTCCAGAGGCTGGTTTTCACTGAAGATACACAAAATACTGGAGTAACTCAGCGGGACAGGCAGCAACTCTGGGGAGAAGGAATAGGCGATGTTTCAGGTCGAGACCCTTCTTCAGACTGAGGAGAGTCAGGGGAGAGGGAAACGAGATATTGAAGGGTATAAAGAACATTTACGGGGTGAAAAGAACAGATCAAAGCAGATGATGATCAAGGAAATGTAGAATGGTTCATTATTGGATATGGGGAAACATAGAAAAATAGGCCATTCGGCACTTCGAGCCATTCAATATGATCATGGCTGATCATCTAAAATCAGTACCCCGTTCCTGCTTTCCCCCCATATCCTTTAGCCCTAAGAGCTGAATCTAACTCTCTCTTGAAAACATCCAGTGAATTGGCCTCCACTGCCTTCTGTGGCAGGGAATTCCACAGATTCACAACTCTCTGGGTGAAGAAGTTTTTCCTCATCTCAGTCCTAAATGGCCTACCCCTTATTCTTAAACTGTGAGCCCTGGTTCTGGACTCCCCCAACATCAGGAAAAAAATCCTGCATCTAGCCTGCCCAATCCTTTAAGAATTTTATGTTTCTGTAAGATATCCTCTCATCCTTCTAAATTCCAGTGAAGGTGACAACAAGGCACACAAACAGTAAAATTAATCAGTAACCACCCATTCCTTCTCTCCAGAGATACATACATAGAAATTAGGTGCAGGAGTAGGCCATTCGGCCCTTCGAGCCTGCACCGCCATTCAATACGATCATGGCTGATCATCCAACTCAGTATCCCGTACCTGCCTTCTCTCCATACCCCCTGATCCCTTTAGCCACAAGGGCCACATCTAATTCCCTCTTAAATATAGCCAATGAACTGGCCTCAACTACCCTCTGTGGCAGAGAGTTCCAGAGATTCACCACTCTCTGTGTGAAAAAGTTTTTCCTCATCTCGGTCTTAAAGGATTTTCCCCTTATCCTTAAGCTGTGACCCCTTGTCCTGGACTTCCCCAACATCGGGAACAATCTTCCTGCATCTAGCCTGTCCAACCCCATAAGAATCTTGTACGTTTCTATAAGATCCCCTCTCAATCTCCTAAATTCTAGCGAGTATAAGCCAAGTCTATCCAGTCTTTCTTCATATGAGAGTCCTGACATCCCAGGAATCAGTCTGGTGAACCTTCTCTGCACTCCCTCTATGGCTATAATGTCCTTCCTCAGATTTGGAGACCAAAACTGTACGCAATACTCCAGGTGTGGTCTCACCAAGACCCTGTACAACTGCAGTAGAACCTCACTGCTCCTATACTCAAATCCTCTTGCTATGAAGGCCAACATACCATTCGCTTTCTTCACTGCCTGCTGCCTGTCCTGCTGAGTTACTCCAGCACGTTGTGCCTATGTAAGGAACTGCAGATGCTGGTTTATACCGAAGATAGACATTACAAAGTGACATAGAGACTTCAGTCTGAAGAAGGGTCTCGACCGGAAACTTTACCTATTCCTTTTCTCCAGAGATGCTGCTTTAGACGTTGGCGAGGCCGCATTTAGAGTATTGTGTTCAGTTCTAGGCACTGTGTTATAGGGCAAGATGTTGAAGGTACACACAAAATGCTGGAGTAACTCAGCGGAACAGGCAGCATCTCTGGAGAGAAGGAATGGGTGATTACTGATTAATTTTAATTTCTGTATGGTCTCGACCCCGAAACGTCACCCATTCCTTCTCTCCAGAGATGCTGCCTGTCCCGCTGAGTTACTCCAGCCTTTTGTGTCCACCTTCGATTTAAGCCAGCATCTGCTGTCCTTTTCTGGGGGTGGGAGATTGCAACCTTCACGTGGTCCACAACTTTCGGCTGTGCAGGGCATACGCAAGAAGAAGTTCTTTCCTATACATAGGAAAGATGCTGTCAAGCTGGAAAGGGGACTGAGGAGATTTACGATGCCAGGACTAGAGGGAGGAGGGGGGGGGGGGGGTGTCTGAGTAACAGGGCAAGGTCGAGTAGACTGGGACTCTTATTCCTTGCAGCGCAGGAGGATGAGGGGCGGAGGGCCCCTGTTTCCATGTCTCCATGACCCGCAGTGAGTTACTGCCAGCATTTTGTGCGTCGATCCTCGGGTGTAAAGCAGCATCTGCAGTTCCTTCTTCCTACACGAGCACCGGCGCTCGGGACATCTCCGTCGCCTGTAGGTAGGGCCGAGGCCCACACGGCCATAGCTGAGGCGATGCTCGGGGTTTAAATGCCGGTGTGAGGAGGAGGAGGAGGAGGAGGAGGAGGGGAGACATCCTCACCCCGACACCATCTTCACACCGGCGGCCGCTCGACGGTTCTCGCCATATACTCACCGAGGGAAGCTGATGCCAGTACGTATGGGGGGTGGAGAAGGAGGAGGGTGGAGGAGGAGAGTCGGTGCCGGCGATGGCGATGGCGTCGGGGGTTCTTGGTCCTCCAAAATATTCCAGATGGAATTTAAACTGGAGAGTCGGTGTCGCTCGTCGGCCCGGGATGGCGATGGTGTTGAAGGGTCGGTGTGGGTGTGGACGGTACTGAGGGGAGATGGCGGTGTGTGAGCTGAGGTACTGACTGGGGCCGGGGCCGGGGCCGGCGTCGTGTCGGTGTCGGTGTCGGTGTCGGTGTCGCGCCGGGCGGGATGGCGCTGTCCGCTGACCTGTGACCCCGCGCTCCCTCCTCCCTTCCCCCCCCCCCCCGCGCGGAGTTGGCGCCACCAACGGGAGGCGGCGGGCGAGCGTCGCGTCACAATCGAACCATGAATGGGCGGGCGGGGAGAGAAGGGCATGAATGGCAGCGGCGCCTGGCGGGCGGGGAGGGAACAGCGGCCCCTGCTCCTCGCTGCTAGACACACACACTGTCTCACTCTCACACACACACACTGTCTCACACTCTCACAGTCTCACACTCTCACAGTCTCACACTCTCACAGTCTCACACTCTCACAGTCTCACACTCTCACAGTCTCACACTCTCACAGTCTCACACTCTCACACACAGTCTCACTCACACACACACACACTGTCTCACTCACACACACTGTCTCACTCACACACACTGTCTCACACACACACACTGTCTCACACACACACACTGTCTCACACACACACACTGTCTCACACACACTGTCTCACTCACACACTCTGTCTCACTCACACACTCTGTCTCACACACACACACAGTCTCACACACACACACAGTCTCACACACACACACAGTCTCACACACACACTCTCACTCACACTGTCTCTCACACACACACAGTCTCACACACACACACACACTGTCTCACACACACACAGTCTCACTCTCTCACACACACACACTGTCTCACACACACACACACTGTCTCTCTCACACACACACACACACACACACACTGTCTCTCACTCACACACACACTCACTGTCTCACACATACCCTGTCTCTCACACACACACACAGTCTCACACACACACTGTCACACTCACACACTGTCACACACACTGTCTCACACACACACACTGTCTCACACACACACACACACTGTCTCACTCACACACACACAGCGAGAGAGAGACACGCACTGGAATCTGGGCAACAGATTGTGAAGAAGCGGGGGCGAATAAGCAAAATAGGGATGAGGGTAGGATTAGTGCTGATGGGTTGGTGCAGACACAGTGGGCTGAAGGGCCTGTTTCCGTGCTGTGTGACTCTGCCACTTTAAGAGCAATGCATACATTCCTCACCCATCATGCTATGTGTGTATACAGTGGGGGCAAAGAACTGCAACAACAACAAAGCGCTAGAGTAACTCAGTAGGTTAGGCAGCATCTCTGGCGAACATAGATAGGTGACTTTTCAGGCCGGGACCCTTCTTCAGACTGATTGTGGTGGTGGGGGGATGATAGTGGGGATAATGGAAGCTGGAAGAGAGGAGGGGCGATGCCTGGCAGGTAAAAGATTGATACAGGTGAGGAGGGTTTTTGATAGGAAGTTAGTGGATTAAGGCCAGAGATGAAAAGACAGAGGTGTGAGACCACAGGATTGAAGAGTTGCAAATTGTGAAGTTTGAGGAAGGAATGTAGGTGCAAGGGGTGGTGTGTGTGTGTGCGTTTTTCCTTCCCTTACCGTCAATAAGCCATCAGCATTCCCACTGAGGAAGGTGTGTGTGTGTACACCGTGTATGTGTGTGACAGAGTGTGTATGTGTGAGACAGTGTGTGTGAGCAGAGTGTGTGTGAGACACTGCGTGACAGTGTGTGTGTGTGTGTGTGTGTATGACAGTGTGCGTGTGTATGAATTCCATCAGCATTCCCACTGATGAAGTGTGTGTGCTAGCACGTGCATGTGTGTGTATGTGTGTGAGAGTATGCGTGTGTGTATATGTGTGTACACTGTGTATGTGTGTGAAAGTGTGTGTGTGTGAGACAGTGTGTGTGTGTGTGTGTGTGTGTGAGTGAGACAGTGTGCCAGAGTGTGTGTGTGTGACTGTGTGTGTGAGACATTGTGTGTGACAGAGTGTGTGTGTGACAGTGTGAGATTGAGTGAGTGCATGCGTGTGTGAGTGTGCGTGCATGTGTGCGCACATGCACGCGTGTGAGTGTGTGGATTTAAAGCAATAGAAACAAAAAAATGCATCTTTGGATAAATCCTTACACAGTACAGCACAGGAACAGGTCCTTAGGCCCACAATGTCCGTGCTGAATATGATGCCAAGTTAAACTGATCTCCCCTGCCGGCACATGATCCCCATCCCTCCATTCTCTGCATATCCACATGTCCGTTACTTGCCAGCTTCTGGCAACATTTGCTCGTCCGTCTGCAAGAGTATTATCAGACTTTACTGAAGACCGTTAATGTACGGCTGCTATTTGTTTATTCTTGTATTGCTGTAATAGTACCTTCTTTTCAGGAACATCTAATTAAAACACAACCAATCCCATCACAACATCAAACATAAAGCATTGTAAGAAGTACTTGGCAATTATATGTGTTGCAAAGTTCCAAGCTGAACTGGATTTCTGCCCAAAACCAACTACATTTCAAAGAAACATTATTTACATCGTTCTATTATCTTCAAAAGAGACATAATGCTGAGGCTCTATAATGCGCTGGTCAGACCACATTTGGAGCACTGTGAGCAATTTTGGGCCGCATATCTGAGGAAGGATGTGCTGGCTCTAGAATGGGTCCAGAGGAGGTTTACAAGAATGATTCCAGGAATGAGTGGGTCAGCATATGATGAGCGTTTGTCGGCACTGGGCCTGTACTCGCTGGAGTTTAGAATGTTGAGCGGGGACCTCATTGAAGCTTACAGAATAATGAAAAGCACAAATAGAGTGGATTTGAAGAGGATGTTTTCACTGGTGGGTGAGTCTAGGACCAGAGGTCACAGCCTCAGAATTAAAGGCACTCTTTTAGAAAGGAGGTGAGGAGGAACTTCTTTAGTCAGAGGGGTGTTAATCTGTGGAACATTGCCACAGAGGGCTGTGGAGGCCGTCAGTGGATAGTTTTAAAGCAGATAGATAGATGTGTTCTTGATTAGTACGGGTGTCAGGGGTTATGAGAAGGCAGGAGAATGGAATTAGGAGGCAGAGATCAGCCATGTTTGAATGGCGGAGTAGACTCCCTGGGCCGAATGGCCTAATTCTAATTCTGGGATAGTGTTGGTGGACGGGGATCGCTGGTCGGCGTGGACTCGATGGGCCGAAGGGCCTGTTTTCACTTTGTATCTCTAAACTAAACAAAAACTAAACTACCTGGAGTCATAGAGTGATGCGGTGTGGAAAAATCCATCTTCTAGATGCGCTGGAACGCATCCTCAGTTATGTGACCTGGGGTCATCGGGTGTTTCGGGTCTCACAACATCAGACACCCTCGCCCAGGCGATCCAGCCGGGGTTGATCAGGCTCAGATTTCTCTGCCTCAGAGGGTGGTGGAGGCCGGTTCTCTGGATACTTTCAAGAGAGAGCTAGACAGGGCTCTTAAAGATAGCGGAGTCAGTGATATGGGGAGAAGGCAGGAACGGGGTACTGATTGGGGATGATCAGCCATGATCACATGAATTGAATGATCACATCACATTGAATGGCAGTGCTGGCTCAAAGGGCCAAATGACCTACTCCTGCACCTATTGTCTATTGACTTGTGTCCCAGCAGCAACCGCCCACGGATCAGCCATCTTAATAACCACTCTGCAGGGATTGGGAGACTCTAGTGCGTGGGGGGGACTGGGCTCTGTGGGGTGAGTCCTGGCCGGGCTCCTCCTGCGTCTCACCAGGTTCAAGGCCTGTGCATGCGCTGCACCTCTTTCTCCTTCTCCGAGCATTTCATTCTCGCCTGATGGATTTTTTCTTAGGCCACGGTGGTTCATGAGGCCTTTCCTTAGCTTTATTGGGTATCTTTCAAACGAAAGATACAGACTGGGGTGCTAACCCAGCCTGTCCTGGGTGCTGTCTTTCCGTGCCGTGGAAACTTGCCCACACCGGCCATCATGTCCCAGCTACACTAGTCCCACCTGTCCACATTTGGTCCATATCCCTCCAAACCTTGTGTCTATCTTCTGTCCTATCCATGTACCTGTCTAACTGTTTCTTATATGTTGGGATAGGTCCTGCCTCAACTACCTCCTGTGGCAGTTTGTTCCATGCACCCACCACCATTTGTGTGAAAAAGTTACCTCTCAGATTCCTATCAAATCTTTTCCCCTTCACCTTAAGCCTATGTCCCCTGGTTCTTGATTCACCTACTCTGGGCAAGAGACTGTGTGCATCTACCTGATCTATTCTTCTCAGGATTTTATACACCTCTATAAGATCACCCCTCATCCTCCTGCACTCCAAGGAATAGAGTCCCAGCCTGCTCAACTTCCGCTGAGAGTTCAGACCCTCTCGTCCTGGCAACATCCTCAGAAATTTTCTCTGCACCATTCCATCTTGAAGCAAAGAAACACATTAGTGTTTATTTGGGCAGCTGATGTCATCTTTTAGAACAGGGGTTCTCAACCAGGGGGGAATTACCCCCAGGGGGGATTTCAGGTTTTCAGGGGGGGAATTGGGACCACAGATTAGCAAACTCAAACTGTTAGAATGTTGATCTTTTTATTGCCTTTGAGCTCCCCAGGGCGGCAGAAAATTCAGTATGCATCGGTTACCTGCTGCAAGCAGCCTATCAAACCGTTCACCACAACTCCTGAACCGTAAGGATCAAAATAGATTACCCATAGACAGGGCTGCCACAAAGGAAAGACATAGGCGCTACCGAGTGGTCCGTCTGCAAGTACCCTTACGAAAGCTTACGCTTTGCTTAGAGTCCTAGACCTAGCCTCCTGTCACGAGTACCCCCACCCCTACACCCCCTTACCCCTCGGTGAAGCGACGCCGCTGCACCCCTGCCGGGCCCCCACTCTCGCAGATGACGTGTGACTCATACTTCAATGCTTGCAGTTCTGAGCAGTCTTCAATGATCCGCGCTACTGAGAGGTCACGCCGGGTTTTCTCTCCGTTAGCTCCTGTGTTTTTTGCCACTTTTTGTGAGTATTTTGTTGGTTTCGCACTCACATTGGTGACTGTGCTTCTCTAGTTTTTGTGGTGTTAACGTGGACCATAATCTCCCATATTTGTGCATTTTACACTTTTTTTTTTAGTGCGTCACTGGCATTATTTACTTCTTAATGCCAGCCATGTTGCTGATTAAATAAAAAATAAAGATAAATATTTCACTTTTTTATCTGCGAAAATATCCATTTATAGTTTTGACTTTTTCTTGTTTTTATTTACAGAATTTGGAGCCCATCATGAGTGTCAAAAAAAGAGGGTACGATCATTCATATATTGAATATGGATTCACATCCATCATCATCAATGGAGAAGAAAGGCCTCAATGTGTTATTTGTAGTAAAGCTTTGACAAATGATTCTATGAAACCAACAAAGTTGAAGCAACACTTGCAGAATGTTCATCCACAAGGACAAGGACAAGGACAAAAACTTTTTTGAACATCATGGGAATGCTCTCAAAAAGATGAAGCTGGATTCAACAGGGGCATTCAAAGAAACAAACCAAAAGGTTACTGATGTCGTAGCACTGGAGATAGCAAAGCAGAAAAACCACATACAATTGGGGAAAATTTGATCAAACCTTGCTCTCTCAAAATGGTGGAAATTGTGTTGGGAAATGGATTGGAGAAAAAACGCAGCGGTTCCACTATCAAACAATACTGTTCAAAGGAGGATCAGCGATATGGCCATTGACATCAAGGATCAAGTTGTGCAGGAGATCAAGTCTTCAGCATTTGGCTTATTTTCAATTCCACTTGATGAATCGACTGATGTGGCATCGTGTTCCCAGTTGATGGTGTTAGCAAGGTATGTTCACTCAGGTTCATTTAAAGAGGAGTTTCTCTTTTGTTCTCCTCTTGAAACAACTACCTAGGCCTCGGATATTTTGGAAAAGGTTTCATCTTTCTTTGAATCAGAAAATCTTTTGTGGGATAATGGTGCTGTACAGATGGAGCACCAGCTATGTTGGGGACAAAATCAGATTTCAAGTTTGTGTGAAAAAGCGAGCTCCAAAAGTGAAAGGCATTCATTGTATGATCCATCGTCAGGCACTGGCTGCAAAAACACTTCCAGCTCCGCTAGGGAAGGTTTTGGATCAAACAATTCAAATTGTGAATTTTGTCAAAGGAGCTCTCAACTCACGACTTTTCAAGCAGTTATGTACCAACATGGATGCAGCCCATCATTTGCTTCTTTTCCACACAAATGTTCGATGGCTGTCAAGAGGAAATGTAACTGAGCGAATATTTGAGCTTAGAGATGAGCTCAAATTATTTTTTGAAGTTCAGGGTAAGATGGAATTTTTTGCCTGGCTGGATGATGAGGAATGGATCATGCGCCTTGCCTATTTGGTTGATATTTTTGAGCAGCTGAATAAACTGAATCTTCAGATGCAAGGAAGGAATACAAACATCATAAAATTCATGGATGCCTTGAAAGCTTTCATGAGCAAGCTGGAAAATTGGAAGAGAAAGGTCAATATAAAAAATGTTGCAATGTTTGAGAAAATGTCATCCGTTCTTGTTGTTGGTGGTGAAGACAAGGTGCTTCCACAATTTGCAAAAAATGAAATTTTGCAGCATTTGACAACACTGGAAACTGAATTCAGCCGATATTTTCCTGAACTCAGTGATGATGAGTTGGATTTAGTGCGAAATCCATTCAAATTGTCAGTTGAAAAAGTTCCTGATGATTGTCAAGATGAATTTCTGGAGCTGAAAACTGATTCGGGAGCAAGAGATATGTTCGATGAGAAATCAATCACAGAATTTTGGGCCTTGATGTGCGATTCCTACCCAAAAGTGGCAGAAAGAGCTATCCGTGCATTGCTTCCGTTTGTGTCGACATATCTTTGTGAGTCAGGCTTTTCAACTCTGTTGCAAATTAAAACAAAAGCAAGGTAGTAGATTAGAGATAGAAAATGACCTGCGTTGTGCCCTTTCAAGCATTCCTCCGCGTATCCCAGAATTGGCGAAGAAAAAATAATCACAGGTTTCTCATTGACTGTAATCTTCATCTAAAAAAATTAATACAAATTTACAACATCCTGGTATTCTATTGAACTTTTTGTTTATTGCATTATGCTTCAGTTTGGTCTGTTAAGTAATTCATTATAAATATAAAAAAAACTATTTTACTTTTATTCAAGTTTTATAAATCCATCAACATTTTCAATTGGCATTTAATTTGTAAAACTCCACTATAAAAATAATCCATGTAAAATTGTAAATGTATATGTACTAATATGGAAAAAATAAAGGATTTTCAGTATTATATGCATATTATTAGGAATGCACTTTTTGAGGCAGACAATCTTGGAAAGGAGGGGGGGAATGACATTCTGACATATGGTGAAAGGGGTGCATGGGGCAAACAAGGTTGAGAACCACTGTTTTAGAATTTTATCTCAGCACAAGACATCTCTCAGTAAGGGTCCCAAGCTGAAATATCACCTATCCATGTTCTCCAGAGATGCTGCCTGATCCGCTGAGTTACTCCAGCACTTTATGTCCTTTTGTGTATTGACCACCAACTGCAGTTGTTTGTTTCTACTACTTATACAATGATAATCCCTTACGCAGTTATGCTGATCCCTTTTGTTTTCCCATGTACATATAAAATGAATGCATGGCAAATTAACAAACTAAGTTAGAACAGTAGTTCTATTAGATGATTAATAGAGACACAAGGAACTGCAGACGCTGGTTTACCAAAGAGGACACAAAGTGCTGGAGTAACTCAGAGGGTCAGACAGCATCTCAGGAGAACATGGGTAGGTGACGTTTTAGGTTGGGACCATTCTACGTCAAATGATTAGTATTCAACAACGCCTCTTTTCCCAATTCTGCTCATAATTTCATAAGTTCTAGGAGCAGAATTAGACCATTCGGCCCATCAAGTCTACTCCACCATTCAATCATGGCTGATCTATCTCTCCCTCTCAACCCCATTCTCCTGCCTTCTTCCCATAATCCCTGATAACCCCTGACACCCATACTAATCAAGAATATATCTACCTCTGCCTTAAATATATCCATTGACTTGGCCTCCACAGCCTTCTGTGGCAAAGAGTTCCACAGATTCACCACCCTCTGACTGTCTTTTTTCAGAAATTAAAGTTAGTTGTATTCTCGAAAGGAGTTTTGAATTTGAAACAAGATGCCAGCTTGTGACGTGTGCAAATGACTAGCAACATTGACCAACATTGATGCATGTATCCATCCCAGTGTTCCTACTTCAACCTTGGCTGTTCAAAAAGGAACTGCAGATGCTGGAAAATCGAAGGTAGACAAAAATGCTGGAGAAACGGGTGCGGCAGCATCTATGGAGAGAAGGAAATAGGCAACGTTTTGGGCCGAAACCCTTCTTCAGTCTGATGCAGGGTCATCTGTCTGAAGAAGGGTTTTGGCCTGAAATGTTGCCTATTTCCTTCGCTCCATAGATGCTGCGGCACCTGCTGAGTTTCTCCAGCATTTTTGTCTACCTTCAACCTTGGCTGTGTCCATCAATTCGCTATTGGCCAGGGTTACTAACAAAGTACTCGTGCATCCTGCCTTTGGGTTCTTGTTACAAAACTCACCTACCATCATTGATCTGGATTTGAATTGGAAAATACCATTGCAGTGCTGTGTCAGGGCAATTTCAAACTTTTCCAATGTCCAACTTTCCATTGCCATTACTACACAGGCTACCGGGGGCTACAACATCAAGACCCGGAGCGGGGTCTGGCATCGCCCGGTGCGGCTTTGGTGGCCGCGGGATTTGGCCGCGGGAGGAGAATGGAGTGCAGGGGAGAGATAAGACTTTGCCTTCCATCACAGTGAGGAGGAGATTCACTGTGATGGATGTTTGTGTAAATTGTGTTGTGTCTTTTTTGATTGTTTGTATGACTGCAGAAACGGAATTTCGTTTGAACTTAGGTTCAAACGACAACAAATAAATATCTAAATCTAAATCTAAAATCTAAACAAAGAGATGATTCATACCAGGTATTTATTCCTTATTCTCATACAAGCTGTAACTTTCCGTTCTCTCTCATCTGGTAAGAACTGTGTACTCTCTCTCCCTTGCCTGGTCACTTCCTGTGACTATGCTATATGTAACTTCCAACAAAGCATCAAGAGCCCACCCCCAAGTGTTCACATTAATACTGCTAGAAATATTTAGACAAAATAATATATACCAACAGGAGCTAGCCTAAACCTAAATGGCTCCTACAGCTCAATTGTTGTTGTTTTTTTAAAACCTCCGCGATCTAGAAATCTGGGAAAAAACCCGTGATGCTTGGGAAATTATCGTTCACACTAGTTCCACGTTCACATCCACTCCCTACACACTAGGGTGATCGACGGTCGGTGTTGACTCGGTGGGCCACAGAGCCTGTCTCCATGCTCATTCTACTCCATATCCCATTTGCTCACTTTAAACATTTTAGATTTTAGAGAGACAGCACGGAAACAGGCCCTTCAGCCCACGCCGACCAGCGATCACCCCGTACACTAGAGCTATCCTACACACTAGGGACAATTTACAATTTTACTTAAGCCATTTAACCTGCAAACCTGTACGTCTTAGGAGTGTGGGAAGAAACCGGAAAAAACCTACGCGGTCACAGAGAGAATATGCAAACTCCATCCAGACGGCACCCGATGTCAGGATCGAACCAGGGTCTCTGGCGCCGTAAGGCAATAACTCTGCCACTGTGCCACCCCATATCCCTCTAACCTTTTCCTACCCATGCACCTGTCTAAATGTCTATTAAATATGGACACGCTAGAGGCAGGAAACATGTTCCTGATGTTGGGGGAGTCCAGAAGCAGGGTCCACAGTTTAAGAATAAGGGGTAAACCATTTAGAACAGAGATGAGGAAACTTTTTCACACAGAGAGTTGTGAATCTGTGGAATTCTCTGCCTCAGAGGGCAGTGGAGGCCGATTCTCTGGATACTTTCAAGAGAGAGCTAGATAGGGCTCTTAAAGATAGTGGAGTCAGGGGATATGGGGAGAAGGCAGGAACGGGGTACTGATTGTGGATGATCAGCCATGATCACATTGAATGGCTGTGCTGGCTTGAAGGGCCAAATGGCCTACTCCTGCACTTATTGCCTATTGTTATTGTACCTGCCTCAATTACTTCCTCCGGCAACTCATACATATACCCACCATGCTGAAAACGTTGCCTCTTAGCTTCCTGTTAAACCTTATCCTTCCTCACATTCAACTCTCACCGTCGTTGCAATGTGTCAGCCCGAGCAGACGCATTGTCAGGACGAGGCTTCCGTTTGCCCGAGGGCTTGTTCCACCAGACCTCACTGAATCGACCTCAGTGACTGGGTTATAAAACAGTCAAATCTATTCATCAAGTCTCAAACAAAACCCAGAGTTACGCATCACCCAGTGTGTGGCCCTCACCTCAGTGAAAGAACAGAACCGTAAAGGGGCCGTCCCACTTGGCGATTTTTTCGGCGACTGCCGGCGTCATATCCGGGTCGCCAAAAGATTTTGAACATTTCAAAAATCCAGCGGAGAAGAGATGAGATTCCTCCTAGTAGGCAAAGTAGACCAATTTCAAAAGACGTGGTCTACGTTTTTGGACCTATTACAAGCATGAGGTGCAATAGTAATTTAGAAAAACAAATAAATAAATAAAAGGTATCTGGACCTGGTAATGGGAGGTAAAACAAAAACAGACTTGGTTGGTAGTTCCTTCTCTATGAAGTATGTTATAAGAGTTATAATAGAGCGATTGTTCCTTCTTTCTTTCTCTTTCTTTTCTAGGGTCTATTTTCTAACTTTACTTCCTTCTCTAACTTCTTTTCTAAGGGGCTTTCTTTTCCCAACACTCTTTTGCACTTCACAACCTTTGCGCACTTTCTTCACTTTTCTTACTTCTTTCTTTTTCTTTCTTAAAGTTTAAAAAAGTGAAGCGGTACAAAAAATGTATTAATATATACGTGTTGTACATTACTGTAATCTACCGTACTTCTATTAAAAAAATTATTTAAAAAAAAAAAAAATCCAGCGGCGACAAAAAAAGTTGTGACACTTGAAAAAACACCGCGCGTCATACGTCATCACGCCTCCAATTTTTCGGTGACCCAATACGTCAGTCAATGATGCCGGCAGTCGCCAAAAAAACATCGGCAAGTGGGACAGCCCCTTTAGCTTCTCACAACGGTACAAACAGGAGACAAATGGTCTGTGAACGAAACGTTATTCCCTTATCATGTATCTGTACACTGTAAATGGATCGATTGTAATCATGTATTGTCTTTCTGCAGAATGGTTAGTACGCAACAGAAAAGCTTTTCACTGTACCTCGGTACACGTGACAATAAACTAAACTAAACTGGGCAAACTGAAAGACATTGGACATTACTTTAGACTTTAGAGATACAGTGCGGAAATAGTCCCTTCGGGGTCTGTGGGTGCCCTGCTTTCCTCCCACACTCCAAGACATACAGGTTTGTCGTCTAATTGGCTTCTGTAAATTGTAGATTGTCCCCAAGGTGTAGGATTGTAGCTGTGTATGGGGTGATCACTGGTCGATGGGCCGAAGGGCCTGTCTCCATGCTGTATCTCAAGTTAGCGGCGCCGAACTCTGGAGTTTTGTTTTGCTTGTTGTTCGGTGCATTACGTAAATGTTCATCTGGGTTTCATGACATTATCGCAAGGCGTTCACAGTCGGGCAGCTGCTAACAAGTCTACACTTGCTCCTCTGGCAAACGCCCAGCATCCAGAGATCAGATGGGGACATCAGTACAAGTATCTGATCCACTGCCCAGCCAGCTGACGCCTGCCTTGACTGCCAACACTTCCATTCGGCAAGCAAACAGGTCTGGTGCGCACCGCGCCAGAAACACAACCAGATTGATTTCCGTAACAGTACCGCAACGGGTAGAGTTGCTGCCTCACAGCGCCAGAGACCCGGGTTTGACCCTGACTACGGGTGCTGTCTGTACGGAGTTTGTACGTTCTCCCCGTGACCACATGGGTTTTCTCCAGGTGCTCTGGTTTCCTCTCACAACTGTAAAAGAGAGATTGGGTGGGGCAAAGGCTGGCAAGTGACAGGGCCATACAGGCGAGGGTGTGTGGAGAGAGAGGCAAAGGCTAAACGTTATTGTTTTATCATGTATCTGTACACTGTAAATGGATCGATTGTAATCATGTAGTCTTTCCGCAGACTGATTACCAGGCAGCAAAAGCTTTTCACTGCACCACTGTACACGTGACAATAAAACATGGAACATAGAAACATCGAAAAATAGGTGCAGGAGTAGGCCATTCGGCCCTTTCGAGCCAGCACCGCCATTTGATATGATCATGGCTGATCTAAAATCAGTACCCCATTCCGCCTTTTTCCCCCTTATCCCTCGATTCCATTAGTCCTAAGAGCTAAATCTAATTCTCTCTTGAAAACATCCAGTGAATTGGCCTCCACTGCCTTCTGTCGCAGAGAATTCCACAGATTCACAACTCTCTGGGTGAAAAAAATGTTTCCTCATATCAGTCACTAAATGGCCTACCCCAAACTCTTAAACTGTGACCCCTGGTTCTGGACCCCCCCAACATCGGGAACATTTTTCCTGCATCTAGCCTATCCAATCCTTTAAGAATTTTATATGTTTCTATAAGATCCACTCCCATCCTTCTAAATTCCAATGAATACAAGCCCAGTCGACCCATTCTTTCATCTTATGTCAGTCCTGCCATTCCAGTAATTAACCTGGTGAACCTACGCTGCACTCCCTCAATAGCAATAATTCCTCCAATTAAGAGACCAAAATTGCACACAATATTCCAGGTGCAGTCTCACTAGGGCCCTGTACAACAGTAGGACCTCCTTGCTCCTAAAGTCAAATCCTCTCGCAATGAAGGCCAACATGCCATTAGCTTTCTTCACTGCCTGCTGTACCTGCATGCTTACTTTCAGTGACTGATGTACAAGCACACCCAGGTCTCATTGCATCTCCCCTTTTCCTAATCTGACACCATTCAGATAATAATTTGCCTTCCTGTTCTTGCCACCAAAGTGGATAACCTCACATTTATCAACATTATACTGCATCTGCCATGCTTCTGCCCACTCACCCAACCTATCCAAGTCACCCTGCAACCTCCTAGCATCTTCATCGCAGCTCACACTGCCACCCAGCTTCGGGTCATCCACAAACTTGGGAGATGTCACATTTAATTTCCTCGTCTAAATATATTGTAAATAACTGGGGTCCCAGCACCAAGCCTTGCGGTACACCACTAGTCACAGCCTGCCATTCTGAAAAGGACCCGTTAATTCCTACTCTTTGCTTCCTGTCTGCCAACCAGTTCTCTATCCATGTCAATACCCTACCCCCAATACCGTGTGCTCTAATTGTGCACACTGATCTCTTGTGTGGGACCTCGTCAAAGGCTTTTTGAAAGTCCAGATACACCCCATCCACTGGCTCTCCTTCTTCCATTCATCCAGCATGACAATAAAACATGGTTATGTGTTGATAAATGTAAACTTAAATCAATTAAGTTTTAAAATATTAATACATAAGATTGTCTTTATTGGTCAGAGTAACAAACTCACTGTCAATGTAACAAGGTAAATTTAAATTTAAATTCTGAACATAAATGTTTGACTCGGCTGTGTCAGAAGGCATTGTACAAGAAGCATGAATCAGAGTCCTGGGCTTCTGATAGAACAAGAAATGCTTTCATTGGGGAAAAAACTAAACTGAATGGAGGTTAGAAGGAAACAAAAAGGTGTCAGATCAGGAAAGCAGGAGGGAAATGGAAATGTAAAGGTGGGATATCAGTGGGAAATGGACTCGGGGATGGGAGACGAGTGTACAGAGCAGGGTGACTGGTGGTGGGGAGGGGGGCAGTGGTAAAATGTGTGCGTCTGGGTGGAGGAGGCGAGTTTAGTTTAGTTCACAGATAGTTTCGTTTAGAGACACAGCACGGAAACAGGCCGTTCGGCCCACCGACCAGCAATAACATCACCCTACACACACTGGGGACAATTTACACTTTTCCCAAGCCAATTAACCTACAAACCTGCACGTCTTTGGAGTGTGGGAGGGAAGTGAAGATCTGAAGGTTTGGCTGATGTCCCTAACAGTTTTATTCTTGTTTCTCAGTCTCATAATGGGCTTCTTTGACATTCCTTGGCACAACTTTTTGGTCCTCATGTTGATAAACAGCAATAAAAGTTTCCAAAGGTGATCTTCTTCTTCTTGCGTGTGGCGTGCACAGCCTAAAGTTGTCGGACAACTTGCTCTATTTGATTTTATTTGATTGTGCACGCCAGGTTGATTGCATTCGTCGAAACATGGCGGACCACGTGAAGGTTGCAATCTCCCACCCCCACCAAAGGTGATGGAAAGACTGGAGGAAAGACTAGGTGCTGAGAGCTCTCTTATACCTGCATTAAGGAGGCAATTAAACACACCTGAGCAATTACCTGTGAAACCATGTGTCCCAAACATGTATAAGAAGGAACTGCAGCTGCTGGAAACATTATGGTGCCCTGAAATGGGGGGACTATGTAAAAAACACAGCTGTAATTTCCACATGGTGAAACCAAAATGTATAAAAAATACCCTTTAATAAAATTTGACAATGTGCACTTTAACCACATGTGATTTTTTTCTATTACAAATCTCAAATTGTGGAGTACAGAGACAAATGGATAAATGATGGGTCTTTGTCCCAAACATTATGGAGGTGCACTATACGTTCTCCCCGTGACCTGCGTGGGTTTTCTCCGGCTGCTTCGGTTTCCTCCCACATTCCAGACGTGCAGGTTTGTAGGTTAGTTGGCTTCTGTAAATTGACCCAAGAGTGATCAAATACAACTAGTGATTGATGGCCGGCACAGACTCAGTGGGCCGAAGGGCCTGTGTCCACACTGTGTCTCTAAACTACACTGCAGTTTGTAAATAGAGTCCCACATTTCTCAGTAATATTACCAAACTAGCAAAGACTAAAAACAAGTGTAACTTAAAATGCAAACAGCCTTTATTTCACTTCAATGGATGAAGATAGCAGACATTTTAGACCGAAGCATCTAGTTATACAATTTCTGTTTATTAAAGCATCTATGATTAGCTGCTGCCACAGAACATCATTTTATTTTGAAATGCAATTTAAAGAGTGATCATTAACCACAGAATAGTAAAAATATGAAAACCGTAATTGCTCATATAAGGATATTATTTCTGTAACCTTTTCACTTGTCAGGTTTAGCAAGGATTGGATTTAAAAAATATATTTGTATATTTTATAAGTAGATTAAGGCATTTGCTTTATACTTTTTATTGAGTCCGTGCATCTTATTACACCAACTTACAGTAGAAAAAACCCCACAACTGAACAAAATCCTAAACTATTTAGATTTCTCGAGATGAATGGGTGTTAACCGAACACCTCCAGCCACTGAGGAAAGGACTGAGTCATAAAGATCGATACATTTTCTTAAGGACAAATATCCTCTACAAGAAGCCCTCAGAGTAATTGGTTTAGTTTAGTTTAGAGATACAGCGCGGAAATAGACTCTCCGGCCCACCGAGTCCGCGCCGACCAGCGATCACCCCGCACGCTAACACTACCCTACACGCACTGGGGACAATTTACAATAACACCAAGCCAATTAACCAACAAACCTGTACGACCTTGGAGTGTGGGAGGAAACCGGAGCACCCGGAGAAAACTCACGCAAGTTCCAGGGAGAACGTACAAACTCCATACAGACAGCACCCGTAGTCGGGATCGAACCCAGGTGATCGCTGGTCAGTGCAGACTCAGTGGGCCCGAATGGCATGCTTTCACACTGTGTCTGTAAACTAAACTTTGATGGATTACTTTTCGCGATACTATACTATACGGTATTACATAATAAAAATTTATTCATCCCCAGAGGGAAATTGTTCTGCCGACAGTCACAACACACAAGGTACAAGAAAACTTGAAATTAAAAGTGAAAACAAAAGAAAAATACAAGCGACCGTTGTCTGGCTGCCGTGTGCACAGCGCCTTCACTGGAACAAATGAACAAACACAGACTTATGCCCTGGGCGGAGAATTCTAAACTAGAGTGTCCCCCCCTCCCCACCCACCGGTCCTCACCGTCCCTCATGGCGGCCCCCCTACGCCGGGTCCCCATTGTTTTCCCCTCACACTCATTGACCGCGAGGCCCCACCGCCACGAGGCTCCTGTTGCCGCCGAGGCTCCCATCGCCGCCACCGCCGAGGCTCCTTTGGCCCAGACAGGCCTCACCGCAGACCCCTGGGAGGCCTGTGGGGTGAGTCGGGCCGACCGGGGCACTGTCCAGTCTTCGGCGGAGCGGTTGTTTGGCGGGTGGATCGGGCCACGCGGGGGAAGTACAGAAATATAAAAATATATGAATATAATATGAAAAACAAATTAGTTGCGAGTACTTGCAGAAGATGAAGCTTAATGGTTTTTTAAAATCGGTAAACCTTTTATTCAAGAGTTTAATCTAAAAAATGCTTCAGCCGGTTTGTCACAATGTTTGTCAGTGGAGTTTGTTGTTCAAATGATAAGAGGAAAAGGGAGAGTGGATTATGTGAAAAGCAGTTTGAAAAATGATCATGCTTTTAATCAGTACTACTTTTACAATTTAGAGATACAACGTGGAAATGGGCCTTTCAGCCCACGGAGTCCGCGCTGACCAGCGATCCCCGCACACAAGCACAATCCCACACACACTGGGGCTAACTTACAATTTTACCGAAGCCAATTAACCTACAAACCTGTATGTCTTTGGAGTGTGGGAGGAAACTGGAGCACACGGGGAAAACCCACGCAGGTCACGGGGAGAACGTACAAACTCCGTACAGACAGCACCCGTAGTCAGGATCGAACCCGGGTTTCTGGCGCCGTGAGGCAGCAACTCTACCGCTGCGCCACCGTGCCGGCCCAAAATTTAAAAACCACAAATTCCACTGACAAACATTGTTAAAATATTTTTAGATTAAACACATGAATGAAAGGTTTACCAATTAAAAAATCATCTCTTCATCCTCTGCAGGAACTCAAAGCTAATTTACTTGTTATTATATTTAAATTCGTTTTTTGAATTGTACACAATTTATTTCTTCAAAATTGTACAAAAAGCTGTAAATATTCAAATGTTTTCTCAGAGATGTTTTTAAAGTTGCTCAGAGGGATTGTGAAATTTGCTGGCGTTTTTCTGGGAGTTAGTCGCGGTGGAGCCCAGCGAGTCTCTCACTGACTTCCCAGACTTTCCTGGCTACTGCATCGTCCCGTGCGCGAGGAGAGACCTTCCGGACCGCGCAGTCGGCAAAGTACCTGCCGCTGAACTTCTCAATGCCTTCTTGCACGGCACAGTGAATGATGGTCTGAGCTCCGTCGGCCGGAGTTCGGAAGAACAGGAAGGCGACGGGGAAGAACAGGAGCTTACTGACGATGCTGAAGTCACGAAACACATCAGTGAACACAAGGCCTGTGAAAGGAAAAAAAAAAACGAAGGCCATGAATTCAGAGTTTGCGATGAAGTTAAGACACATAGTGCTGGAGTAATTCAGCAGGTCACGCAGCATCTGTGGAGAACGTGGATAGGTACGCTTTGGAACAAAATGATCACCCCGTACACTAGTTCTACCCTACACACAATTTACAGAAGCCAATTAAGTATGGGAGGAAACTTGAGCACCAGGAGAAAACCCACGCGGTCACGGGGAGAACGTAAGTGGCGGCGCTGCCCAAGCAGTTGCGGTTCACCTGCAGTCCGTCTGTCTTTTCTTTTTTTTAGTTTTCTTTTGTCCTGTTGTTTAGTTTATTTTGTTTATTTTAGTTGTGTATGTGTGGGGTGTTTGGGGGGGGAGGGGTGGGAGAAACTCTTTTTAGTCTCTTCCTTCGGGGGGGATGCGACCTTTTCTTGTCGTATCCCCCCGTCTCCATCTGCGCAGAGGCCTACTCGCGGAGCTGGCGGCCTCCAACTGGGACGGACCTCGAGGCTCCGAGATAAATCGGAGCCAGGAGCTCGCAGGTCCCAGGTTGGTGACCTGTTCTCCGGAGCTCCTGCAACAGCTTCGTCCGCTGGACTGGAGAGTGGCCGCTTCGACCGCCCCGGGCCGCGGAGTTTGAACCGGCCTGGATGCGGCCGCTGGACTTACCATCACCCGGCGGGGTCCCTACATCGAAAGCCTGGATCGCCTCAATGCAGAGGGAGACGAGGAGGGAAGAGACAGGGACTTTAAGACTTTTGCCTTCCATCACAGTGAGGAGGTGCCCAGTAGACTCACTGTGGTGGATGTTAAACTGGGTTAAGTGTGTGTTTTGTTATTTTATTCTCTTATGACTGCAAGGTATACAATTTCGTTCAGACTGAAATGTCTGAATGACAATAAAGGATACTTTAATTTACAATCTCTTTACAGACAGCACCCGCAGTCAGGATCGAACCTGGGTCTCTGGCTCTGTAAGGCAGCAACTCTACCGCTGCGCCAACGTGCCACCCCTTCTGATAAATCATTCTCCTGATAGCTATGGTCTAATTTGTCCTTCTCATCACTTCTTTTTCCAAATCGCAGGCATGCAATTCTTGCTAATAAATCTTACTTTCCCTCTACATCCAGTTATAGACTCATTGCCATACAGCATGGAAACAGGCTCTTCGGCCCAACGTCGCCCAAGATCCTGACTACGGGTGCTGTCTGTACGGAGTTTGTACGTTCTCCCCGTGACCTGCGTGGGTTTTCTCCGGGTGCTCCGGATTCCTCCCACACTCCAGAGACGTGCAGGTTTGTAGGTTATGTTTAAGAAGGAACTGCAGATGCTGGAAAATAGAAGGTAGACAAAAATGCTGGAGAAACTCAGCGGGTGAGGCAGCATCTATGGAGCGAAGGAAATAGGCAACGTTTCGGGTCGAAACCCTTCTTCAGCCTGAAGAAGGGTTTCGACCCGAAACGTTGCCTATTTCCTTCGCTCCATAAGTTTGTAGGTTAATTGGCTTTGGTAAAATTATAAATTGTCCCTAGTGCGCGTAGGATGGTGTTAATGTGCGGGGGGGGGGGGGGGTGATCGCTGGTCAGCGCGGCAAAGTCTAAAGTGATAGGAGCAGAATTAGGCCATTCGGCCCATCAAGTCTGCTCTGCAATTCAATCATGGCTGATCTATCTCTCCCTCCTAACCCCATTCTCCTGCCTTCTCCCCATAACCCCTGACACCCGTACTAATCAAGATGCCCTATCAAACACTGAGTATTGAACACTGCTGTTCAACATTCTACATTCTAATTAAAGAACTGAGGCAAGATAAGACAAGATTAGGCATGCATCTCTCCACAGATGCTGCCTGGCCTTATTCAGCACTTTGATTGAATGCCTTCAATGGGACCTGCTCCATGGAGCCACCGAGTGGCCACAGCCCAGAACTGCGGCGACTGATTCTATTTCCCATTGAAGGCATTAAATCAGTCGTCGCAGTTCTGGGCTTTGGCCACTCGGTGGCTCCATGGAGCAGGTCCCTGATTAGTACCCCTGTCCCACAGTACGAGTTCATTCCAAGAGTTCTCCAGAGTTTGCCCCGATTCAAACTCGGAGATTTACGGGAACGGCCACTCGTCGGTACTCGGGGCTCTCGTGGACATTTTTCATCATGTTGAAAAATCTTCACGAGTCTTCCCGTGCTTACCTGCCGTTAGCGAGTCTCCCCGAGTACCTGCCGTTAGCGCTAAGAGACGTCCCCGAGCTCCGACGTACCCGCTACGTTCATTCTCCGTGCTTACCACGAGTTTGATTTTTTTTTAAACTCGGGAGAGCTCTTGGAATGAACTCGTACAGTGGGACAGGGCTATAAGTCTGAAGAAGGGTCTTGACCTGAAACTTCACCCATTCCTTCACTCCAGAGATGCTGCCTGTCCCGCTGAGTTACTAAAGGCAGTTTGTGTCCATCCCTGATTACATTACATTGCCAGCTGAGAAACAATCTCACAGGAACTATCTTCATCATAAGATAATCAGCGATAGAAGTAGACCCTGTGTCTCCTGCACACCTCTACTAACTTTTCCCCTCGCACCTTAAAGCAGTGTCCTCTAGTCTTTAATTATCTGTCTATTTCTTCAGTCTGATTTTCAAGAGTCAAGAGTTCTTTTTATCATATGTAGAAGGATCACAAATCGAATCATTGTCTGTCCATTTCTCTCCAAAGAAGCGGCCTGACCCGCTGAGTTACTCCAGCACTCTGTGAAACGTCACCTATCCATGTTCTCCACAGATGCTGCCTGACCCGCTGAGTTACTCCAGCACTCTGTGAAACGTCACCTATCCATGTTCTCCAGAGATGCTGCCTGACCCGCTGAGTTACTCCAGCACTCTGTGAAACGTCACCTATCCATGTTTCCCACAGATGCTGCCTGACCCGCTGAGTTACTCCAGCACTCTGTGAAACGTCACCTATCCATGTTCCCCACAGATGCTGCCTGACCCGCTGAGTTACTCCAGCACTCTGTGAAACGTCACCTATCCATGTTCCCCACAGATGCTGCCTGACCCGCTGAGTTACTCCAGCACTCTGTGACTTTTTCAGAAGTACAGCACAGGAACTCGCCTCTCAGCCCAAATGTCCGTTCTGAACACGATGGAACTGCAGATGCTGGTTTAAATCAAAGGTGGACACAAAATGCTAGAGTAACTCATCAGGAGAGGCAGCATCTCTGGAGAGGAATGGGTGACGTTTCGATTCGAGACTCTTCTTCAGGCTGAAGAAACGTCACCCATTCCTTCTGGCAAGACAGATTAATCTCCTCTACCTGCACGTGATCCGTATCCCTCCATATCCACGTGCCTATCTAAAAGCCTCTTAAACACCACCTCTGCACCATCATCCCAGGCAGCGTGTTCCAGGTACCCACCATTCTCTGTGTAAAAAAGAAAGTTGCCCCACACATCTCCTGAATGAGGGCCTCGACCCAAAACGTCACCTATCCACGTTCTCCAGAGATGCTGCCTGACCCGCTGAGTTACTCCTGCACTTTGTGTCGTTTTTCTTAAGCCAGCACCTTTAGTTTACACAGCACGGAAACAGGCCCTTCGGCCCACTGGGTCTGCGCTGACCAGTGATCCCCGCACACTAACACTATGCCACAGCTAGGGACTGACCTTGAGCCCCACCGCGGGGCATGGACTCGCCATCGGAGCCTGCGATCCCCTGCTTGGGATCGACATTCCAACCGTGGCCTCCGGACTTTAACATCAAGGAGCTCGCAGTCTCAGGTAAGAGACCGACGTCGGGAAGCTCCAAAGGCCGCACGACGTTCAACTAGCCCCGACCCGGGATAGATCGCCCGGCGCGTGAGAGCTGAGATCCCCCCCCCCCCCCAGCAGAAGCTTGATCGCCCCGTCGAGGAGGCGCGCCACCAGCTACGGGAGTACGATCGTCCCGTTAACAGAAGGTTAGAGGCCCCCGACCGCTGGAGAACAAAGAAGGGAAGAGATTGAACTTTTCTCTGCTTCCATCACAGTGAGGAATGTGGAGGAGTCACTGTGGTGGATGTTTATGTTAAAATGTATTTTGTGTGTCTTGTTGTTTTTTATTGGTATGATGACTGTATGGCAAATCAAATTCCTCGTATGTTGCAAAACATACTTGGCGAATAAAGTTATGATTACGATATGCTGGTTTAAACTGAAGATAGAAACAAAAAGCTGGAGTAACTCGGCGGGACAGGCAGCATCTCTAGAGAGATGGTCTGAAGAAGGGTCTCGACCCGAAACGCCACCCGTTCCTTCTCTCCAGAGATGCTGCCTGTCCCGCTGAGTTGCTGCAGCTCTTTGTGTCGATCCTGCCGAAGAGCTGCTTGTCCAGCCGCTGAGTGCTCACCTGGGTGTACGGAGTAGCTGGTCACGTTCGTGCCCTCCAGGCGGTTGGCGAGCTCCCTGGCAAAGAGCACGTTGCACAGCTTGCTCGTGCCGTAGCTGCGCATGCTGCTGACGAAGCCAGCTGTCGGGGAGGCGAGGTCGGTGAGGTCCACTCTGCCCAGGTAGTGGGCCAGGGACGAGACCACCACAATACGGCTCGGAGCACACTGCTTCAGGCGGTCCAAGAGCAGGCCGGTCAGCAGGAAGTGGCCCAGGTGGTTAACACCCCACGCAGCATTGAATCCATCCGCAGTCTGGCCGACTCCTCCAGTACCTGTAGGGGGGGGGGACATCTGTGTTACTCCTCAATCAGCTTGTTTAGTTTAGTTTAGAAATACGGCACAGAAACAGGCCCTTCGGCCCATCGAATCCGCACCGTCCAGTGATCACCCCGCACACTAACGCTACCCCACACAAACACAAACGAGGGACAGTTTTTTTACATTTACCAAGTCAAGTAAAGAAAACATAGAAAAATAGGTGCAGGAGTAGGCCATTCGGCCCTCCGAGCCAGCACCGCCATTCCATATGATGATGGCTGATCATCCACAATCAGTAACCCGTTCCTGCTTTCTCCCCCCATATCCCTTGATTCCTTTAGCCCTAAGAGCTAAATCTAACTCTCTCTTGAAAACATCCAATGAATTGACCTCCACTGCCTTCTGTGGCAGAGAATTCCACATAATCAGCTTTCTCTAGTAGATGTGGTGGAAAGTCATATCATGACTGCTCCCAGAGCGGGTGGGATCGGCTTAAACCAACCACAACATGTTTACACACAGTTTCCATCAACACAGCCGACGTGAGACTTCATAAGGGGGAAAACAAACGGACTGAGCGCAGGTGCAAAGTTCAGAATGTCTTCATGGACTCCGAGATGCTTCAAGTACAGTGTCCTTTCTATATTCTCTTCCTTATCCATTCTCACCACAGCCATTATCTCTACTGGGATATTGTAGCATCATTCTCCATGGTGAAGCATTTAGAGTGAAGGAAGGAACTGCAAATGCTGGTTTACACCGAAGATAAGGCACAAAATGCCGGAGTAACTTGGACAGCATCTCTGGAGAAAAGGAATGGGTGACGTATCGGGTCGTGACCCTTCACCAGACTGCGGCCCTCCTTGCCCACACTGACCAACATGCCCCATCGACACTAATCCCACCTGACTGCGTTTGGCCCATATCACTCTAAACCTGTCCTATCCCTGTCCAAATGTTCTTTAAACGTTGCGATAGACCATGCCCCAACTACCTCCTCTGGCAGCTCGTTCCATACACCTTTGGTTAAAAAAAGTCACCCTTCAGGTTCCGATTAAATCTTTCCCCCCTCACCTTAAACCCATGTCCTCCGGTTCCCGATTCCTCTCAGAATTTTATGTATTTCTGGCAGGATGCTGGCGTTTCCTTCAATACTTTACCAGATCCCTGCACAGTTAGAGATCGTAGGAATACTATTGCTTGGATGAGACATCGGGTACAGTTTGATACTTGCCTGCATTGTTAACCAGCAAATGTAAATGTGGTTCTGATTTCAAGAAGGTCTCTGCAAAAACCCTCACTGATTTAAGACTCGCCAGGTCAAGGTGCATGTAGATCACTTGGTTGTTGCCGCTCTTCTGTAAGTAACAAACAGTCATTGGTGTTAAACCACCTTCTGGCACATTGGCCTTCATCAGGCAGAGTATGTGGTATAGACGTTGGGAGGTCAAGTTGCAGTTATGTAAGACGTTGGTGAGGCCGCATTCAGAGTACTTTCATTTCTGGACACCAGGGAAAGATGTTGTCAAGCTGGAAAAGGTACAAGGAGAATTTATGAGGATGTTACCAGGACTCGATGGCCTGAGCTACATACAGGGAGAGGTTGGGCAGGCCAGGACTTTATTCCTTGAAGCGAGGGAGGATGAGGGGTGATCTTAGAGGTGCACAAAATCAGGAGAGGATGGGGTGAGAGATTGCAACCTTCACGTGGTCCGTCCTGTTTCAACGAATGCAATCAACCTGGCGTGCACAATCAAAGATCAAATAGAACGAGTTGTCCTACAACTTTAGGCTGTGCACGCCACACGCAAGAAGAAGGAGAGGATTAGAATGGGTAGATGCATAAAGTCTCTTGCCCAGAGTAGGAAAATTGAGAACCAGAGGACATAGGTTTCACGTGAGCGGGGGAAAAAATTTAATAGGAACCCGCGAGTGTAACATTTCCACACAAAGGGTGGCGGGTGTAGGGAACGAGATGGCGGAGGAGGTAGTTGAGGCAGGGACTATCGCAACGCTTAAGAAACATTTGGACAGGTACATGGATAGGACAGGTTTAGATGGATGTGGGCCAAACGCAGGCAGGTGGGACTAGTGTAGCTGGGACATGTTGGTCGGTGTGGGCAAGTTGGGCTGAAGGGCCTGTTTCCACGCTGTATCACTCTACGACCTTGAATGTCATTGCAAAGGATAACTTACTGAAGAATCTCTCCTTCAAACCTCCTTGCAGCGACTGGAAGTCTATGTATTATGAGCAGCTATATTTAAGAAGCTACTCACTCATATTCGTAAAAGGCCGTACCTTTAGAGGGGAGTTGAGGAAGAATTTATTTCGCCAGAGGGTGGTGAATCTGTGAAATTCATAGAGTCATATAGCATGGAAACAGGTCCTTCGGCCCAACTTGACCATGCCAACCAACATCCCATCTACACTAGCCCCAAATGCCTGCGTTTGGCCCATATCCTTCCAAACCTGTCCTAACTGTGAACATGTCTAGATTAAATGCCACAGACGTCTGTGTATTTGTTTGGGTAGCTAACGTCAACTTCTAGAATATTATTATCACTGAGAATCTGTGGAGTTCATTGCCACAGAATGCTGTGAAGCCAAGTCTTTGCATATTTTCAAAGCAGGGATCGACAGATACTTGATTAGTACGGGTGTCAGAGGTTACGGGGAGAAGGTAGGAAAATGGGGTTAGGAGGGAGAGATAGCTAGATCAGCCATGATTGAATGGCGGAATAGATCTGATGGGCCGAATGACCTAATTCTGCTTCTAGAACTTATGTCACAAGTGCTGGAGTGACTCCAGAGATACAGCCTGTCCTGCTGAGTTACTCCAGCATTTTGTGTCCACCTGCTGGAGTGACTCAGTGGGTCAGGCAGCATCAATAGACAATGAACAATAGGTGCAGGAGTAGGCCATTCGGCCCTTCGAGCCAGAACAGTCATTCAATGCGATCATGGCTGATCATCCACAATCAGTACCCCGTTCCTGCCTTCTCCCCATATCCCCTGACTCCGCTATCTTTAAGAGCTCTATCTAACTCTCTCTTGAAAGCATCCAGAGAATTGGCCTCCACAGATTCACAACTCTCTGGGTGAAAAAGTGTTTCCTCGTCTCTGTTCCAAATGGCTTACCCCTTATTCTAACTGTGGCCCCAGGTTCTGGACTCCCACAACATCGAAAACATGTTTCCTGCCTCTAGCGCATCCAATACCTTAATAATCTTATATGTTTCAATAAGATTCCCTCTCATCCTAAATTCCAGAGTGTACAAGCCCAGCCGCTCCATTCTATCAACATTCTATGACAGTCCCGTCATTGCGGGAATTAACCTGGTGAACCTACGCTGCACTCCCTCAATAGCAAGAATGTCCTCCCTCAATGCTTCTAATTCATATTCTTGATGGAGTTAAAAGATCTTTTAGAAGCTGGGCACTTTCAAACAAAACATACACTCTATTATATCTCATCGTAATTCCTGTTAAATACAACACAGATCCGTACAGTGCAGGAAGGAACTGCAGATTTTGTTTGCACTGAAAATAGACTCAAAAAGCTGCAGTAACTCAGCGGGACAGGCAGCATCACTGGAGAGAAGGAATGGGTGACGTTTCGGGTCGAGACCCTTCTTCAGACGGAGTGTCAGGGGAGAGGGAGACAGAGATAAGGAAGGGTAAGGTGTGAAAATGAGACATCGAACCTGCAAATGGCCCATTGTTTTTTCTCAAACAGTACTAATTTGTCATGGGCTATAGTTCCAAACCACCATTCCTGTCAGAAGATCTATTAACTGAGGAGAACAACACAGCCATTTATAATTCCATCTCTGCAATAAGTTGGTCACAGCCACTGAGCAACAAATAGAAGCGGAGCCTGCGTTCAGCATTTCGTTAGATAGGCACAAAGTGGCGGAGTAACTCAGCGGGACAGGCAGCATCTCTGGAGAGGAATAGGTGACATTTCGGGGGTGGAGACCCTTTTTCAGACTGAGAGTCGGAGGAGAGGGAAATGAGAGACATAGATGGTGATATAGAGAGACATAGAACAAATGACCAATTCCTTTTATCTAGAGATGCTGCCTGACCCGCTGAGACTCCAGCATTTTGTGTCTATCTTCGGTTTAAACCTGCATCTGCAGTTCGATCCTACACAGGGCAAGATTTCTTTTCCAGCCCTGGGCTAAACTACAGGTAATTTAAAGACATGAGAGACTGCAGATGCTGGAATCTTGAGCCAATCACAAGGTGCTGGAGGAACTGAGCGGGTCAGGCAGCAGCATGTCTGGCTGGAAGGAATGGGTGACGTTTCGTGTCTAGACTCTTCTTCAGGCTATTGTTAATGCCGCTGGGGTTGTAAGCTGCCCACGCAGAATACGAGGTGCTGTTCCTCCAGCTTGCGTGTGGCCTCACTCTGGCAATGGAGGTGGCCCAGGACAGAAAGGTCTGTGTGGGAATGGGAAGTTAATTTGAGTTTAGTTTAGTGACATAGCTTCAGCTCCACACTGACCAGTGATCACCCGATCACACTAGCTCTGTCCTACACACCAGGGACAATTTACAGAAGCCAATTGTCCTACAACCCACACGTCTGTGGAGTGCGGGAGGAAACCAGAGATCCCGGAATAAACCCACGCAGGTCACGGGGAGAACGTACAAACACCGTACAGACAGCACCCGTAGTCAGGATTGAACCCGGGTCTCTGGCGCTGTGAGGCAGGAACTCTACCGCTGCGTCACCGTGCCACCCTAAACTCATACGTATAACCCAGGCAGCCAAGATAATCAACGACTATTCTGAGTCTGTGACCCCTGGTCCTAGACTCTCCCACTGGTGGAAACATCCTCTCCACATCTACTCTGTCCAAGCCTCTGGCAAACATGGACAGGTGACGTTTCGGGCCGGGACCCTTCTTCAGACCCACCCCATTCACAGGGCGAACGTAGAAACTCCGTACAGAACGCACCCGTAGTCAGGATCGAACTCGGGTCTCCGGCGCTGTGAGGCAGCGACTCTATCGCTGCGTAACTCTGCCGCTGTTTTGTTTCATTGCAAATTTTTTATCATGTCCTCTTTCTCTGCTGAGGATACGATTATGGTTTAGACATATTAGAAGGGGAAGTGAAACAACTCTCAGAAGTTCATAAGTGACAGGAACAGAATTAGGCCATTCGGCCCATCAAGTCTACTCTTCCATTCAATGACGACTGATCAATCGCTCCCTCTCATCCCCATTCTCCTGCCTTCTCCCCATAACCCTTTAGTCAAAGGATTCTGCAGTCAGAGGGTGGTGAATCTGTGGAATTCTTTGTGGAGGCCAAGTCAGTAGATATTTTTAAGGCAGAGATAGATAGGTTCTTGATTAGTACGGGTGTCAGGGGTTACGGGGAGCAGACAGGAGAATGGGGTTAGGTGGGAGAGTTAGATCAGCCATGATTGAATGGCGGAGTAGACTTGATGGGCCGAATGGCCTAGTTCTTCTCCTATTACTTACAACTAACCCCTGACACCCGTACTCCGGTATCACAGCCAGGCTGCTTCCTCCTCATGTACACTGTCGCGGGTCCAGTGGATTATTAAAGCTGGTTACTCACGATGCTTAATCAAACCCTGCCTTCAGCACCAGGGCACAAACCTTGTTTATCAGCAGCAGGTACAGTCAGTACACTTCGATCCACCCCGCCCCCCTCACCCCCTGCCCTAAAGATTTCCGCCAGCGTGCATGCAGCCCAGTCCACCACACAGACCTAAAACAGGCACAAAATGCTGGAGTTACTGCGGTATTTTGCTCTAACTGCATTAGTACCGTTTAGGGTGGTCTTGCAAACAAAGGGCACCGTTTACTTTCTTGAACATGCTTTTCCATTCACAATGTTGAAACAAATAACTGCAGATGCTGGTTTCCCCCATATATATATATATATACTTTGGGGGAAAGGCTGGAGTAACTCAGCGGGTCGGGCAGCATCCCCGGAGAATCTGGGACATATGACACTATAAACACTCTTTACCTCGTTATATTCTGAGGCTACGCCCTCTGGTCCGAGACTCTCTCACCAGTGGAAACATACTCTCCACATCCACCATATCTCTTCCCCCCCCCCACCTCATGATTTTACACACCTACAGAAGATCACCCCTCAGCCTCCTGCGCTGTAAGTCCTTGTGTAGGAAGGAACTGCAGATGCTGGCTTACACTGAAGATAGACTCAAAATGCTGGAGTCACTCAGCAGGGCAGGCAGCATAAGGTCATAAGTGATAGGAGTAGAATTAGGCCATTCGGCCCATCGCTACTCCATCATTCAATCGTGGCTGATCTATCTCTCCCTCCTAACCCCCTCTTAGCCTTCTCCCCATAACCCCTGACA
>CM075982.1:2431095-2533595 GCA_038087875.1 Malacoraja senta | reverse complement strand
TATAGCAATTATAGCATTTCAATAGCATCTCAATGTTAGCATCTTTCAGTGTATAATCGCTTTCATGTTGTTTAAAATACCAGAGGAATATTCCCGATATTACCAATGTTGGGGGAGTCCAGAACCAGGGGCCACAGTTTAAGAATAAGGAGTAAGCCATTTAGAACGGAGACGAGGAAACACTTTTTCTCACAGAGAGTGGTGAGTCTGTGGAATTCTCTGCCTCAGAGGGCAGTGGAGGCGGGTTCTCTGGATACTTTCAAGAGAGAGCTAGATAGGGCTCTTAAAAATAGCGGTCAGGGGATATGGGGAGAAGGCAGGAACGGGGTACTGATTGTGGATGATCAGCCGTGATCACATTGAATCGCGGTGCTGGCTCGAAGGGCCGAATGGCCTACTCCTGCACCTATTGTCTATAATATTGCTTTAAGACCCGTGATATTTACTTTCCATGATACTTGTTTGAAACTGGGCACCTGTTTAGTAGAAAATGAAACAGCTAATGAGCAAAAGAACAGTACAGCATCGGAACGAACCCTTCAGTCCACCGTGTCTGTGCTGAACATGATGCCAAGACCAACCATTATCTGCCTGCACATCAAGATCCCTTCAATCCCTGCCTTTCCATATATATATATATATATATCTTAGTTTCTTAAACACCACTATTGTACCTGCCTCCACTGTCAGCCCTGACTGCGCGTTCCAGGCACCCACCATCCTCTGCAATATAAACTTGCCCCTCTCACCTTAAAGCTATGCCCTCTTGTATTTTATATTTCCACCCTGGGGGAAAAAAGTTCTGTCATGCCTAAATATGCCTCTCATTTTATACACTTCCATCGTGCCCCCCCGCAACCTCAGGCGTTTTGGAGAAACCAATGCAAGTCTGACCAACCTCTCCCTGCAGCTAATACATTCTAATCCTGGCTCGACCCGAAACATCACCCATTCCTTTTCTCCAGATATGCTGCTTGACCCATTGAGTTACTCCAGTTTGTTGCGTCTATCTATTGCCCCAAAGTTTCCATGTGCTCCCTGTAATGGGGTGACCAGAACCACATGCAATACTCCAACTGCAGCCCAGCCATAGTCTTGTGGAGCTGCATCTTGACTTCCTGACTATTGCACTCAATGCTCTGACGAATGAATGCAACCATGCCTTACATGTCCTCTTTACCACTCTATCTACTTCCATTGCCACTTTTCAGCGAGATCCCCCTGTACACCAATTTTACAAAATCCTTTACAAAGTTCATAATAAAAGTAGCTTTGCGTGGTCCAATGACTAAAGGGCAAGAAAGGCAGCACGGTGGCGCAGCGGTAGAGTTGCTGCCTTACAGCTCTTGTAGCGCCAGAGACCCGGGTTCGATCCTGACTACGGATGCTGTCTGTATGGAGTTTGCACGTTCTCCCCGTGACCCCATGTGTTTTCTCCGAGATCATCAGTTTCTTCCCACACTCCAAAGACGTGCAGGTTTGTAGGTTAATTGGCTTGGTATAAGTGTAAATTGTCCCAAGTGTGTGTAGGGAAGAGCTAGTGTGCGGGGATCGCTGGTCGATGAGGACTCGATGGGCCGAAGGTCCTGATTCCGCACTGTCTAAACTAAACTAAGTGCCAATGATTGAAAAGTTTGTTTACCTGTAGTCATGGCAGCAGCAATTCATCTTTCCCCTCCGTTTCCTGAGGAGCTCAAGTAATGGCAATCAAGATGTGGACTGTAAATTATTAATAATTACCGATCGTATGCTTGCAGTCTTCAGCTTTTCATTTTGTGGGCCTCAAATCAGAATTGAAGAGTAAAATGAAGACACAAGAAACTGTAGATGTTTGAATCCTGAGCAAATGCAACGTGCTGGAGGAACTCAGCGGGTCAGGCAGCATCTGGGGGAATGGACAGGCGACGTTTCTTGTCGGGACCCTTCTTGAGACAATTGAATACTAAGTTCCAGATACAGGCACGAGGGCAGATCTTGATGTGGTCAATATTTTTCTAAATCCATGGCTTAGAATTGGTTTCAACAACTGGTACAGCTTTGTCAATCTATATCAAGAATGGAAATCTCGTTAAAATGGCTTCAATCTATATTTTGCTTCACTCTGGGACTTTTCCCACAGTGTTAATGCCAACATAACCCGAAGCAGTCATGCAGTAACTAAGTACTTTTGCTGCCAAATGATATCAAGAGTGGCTCAAAAATGTCAGGATATTTTCCTCTCTCTTTACGATAGCATTTAAACTTGCATGAAATCTGAACAATTATTGCAAAACAGAATCACAAAGGCCCACCAGTCGGGAACATCCACGGCCATTGAAATCCGATGACAAGACCTTCCTGTTTACTGGGAAATAAATAGAATCTGAAATAGTTAGAAGTTAAAAAGAGCTCCCAAAGTCATTTTGAAAGTTCGTCGAGCCACAATCACGAAAAGCAAACTATAACAAGATCAATCGGATTGGAAAACCAAAGACGTGACAAAGACAGGTACACCACTTACACAATTGAGGACGGGGAATACGCTCGTTTCACACCACCTACAAGACATGGAAGAAAATGGGTGATAATGACTGATGATCGCAATCAGTGTTAAAATATTCAACTGCAACAAAAGGTTTTCTTTAAAAAAATCTGATGTATTTACAGTCATAATAGACAGGCAGAGACAGGAACTTGGAGTCAAATTTTTATATACAGAATACATGAAAGTGTCTGTTGTAAAATCTGAAACAATACATTAACTATTTACATTTGAACTACTGTGTGAAAAAGGACCTTAACAAGCTTACGACAAACTTTTACACTACAATACAACACAACGGCAACTGGTGCCATACCACAAGTTTTTAGCGTGTTACACATTTAAAAACCACCTGCACCATTAAAGGAGCATTGACACAGACTCTACTTTTAACACTTCTCCTTCTCAGTCAAATAAAATACCATTGATATTTGAAAGATTTCTTTCCTCTTCAATCAGTTCACAGCAGCTACTCGTAGTGCAAAAGTAGCGGGAAAACACCTGGTTCATAGGGACTCCCAGATGCATTTAAATAAAACAATGATCAGAGTAGATAAACATATCCTTTTATGAAAACTTTGCACATATTTATAAAAACTATTGTCACTGGCACAAAATATAACAAGTCTTTGATTATTTGTACATGTTTAGGGATGCAGTCCGAATGTATCCTAGGCATTTTCCAGTTCGTTCTACTGAGGGCTTTGCCATGACCTTTGAACAGGACTTCTGCTGCGTCTTCTCATTCAGTCAACATTTACAACTATGACAAGTTACATATTTAAAAGAGAAGTCATTATACAAATTCTATGTGCAACTGCCCACAAAATCTGAGCAAAAAAAAGGTGGAGGGGGAGGAGGGGGGGAAAGGGGTGGGTAAAAAAAAAAATTAAAAAATGCTGAAGATACTTCATTCCATGCAATATAAAGACAGCTTCTTCGGTTCATGGTTCCCTGTTTAGTCCTATGTACACTTCAGAAACTCTCATGGAACAGAGTTGGATCGTAACACTGGGACTTGATGAAGTTTCATCAAATGCTTCTGTTCTAGGTCAGCATCGTGCAAGAGGCCTTCCTCCTCTTTTGGCTGCCTCATTGCAAACTCCGTGATGCTGAAGACAAACTGGAGGCAGCCCAGCTTGATGTAGCTTCCGTGGTGCAGCAGCGCCGTCCCTTCCCACCCTGCGCCGCTGCCCCCGATTAAACTGGAGCTGCTGGCCTTGCAGCTGCACGCTTTACCCTGCGGTCCCTGGGCCTGGGAACTCATGACCGTCTCCTCCTGCTCCTCCTCTTCCTTTCTGCTCTTGCAATATTCTGCAAAAAAAAACCAAGAAATAATTATGGCGCAGGTCGACGAGAAACGTTTGGAATGTTCAACGCCCGCGAGAACGCCATGGGGCATCACGGTCACGCAGCAGCGGTCGGGTTGCTGCCTCGCAGCGCCAGAGACACCGGTTCGATCCTGACCACGGGTGCTGTCTGTACGGAGTTTGTACGTTCTCCCCGTGACCCGCGTGGATTTTCTCTGGGGGCACTGGTTTCCTCCCACAGTCCAAAGACGTACAGGTTTGTAGATCAATTGGCTTGATATAAATGTAAATTGTCCCTAATGTGTAGGATTGTGTTAGTGCGCGGGGATCGCTGGTCGGCGTGGACTCAGTGGGCCGAAGGGCCTGTTTCCGCGCGGTATCTCTGAACCAAACTAAAAAAAATGGGACTTCAAAGATCGACACAAAGTGTTGGAGTAACGCAGTGGGTCAGGGCGGTATCTCCGGAGGAAAAGGATGGGTGACGTTTCAGATTGGGACACTTCTTCAGACTCTGAAGAAGGGTCCCGACTCAAAATGTCAACCACCCTTTTTCTCCAGAGATGATGCCTAACCCGCTGAGCTGCTCCAGCACTTTGTGTCGATCTTTGGTATAAACCAGCATCTGCAATTCTTTGTTCCTACTTTCAAAATCAGCTTTAATCCATTAGAATATCTGAAGGCAACAGAAATCCATTTAGATTTTGATCCATTAGAATATCTGAAGGCTCCCTGTGGGTTTCCTTGTGACTGTGTGGGCTTCCTCTGGTTTCCTGTCACATCCCCAAAACTTGTGGGTTAATTGGCCTCCGTAAATTGCTCAAAATGCGTAGGGAGTAGGTGAGGAGATGTGCGGAACAAGTTTAGTTTCCAGAGTGGTGGGTGCCTGGAAATAGCTGTCACGGGTGGCAGTGGAGCCACATACGGTAGTGGAGTCTTTTGAATCAGCGGATTGATTTGTAAGGGATTGAGGGATATGGATCACATGTAGGCAGAGGAGATTAACTAAGCATCATGTTCAACACGGACATCGTGGTCCGAGGGGCCTGTTCTTGTGCTGTTCTGTGTCCTCCAAGTCAAGTCCGTGGCGTCAATTCTGAAAACCTGATATTGTCCAGTGAAAATATTTGCTCATTTACACATGGGGCGGCACGGTGGCGCAGCGGTCGAGTTGCTGCCTCACAGCACCGGAGACCCGGGTTCCATCCTGACTACGGGTGCTGTCTGTACGGAGTTTGCACGTCCTCCCTGTGACCTGCGTGGGGTTTCTCCGGGTGCTCCAGTTTCATCCTACACTCCAAAGACGTAGAGGCTTGTAGGTTAATTGGCTTGGTGTAAACGTAAATTGTCTCGAGTATGTGTAGGATAGAGTTAGCGTACGGGGATCGCTGGTCTGCGCAGATTCAGTTGGCCGAAGGGTCTGTTTCTGCGCTTTCTCTCTAAACTAAACTAAATCTAAGTGCTTCAGTTAAGGAGATGCTGGCAATTTGAAGAGTGAGCCATCCCCTTGTTTCTCCCCTGCAGCTACAGTTTTCTCGAGTGGAACAGTGCAGTGGGAGAAGCCAGTCACCCTGCTGGAGATTCCTTCTGTGGCTCCAGCTAAACAGATATGGGCCGTTCTCCAGCTTAACAGTTTGAACCCAAGGCCTACTTGCACAAGTGAGACTTTGCAATGTCATTAAGCTTCTTAAGGGTCTGAAGAAGGGTCTCAACCTGAAACGTCACCCATTCCTTCTCTCCAGAGATGCTGCCTGTCCTGCGGAGTTACTCAACCATTTTGGGTCGATCTTCAGTGTAAAGCAGCATCTGCAGCTCCTCCCTACATAATTAAGCTTCTGTTCCCTGAAGCACAGCAGAATCCTTCCCAGTCACAATTAAAGGGCTGTCAGGCAATTAAAAACGTTATTCGCTAGTCAGTGTTTCAAATTACACGTAAGCTTAATCAAGGACGTCTCACCCCGGCCACTCCCTCTTCTCCCCTCTCCCATCAGGCACGAGGTACGGAAGTGTGAAAACGCACACTTGCTGATTCAAGGACAGTTTCTTCCCAGCTGTTATCAGTCAACTGAACCATCCTATTAACAACTAGAGAGCGGTCCTGGGAAGTACCATCTACCTCATTGGAGACCCTCAGACTATCTTTAATCAGACTTTCCTGGACTTTACCTTGCACTGAACATTATTCCCTTTATCATGTATCTGCACACAGTGGACGGCTCGATTGCAAAAAATGTTTCGTCTTTCCGGTACACGTGACAATAGTCTAAACTGAACTAAACACCCATTGGTAAACTGTGAGAGAATACCAATAATTTTGATTGGCCCACAAAAAGAAATGTACTGCCCAATAGTCCCTAAGGATAAAAGTTAAACATTCCCAGTGTGTTCAAATCCCTGAATTTATACCAAGCATTCACGTTGGTGAGACAGCATTTAGAATATTGTGTTCAGTTCTGGGCACCATGTTATAGGAAAGATATTGTCAAGCTTGAAAGAGTTCAGAAAAGATTTACGAGGATGTTGCCAGGACTAGAGCGTGTGAGCTTTTGGGAGAGGTTGTGTAGGCTGGGTCTCTCTCTGTTCCATGGAGCGCAGGAGGATGAGGGTAGATTTAATAGACGTGTACAAAATCATGAGAGGAATAGATCAGGTAGATGCTCAGAGTCTTTTACCCAGAGTAGGGGAATCGAGGACCAGAGGACATAGGTGCAAGATGAAGGGGAAATTTTTTAATAGGAATCCGAGAGGTAACTTTTTCCACACAGAGGGTGATGGGTGTATGGAACAAGTGGCCAGAGGAGGTAGTTGAGGCTGATACTATTCCATAGTTTAAGAAACAGTTGGACAGGTACATGGATAGGACAGGTTTGGAGGGTTATGGACCAAGCGCAGGCAAGTGGGACTAGGGTAGCTGGGCCGGTGTGGGCGAGATGGGCCGAAGGGCCTGTTTCCACACTGTATCACTCTATGACTGTGTATCCTCCTCTAGAAACAAATCCCACCTAGTCCACACCAACCATCAAACATCCATTTCTCCCACTGACCCATGTTACCCACCCCATATTTCTAACTTGCTCTCACTCCTTTACTAACTTGCGGCAACTTCAAAAACCACATATTTTTGGAATGTGTGAGTAAGTGGCGGCACGGTGGCGCAGCGGTAGAGTTGCTGCCTCAAAGCGGCAGAGAACTGCGTTCCAACCTGAACTGCGTGGGTTTTCTCTGGGTGCTCTGGCTTCTTCCCACATACCAAAGACGTACAGGTTTGTAGGTTAATTGGCTTCGGTAAAAATAGTAAATTGTCCCTGGTGTGTGTAGGATAGTGCTAGTGTACGAGGTAACCACTGGTCGGCGCGGATTCAAGCCGGCTGTAGAGACTGTTTCTGCGCTGTATCTCTAAACTAAAACTGGAGCACTCTGAGGAAACCCAATCACAGGGAGAGCATGCAAACTCCACACAGACAACACCCGAGGCCAGGGTTGAACCTGTGTCAGTGGAGCTCTGAGGCACCAGCTCCACCACTTTGCTCTGACAAGTTTCAGATCTCAACATTCTGCCAATTCTAGCTCCATGCACACCTCTGATTTTATCTAATCCATCACCGACAAATGTCTGGACCATGATCAGATAGCTTGTTTGTCTGTCTCTCCTTACAACCCTAATGCCTCTTCTTTCTTCTCTTTCCCTCCTTCCCTCCCCGAGTATCACCAGACAGGTCATTTCTACGGTCCGGTGGTGGTGGAAAGAAAAGTTGATGGAATGTGGGAGATGGGAGACCTGATCACAGGGAAAATTAGTTTTTGTTTAAGAGATGCAGCGTGGAAACAGGCTCTTTGACCCACCAGATTTATGCAATCAAAGCGCAAATTGGAGGAACAGCACCTCATATTTCGCTTGGGTAGTTTACACCCCAGCGGTATGAACATTGACTTCTCTAACTTCAGAGAGCCCTTGCTTTCTCTCTCCATCCCCTCTCCCTTCCCAGTTCTCCCACTAGTCTTACTGTCTCCGCCTACATTCTATCTTTGTCCTGCCCTCCCCTGACATCAGTCTTAAGGAGGGTCTCGACCCGTAACGTCGCCCATTCCTTCTCTACGCAGACGATACACAACTCTATCTCCCCCTGAAGCCCAAAAACCCATCAAATCTGCTTAACCTTATCCGCTGCCTTGAGGATATAAAGTGTTGGATGGCCCAGAACTTCCTCCAACTAATCGAGAGTAAGTCTGAGGTCATCCTTCTCGGCCCCTCGGACTCAATCAAAATGATAGCAGGCAGCCTTGGAAGCCTTACCCCACTACTCAAACCTCACGTCAAAAACCTTGGCGTGATATTTGACTCAGCATTGAAATTTGACAAACTAGTCAATGCCGTGGTAAAAGCTAGCTTCTTTCAGCTTCGGATGATAACTAAAATAAAACAATTCCTCCAGTTTGATGACCTCGAAAAGATCATCCACACATTTATCTCCTCCCGCCTAGATTACTGCAACTCCCTTTACACTGGCATCAGCCAATCTTCCCTGTCCCGCCTGCAACTGGTCCAAAACGCCGCAGCGAGACTCCTGACGGGCACCCGAAAAAGGGACCACATCACCCCGATCCTGGCCTCTCTCCACTGGCTCCCTGTGCGGTTACGAATAAATTTCAAGATCCTCCTTAACGGGCTTGCCCCCACCTACATCAAAAAGTCTGCTTACCCACCACACCACCTCCAGGTTCCTCAGATCGGCCGACTTGGGGTTACTGAACATCCCGCGGTCTAGGCATAAGCTCAGGGGCGACCGCGCCTTTGCGGTTGCAGCTCCTAGACTGTGGAACAGCATCCCTCTTCCTATCAGCACTGCCCCCTCCATCAACTCCTTTAAGTCGAGACTTAAAACTCATCTCTACTCCCAAGCCTTTCTTGACGTCCTCTGAGCGAGGGCTATATGTATCGGAGCCCCAGTTCGCCTAGACGCTGCAGTTGGACTGCGGGTTGGACTGCTTGAACCGCGGGGTTTGAAGGACACGGAGCCGGGGCCTGGCATCGCCCGGCGTGGCTAAATGGCCACAGGACTTACCATCGTCCGCCGGGGGCTTTAACACCGGAGCCCCAGTTCACCTAGATGCTGCAGTTGGGACTGCTGGACCGCGGGTGAAGAATAAAGGGAAGAGACAAGACTTTGCCTTCCATCACAGTGAGGAGGTGTTGGAGACTCACTGTGATGGATGTTTATGTAAACTGTGTTAAGTGTGGGTCTTGGTTTTTTTTGTAATGTAAAAAAACTGTAATGATATTTCGTTCAAGCCTAGGTTTGAATGACAATAAATAGCATTCTATTCTATTCTATGTATGTAGTGATGTATGTATTTAATCTATGAACCACTGTTGTATAACGTTAGTACCTCCACCAATGTAAAGCACTTTGGCCAACGAGAGTTGTTTTTTAAATGTGCTATAGAAATAAAAGTGACTTGACTTGACTCCATAGATGCTGCCTCACCCGCTGAGTTACTCCAGCATTTTGTGTCTACCTTCTTTGACCCACCAAGTCTACTCGGCCCATCGATCCCCAGTTCGCACTCGTTCTATGCTATCCCACTTTCTCATCCACTCCTTATATATTGGGGACAATTTACAGAGGCCAATTAACCTACAGACCTGCACCTCTTTGGGAACTTGGACGAAATCCGCGGACCCGGAAGAAACTCACACGGTCACAGGGAGAACGTGCAAACTCCACACTGACAGCACCAGAGACAAGTATCGAACCCGGGTCTCTGGCGCTGTGAGGCAGCAACTCTACCAGCTGCGCTGCGCTGAATTATTTTGTATCATGACAAAAGTACAGAACAAGTAGTAAAAATTACTCTACATCAACTTAACTTTGGGAAATGTGAAAGGTAAATGCTTACTTATTACACTTTGAACTTTGGCAACAATACTGCTTGGTGGAGTGGGTGTAGTTTTCTCAGAGAAGTCACATGAATAGAGCACGTTGTCAACAGTCGTCCCATGTTCACTGTAGTTCAGCAATTCATAGTGTTTTGTGTTCTAAAATCAGATAATGTACCACAATTTTAATTCGTCAGCAAGTCGTCCCAAACTTCTAAAACATTGTGTTAATAACAATTGTTGACAAACAAAAAAAAGTGTTCAATAGTTCTGGAGCAGTCTCCAAAATCACCCGTGGATTTTTATGGGTTAATCTACACCCAAACTATTGATCAGGCAGCCCCCCCCCACCCCTCCCCCCCAAAAAAAGCAAAGGTGGAAACAACAATTAAACTTCTGCCAACAAGAGCTGCTTCACAATAGGAATTTCACACGTCAGCTAAAATGCAACAGGAGAAGCCACTGAATTAATTTTTCTCCCCCTTACTCCAAGTTTCTTCTAACCATACTCTGAGTCATACGGCATGGAAACAGGCCCTTTGGCCCAGTTAGTCTGTGCTGATCAGACGCCCATTTACACTGTCGTCGGCAATTTTGAAAATGATAAGGAAGGCGAGTAGTTTATAATCTGTTTAACCCAAGACCTTACATACTGGGGATATGTGATGGAAAAATGGCCAACATAGGGAACCTAAGGATGTTAGTGAGGCAATCAATAGATTTATCGTGGGGTTTCAGTTTCACAGCACAGCTAGTTTAGTTGAAATAAACATTATAAGTTGGCAACTAAGCTGAGGGTAATAAAACTGCTCAGGAAATAAAAGAAGGGTCACGTGCCGAAACGTCACCCATTCCCTTCTCTCCAGAGATGCTGCCTGTCCTGCTGAGTTACTCCAGCATTTTGTGTCTACCCAGGAAATAATATCTTTGGTTGTGCCCATTTGTTAGATGTATGGGAGAGGGAGTTTTGAAATAACAGGAAACACTAAGTTAAAGATACCTCTGGGGAAAGACAAAGACGAAAGGTTACAGAGACATTGATCAATGATGAATTATTTCAGAAACGTAGAATCCACATGTAACCATTGTGCTGAGAGAATATGAACAGGTGTGTGTGCTGTGAATCTTTGAAACACTTTGGGTTTTCTCAGAGTGTTTCCCAATGTGTACTGTTAAGGCCTTCAATAAGCCGATTTGTTTGAGAAACCCACCACTGATCTACAAGATGTTTTTAATTTAGTGTCTGTTCCTATCTGAGCTGGGCAGATTCAGGGTACAGGAGTAACATGTAAAATTCCCTTCTACATAATCTCTCTACTAATCTCATTTCTTTCAAAGTCTTTCTACTTATATCTAAACAAAATTAATGCTACCTTATGCAATTCCACTGCCATGGATATGAAGTCATCTCAGTGACTGAAGCCAACCGACCCACGATACCTGCACAAGTGCTAGACCCTCACTGGAGTCATTCTCCTTTGACATTTTGCTCTGGTAATTAATTGGCTTGAGTTCAGAAATATATATATTTCATACCCCAATAAATTCATGAGGCATAGAAGAGGAATTAGACCGTTCGGCCCTTTGCGTCTACTCAGTCCTACAATCATGGCTGATCTAACTCTCCCCCTCAACCCCATTCTCCTGCCTTCTCTCTACAACCCTTGACACCTTTACCATTCAAGATTCTTTATCGTAAACATTCTAGTTTCTCCCTTTTATGATTTTAGAATACACATCAACCATGTCCCTTGTTTCAGACTGAATGATCAGAGGGGCTTTGCCCACGATTTCTCATTTAGAAATTACCTGTTATAAACACAGCTACAGTTAGACCCCAACTTTAATCTTTACTCACTGGCTGCAAAATAACTGTTCTTTTTTCAAATCTACCACAAATCTACAATTTTAAAATCATAGGCAGAGTTATTAACTGCCATCTAACCTATTTCAAAGTGAAGAAACTACAGCAAATACGTTAAATGATCTGCATTTAGATTAAGGGTCATTGGTACCGAAAATGGAACAATTAAATTATTGCTTGCAATTTAAAAAAAAAATTGTTTATGGTTAGGAAACATTTAGAGGGATAAGGGATCAAACCGGGTAAATGGGACGTGCTTAGATGGGGCTTTCTAGCTTTCCAAGTCTCAGTAAAGAGGACTGTAAAAGTGAAGATAGACACAAAATGCTGGAGTAACTCAGCGGGACAGGCAGCATCTCTGGATTGAAGGAATGGGTGATGTTTCTGGCCCAGACCCTTCATTAGACTCCATTCCTTCTATCCAGAAATGCTGCCTGTCCCGCTGAATTACTCCAGCACTTTGTGTTTATTTTCGGTGTAAGCCTGCACCTGCAGTTCCCTCCCACATGCACTGTAAAGTGAAGTATTTTGCTTTCAAGGAGAGGATTGGAACCTTACCTCATCATAGAATATGCAGGCATGTTTGCCTGAAACATAATTACAATAACCATAATTTGTAAGGCACACATCCATGTCGGCACCTGAACAGAAACAAGAAAGCAAATTTCAGTTCCAATAGTCTGTCTGCATTTTCCTGCCTGCCCTCGAAATATTAAGGAACGCACATTCCCAGGAATAAGCTTGATCCATTCAAAGAACGCAATGTACTATGTGGTACATCGGAAAACAAAAATCATAAAAATCAGTACACCACAAAATCAATGATATGCAAGCAGCTCGCAGCGAACATAACAAATACATGAGGCAGAAAATACAACTGGAGAGCAACAAAGAGAGCAAAGGTGAGAAATATAACCATGGAATGATGTAACAGGGACTGAGAGCAAGACAGTTGTAGATCAGTTAGTTAGTGTGAGGGTTGCATAGAGAAGCATTGAACGGAATGTTGCGGCTCTACAAGGCGCTGGTCAGGCCACATTTGGAATATTGTGAGCAATTCTGGGCACCATATCTGAGGAAGGATGTGCTGGCTCCGGAGAGGGTCCAGAGGAGGTTTACAAGAAGGATCCCAGGAACGAGTAAGTTAACTTGTGTTGAGCGTTTGTCGGCACTGGCCTGTACTCGCTGGAGCTTAGAAAAATGAGGGGGGGACCTCATTGAAACATACATAATAGTGAAAGACTTGGATAGAGTGGATGTGGAGAGGATGTTTCCACCAGTGGGAGAGTCTAGGACTAGAGGTCATCGCCTTAGAATTAAAGGACGTTCTTTTAGGAAGGAGATGAGGAGAAATTTCTTTAGTCAGAGGGTGGTGAATCTGTGGAATTCTTTGCCACAGAAGGCTGTGGAGGCCAAGTCAGTGGATATTCTTAAGGAAGAGATACATTTTTGATTAGTACGGGTGTCATAGGTTATGGGGAGAAGGCAGGAGAATCGGGTTAGTAGGGAGAGATTGATCAGCCATGATTGAATGGCAGAGTAGACTTGATGGGCCGAATGGCCTAATTCTACTCCTATCACATGACCTTAAGTAGGGTAGAGAGAGAGAGAAAATTTGAGATGGTTGCAGACAGAGACAGGGAGACTGAGAAAGTGAGAGCACCGCACATAATAGTACGAGAAACCAAGAAAATGGGTGGCACGGTAGTAGAACTACTGCCTTACAGAACCAGGGACCTGGGTTCAATCCTGACTACGGGTGCGAGTCTGTACAGAGTTTGCACGTTCTCCCCTTGACCTGCGTGCGATTTCTCGGTTTTCTCCCACACTCCAAAGACGTACAGGTTTGTAGGTTAAATGGCGTGGTGTAAATGTAAAATTTTCCCCAATGTGTGTCGGGTAGTGTTAATATGCGGGGATCGCAGGTCAGTGCGGACTTGGTGGGCCGAAGGGCCTGTTTCCGTGCTGTATCACTCAACTACATTAAAAGACGAAGGTAGCTACAGGCAGAGGTAGTGTGTCACGGTCAGACGGAAAAAGATCAGAAGTTAGAAAGGAATGTACAAATACGTAACAGGGAGAGTGCGTAAGCAGAAAGACAGAAAGAGGGCGCTCAAATCAGAAAGGGAGTATGTTACGTTTGTTTTATATGCTACAGGAGATCAACTCGTCAGTAGTATGCATGCCCGATGTGCTTCAAGAGTCAAGTGTAACGAGTGCTTAATTGTCCTATGTGCTGGAACAATTAAATTCTTACTTGCAGCAGCTGAGCAGGCCCGTAATCACAGTACACACAGCTAAACATAATCATTTATTAAATTCTAAGGGTGAGGCGGCATCTATGGAGAGAAGGAATAGGTGACGTTTCAGGTCTTGACCCCCTATTCCTTCTCTCCATAGATGCCGCCTCACCCGCTGAGTTCCTCCAGCATTTTTGTCTACCTTCGATTTTTCCAGCATCTGCAGTTCTTTCTTAAACATTTATTAAATTCTACTCGTTTGTTTGGGTGAATTTGGTAAACCAGTCTTAACTACATCTGCTCAAACTAAATGACCGGAAACGCAAGCTGATCTGACAGATTTGTTTCTCCAGCCACCTATCTGTTCAATATCAGAGTCAAATAACATCAGGTGAAGATGTGCTTTGTTTCTGGCTTTTTCAGAAAGAATATACTATTTATGGGTTCTGCTTTGAATGCCTAATAAACCAGTTGGGGTGTAACTAATAAATTACAAAATATTCAGTTTCGTTTCATGGAAGAGGGCCCTTCGGCCCACCAAGTCCGTGCTAACCATCGATTATCTGTTCACACTAGTTACAAGATACTATAAAACTTTATTCATCCCCGGAGGGAAATTGGTCTGCCGACAGTCACAACACACAAGGTACACAAAAACTTGAAATTAAAAGTGAAAACAAAAATAAAAAGACAAGCGACTGTTGGCTGGCTGCCTTGTGCACAGCGCCTTCACCAGAACAAATGAACAAACAGACTTATTCCCTGTGCAGAGGACTATAAACTAGAGTGCCCCCTCCACGTCGCATCCCCACTGTTCATCACGGCGGTCCCCCTACGCTGGATCCCCATTGTCTTCCCCTCCCCTCTCACGCTGATCGACCGCGAGGCCCCACCATTCCATGTCATCCCACTTTCTCAACCATTCCCTACCGATTAGGGGCAATTTACAGAGGACACTTGACCTATAAACCCACACGTCCTTGGGATGCGGGAGGAAACTGGAGCACCCATAGGAAACCCACGCAGTCACGCGGAGAACATACAAACTCCACACAGACAGCACCCGAGGCCAGGATCGAACCCACTGCGAGACGGCAGCAGCATACCAGCTGTGCCGCTCTTCAACTTGACACATGGTCATCTGAATATGACATATTTATCTTTCAAACATTCATCCTTTCCAAGTTAAATCAGAATTAAGTTTGGGCGGCACAGCAGTAGAGTTGCTGCCTAACTGCACCAGAGACCTGGGTTCGATTCTGACTACGGTTGCTGTCTGTACGGAGTTACTACGTTCTTCCTGTGAATGCGTGGGTTTCCTCCCAGACTCCAAAGACTTAGGTTAATGTGGCTTTGGTAATAATTGTAAACTGTCCCCAGTGTGTGTAGAATAGCGCTAGTGTATCGGGATGGCTGGTCTGGGCGGACCAAAGGACCGGTGGGCCAAAGGACCGGTGTCTGCGCTGCATTTCTAAACTAAACTAAAATCAGTTTTGGAGGGAGGGATGGGGTAGCAACAATTAAGCTTTTTTCCCCAAAATTAAAAGAGATTTATATATGTCAAACAATTTTTCAAACAAAAAGATAGACACAAAATGCTGGAGTAACTCAGCGGGTCAGGTAGCATCTCTGAAGAAAATGGATGGTTTACGTTTCGGGTGGGGACCCTTCCTCAGATTCCAGTCTGAAGGGACGCGACTCGAAAGGTCACCCATCCCTTCTCTCCAGAAATGCTGCCTGACCCGCTGACTTACTCCAGCACTTTGCGTCTATCTTCGGTATATACCAGCATCAGCAGGTCCTCTCTATACAATTTCTGAAACAATGCTGGTAAACAGGAGAAATCAGCACAGAAAAAGATGCACTGCAAGTATCAACCACTTGCACATCATATCACGTGGGTTTTGCTCACCTGTTCCTATATAAAGTGTTCTGTAGCACATACTAACAGCTTGACCTTTACCCGTTAGAGGATAAAACACAGCTCGTGCCTGAACTTCTTTCACTGGAACTAAAAAGTAAAAAAAAAAATTAAGGTTAAAAGCTGCAGCGTTAGTCTAGAGGTGAACAGGAAACACTCAATTCAAAATATAATTGAAATTTAAGTTAACAAGTTAATAATTTCAATATATAGTGACTGTTTCAATAGCAGCGTTTTTTATTCCCTTTCTCCCGTATCAGTATTGTCATCATGTATAGTATTTTCCCTGAAAGGTTCGCACGCAACATAAAAATGCTTTTCACTGTACCTCAGTAAACATGGCAATAATAAACTAAATTTTAAATACTTAATAAAAACATGACCAATATGTACAGGAAAATTGTACCATGACTAATGGGACCATTTAAAGGGGAGATAAGAATCACACAAAAAGTTTTAATGAGTCTAATATACGCCGGATCAAAACACAAGTGCTGGAACAACTCGGGGGGTCAGTGTCTGTGGAGGGAATGTACAAGCAATGTTTGGGTCAAGACCTTTCTTTTGACTGATCTAATAGGGGGAGAAGGCGGGAACGGGGTACTGATTTTGGATGATCAGCCATGATCACATTGAATGGCGGTGCTGGCTTGAAGGGCCGTATGGCCTACTCCTTCCTACACCTGTTTTCTATGTTTCTATCCCAACTTAATATGTCACCTATCCATTCCCTCCGCAGATGCTGCCTGACCCGCTGACTTCCTCTAGCTTTGCTCAAGATTCCAACAGCTGCAGTTTCTTGTGTCATCATAAGCCAGATCGGTTTGGAATGAAAGCTCCCAATTTGATGCTTGATGGAATTTCCTCGGACATTTACCAGGTTCATGATTTGCTACAATGGAATTTGATTACACCCCCTGGGTTATTGTCCCATTTCTTAAACCTGCCACGGAGGCAGAATGCACCTAAAACAGCCATTTCAGAATTCTTGAGAAATGTTTACTCATCAGAACTGATCTTAGAACGGAGATGAGGAAACACTTTTTCACAGAGTTGTGAGTCTGTGGTATTCTCTGCCTCAGAGGGCGGTGGAGGCCGGTTCTCTGGAAACTTTCAAGAGAGAGCTAGATGGGGCTCTTAAAGATAGCAGTCATGGGATATGGGGAGAAGGCAGGAACAGGGTACTGATTGGGGATGATCAGGCATGATCACATTGAATGGCGGTGCTGGCTGGAAGGACCGAATGGCCTACTCCTGCACCTACTGTCTATTGATGAAACATTAACACTGTTTCCACAGATGCTGCCGGAGTTGCTCAGTGTTCCCAGAATTTGTCTTACTTCACATTCCCAGCATTTGCCGTTTTTCAAATTTCAATCACATTCTAATCTATTCCTGAATGACACAATGCACTTTAACGGAAGAGTTTCCAAATAATTTTAACAAGTTTATGAACGTAATCTAGAAACATTAAGGGAACAATATACTTTGGTATGGAGAATCTTAAAGTTGGACGTAGGCCTGGAGATGGGAGACATTTCTGCTGGACCGTCCCAGAACATGGCAAACAAGTGGCAGAGGACATGGTTACAAACGACGGGGCGGAGGGAGAATGGTGAAAGACAGTGGGCGGCACAGTGGCGCCAGGTTCAATCCCAATCTCGGGTGCTGTCTGTGTGGAGTTTGCACGTTCTCCCTGTGACTCCGGGTGCTACGGCTTCTCCCCACATCCCAAAGACGTGCAGGTTTGTGGGTTAATCGACATCTGCAAATTCCCCCCGAGGGAGTGATTCAGAAAGTGGGATGACATAGAACCAGTGTGGACTCGGTGGGCTGAAGTGCCTGTTTCCATGTTGTATCTCTAAATTAAACTTTGACAGGTGGCCAGTTTCTAAGGAGAGGCAACAGCATGGAACTGGAGAAGATGAGAGATCTGGAGCAATAAAAATTTGAAACATAAAGTTAAAAAATTTGGACGCAGGACTATTTTAGTTCAGTGACCAGAGAGAATATGTTAGAATGGGAAGTGGTGCAGAATAAGTTACATGGACAGGAAAGGCTTGAAGGGATATGGGCCAAACGTGGGCAGGTGGGACTAGTGTAGCTGGGACATAGAAACATAGAAACATAGAAAATAGGTGCAGGAGTAGGCCATTCGGCCCTTCGAGCCTGCACCGCCATTTGATATGATCATGGCTGATCATCCAACTCAGTATCCCATCCCTGCCTTCTCTCCATACCCCCTGATCCCTTTAGCCACAAGGGCCACATCTAACTCCCTCTTAAATATAGCCAATGAACTGGCATCAACTACCTTCTGTGGCAGAGAATTCCACAGATTCACCACTCTCTGTGTAAAAAATGATTTCCTCATCTCGGTCCTAAAAGTCTTCCCTCTTATCCTTAAACTGTGACCCCTAGTTCTGGACTTCCCCAACATCGGGAATAATCTTCCTGCATCTAGCCTGTCCAACCCCTTAAGAATTTTGTAAGTTTCTATAAGATCCCCCCTCAGTCTTCTGAATTCCAACGTGTACAAGCCGAGTCTATCCAGTTTTTCCTCATATGAAAGTCCTGCCATCCCAGGAATCAGTCTGGTGAACCTTCTCTGTACTCCCTCTATGGCAAGAATGTCTTTCCTTAGATTAGGAGACCAAAACTGTACGCAATACTCCAGGTGTGGTCTCACTAAGACCCTGTACAACTGCAGTAGAACCTCCCTGCTCTTATACTCAAATCCTTTTGCTATGAATGCTAACATACCATTTGCTTTCTTCACTGCCTGCGGCACCTGCATTCCTACTTTCAATGACTGGTGTACCATGACACCCAGGTCTCGTTGCATCTCCCCTTTTCCTAATCGGCTACCATTCAGATAATAGTCTACTTTCCTGTTTTTGCCACCAAAGTGGATAACCTCACATTTATCCACATTATACTGCATCTGCCATGCCTTTGCCCACTCACCCAACCTATCCAAGTCACCTTGCAGCCTCCTAGCATCCTCCTCACAGCTAACACTGCCCCCCAGCTTCGTGTCATCCGCAAACATGTTGGGCGGAAAGATCTGCTTGCACGCTGTACGACTCTAATAAGTTCTTTGTGATATAAATTTTTATTAGAAGCAAACATATTACGGTGTAGAGTAACATATTATAATAGAATAGAAGAAAAAACTTGTCATATACATCAATCATTCATACATTATTAAATTTGTCAATTGTCAGTTAATTCTGCTTCTAGTGGTTTTTTTATATGGATAGAAAAAGAAAAATAGAGAGAAAGAAGAGAAAGAAAGAAGAATTTCAATATCAAAAAAGAAAAAAAAGGTGGAATGAATTACTTATAATACGTCATAGGAGATAAGTTCGTATGTTATGAAATATAATTACATCTAATCCTTAGTTCAAGCTTCAGTCGGGCTTTCGCGCTGGGCCACTCTATCCCTTCAAATAGGCAATGAATGGAGCCCATATTTTAACAAAAAGTTCTTGCTTTTCCATTAAGACGAGTCTAATTCTTTCTAGATGTAGGGTCTCCGACATTTCCACAATCCACATTTTAATTGTGGGGGTTGTAGGGCCTTTCCAGAATTTTAATATTAATTTGTTCCCTGTTATTATACTGTAGTCAAGGAAGTTTCTTTGGCTTGTTCTGAGTGTTAAACTTTGTTCTGATATCCTAAGTATTATTAATTTTGAGTCTGGAGCTAGTTTGGTATTAACAACTTCGGAGATTATTTGAAAGATATCAGTCCAGTAATTTTTAATTTTTATACAATTTGCAAAGGTATGTGTTAAATTGGCCTCTAGATGCAGGCATTTATCACATATAGGAGAAATATTTGGGAAAATTCTATTTAGTTTTATTTTGGAATAATGTAATCTGTGTAAGACTTTAAATTGTATTAAAGCATGTCTGGCATTTAACGAACATTGATGTATATGTTGTAAACTTTCGTCCCAAATATCTTTCGTAATAGGATAACCTAACTAATTTTCCCATTTATCGACTCTAATAAGTTCTGACCACCATGTTTCGGGTGTGCTGATGTTTAGGAAGATGAGAGGCCAGTGTGGTACCCTGAAGAGCCTCACTGAATCAGAGAAGACGCACAACTGAGACTGAGCTACAGATGGGCTAAAAAGAGAGACATTGCTACAATATAAACAACTGAATGCATACCTTCAGTCTGCGTTGTTGCAGCACTTGTCTGGGTTTTCGAGGTGCTAAGTACTGATGGTAAGGAGGATGCTTTGGGAGGAAACAGCTGCTGAATTCTCTGCCAAGCCAGTACCTGAATCAACTTTTCATCCAGCTTACTGAGTTCAATCTCTGCAAAAGGACAAAACAATATTGTAGTTTCTTCTAAAGGTCTCAAACAATTTCTATTTAAAATTCCTATTGACACAAATAGATTAATGTGAGATGTTAGGTAGACAAAAATGCTGGAAAGACTCAGCGGGTGAGGCAGCATCTATGGATGCTGGATGCTGCCATCTATGGATGCGGCCCCCTCACCCGCTGAGTCTCTCCAGCACTTTTGTCTACCTTCGATTTTCCAGCATCTGCAGTTCCTTCTTAAACAATGTGAGATGTTAAGTGTTTCTCACTCCATGACTGATGCCTGGCCCGTGGAGCATTTCCAGCAATATTGCTTTATTCCAACTTTTTGGAAGTTAAACTAATATCACAACAGATGTCATTACTAAATAATATAACTGTGAGTCAACACTTTTGTAAACATTAATTTTTTTAAAGATTATTTTAGAGATACAATGCGGAAACAGGCCCTTTGGCCCACTGTGCCGTGCCGACCAGCGATCCCCGCACACTAACACTATCCTACTACACACCAGGGACAATTTACAACTTTACCAAGCCAATTAGCCTACAAACATGTACGTCTTTGGAGAGTGGGAGGAAACTGGAGCACCCGGAGAAAAAGCCCACGTGGCCACAGGGAGAATGTACAAACTCCGTAGAGACGGCACCCGTGGTCAGGATCTAACCTGGATCTCTGGTGCTGTAAGGCTGCAACTCTACCGCTGTGCCATAGTGCTGCCCATTTATGGTTGTATTTTCCCCATCCCATGCAACTTAGCTGTCAACTATTAACTTTGAATGTAATAAATAAATAAAATCGATCATTTGCTACACAAAGTTCTTCTCCCTACTACCACTAAACTTACATTGACTACAACATGAAATTTAACTTTGGCACTTACTACTGGACATTAATTTTTGTGGATTCTTTCCACAATTTCTCTTTGTTTTCACCAAGAGATAAATGTAATTGTACAATTGCCCACAAGTAGAAATTGAGATTGAGTGAGTGGATTAAAACAAATCTTATAGCAATATTTGATTCATTTTAAAATAATGATGAGCAGAACCAGAACAAAACCCAAGTTTGTATAAAATTGGCAGTCATGTCTCGTTGGGCATTCCTGATAAAGTGTAATTCATTCCCAACAGATAATTTGTATATGAAACAATTTATATATAGATTGAGACCTGGCATCTGCAGCAGGTCAAATGAAGTGGTATGGCAAAACCGGAACGGCCTGTTCCTTTGCTGTACTGTTCTATGTTCTTACATTTAGGACCAAGTGGTAGAAATGGTGTGCATGCAAAACTCAAATCTTTTCATCTACCAAATGGCAAGTCAACCGGAGAGAATAAGTTCAGCGAGAGAAATTTTCAAAACATTTACCTCCACTTCCTTCCATAGCTGCCTGCAGAGAGTTGGCAAGGTCAAACATAACTGAAGTATTTAATGGAGAAGTTAAGGGGACTGCTTTGTTTCCCACTGACACACCTGTTGACACCACAGTTGGACTCACTTTACCTTTTATGAAAAAAAAAGATATATATTCGTTATTAGAACAGTTTTGGAACAGAATCTGTTCAAGTTTTATGAGAATCAACGCAATCCAACCAACCAATAAAGTGGCACTGTGCAACATTACTGTTGAACAAAAATGGTACAAGGTTCTCAAACACAACAGTCACAGGTAAAAATAATTTATAGCCCAACCATGAAATGCTAACTTTGCAAACACAGCTTCCAAGTGCATTTTCAACATTTCCAATTTTTACTTCTACAGTTGAAAGATATTTCCTACTATTAAAGAGCAATAACTTGATCCTTGGACTATCCTTGATCGGACTTTATCTTGCACTAAAACGTTGTTCCCTTTATCATGTATCTGTACAATGTGGGTGGCTCAATTATAATCATGTATTGTCTTACCGCTGACTGGTAAGCACGCAACAAAAGCTTTTCACTGTACCTCGGTACACGAGACAATAAACTCAACTAAATGTACAAATAGTCCACATTTTAATTTATCTATTTTCAAAGCTACGAGATCAATGAAGAACTTTCAATCAACGATCAGTATGCAGCATGAGATTCTGAACAACACGAGTTTGTTCTATAATATACCCAATATCTGACTTCAGAGCTGTGAGAAAAGATTTAATCTTGATTCTATCACACTTCATACAAGGATTTAACTCAATGGAACATTGGTCTATTTAGATATTTTCATCCAAATTTGACATATTGCATTAAAGGATTGTGATATAGTATACTGTCCGCATATTACTTGCTCCAGAGTGATACTATTTTTAAAAAACTACTTGTTCCAAAAGCCTCTCACAACAATCATGTGGAAAACAATCTTTCCAATTTAAAACTAGCACATCAACTAACCCAAATTCTGTGAGTAAACAAACTGGCAGCATCTCCACCCATCTACCAATTAGAGTCATGCAGTGGAAGCAGGCCCTTCAGCCCAACTTGCCCACACCGACCAACATGCCCCATCTACACTAATCCACCTGCCTGCGTTTGGCCCATATCCCTCTGAACCTGGCAGGAATGGACACTAGAGATTTCAGGTGGGGACTCTTCTTCACTTTGATTCACCTTCACGTGGTCCACCCTGTTTTGACTAATGCAATCAACCCGACGTGCATAAACAAGATCAAATAGAACAAGTTGACCTGCAACTTTAGGCTGTGCATGACATACGCAAGAAGATGATTCAGTCTGTAGAAGACCCCCGACCCGAAATGTCGTCTGTCCATTGCCTTCACAAATGCTGCCTGACTCGCCGAGTTCCTCCAGCACCTCGTGCTTTGCTCAGGATTCCAGCAAGGTGGTTCAGCAGTTAATGAAACTGTCGCACAGCTCCACGAACACAGGCTTCAGAAATTCATAAAAGCAGAAATAGGCCATTCGGCCCATCAAATCTACTCTGCCATTCGATCTATCTTTCCCTCTCAACCCCATTCTCCTGCCTTCTCCCCATAACCCCCGACACCCTTACTAATCAAGAACCTGTCAATCTCCGCCATAAAAATATTCAGTGAAGGCCTCCACAGCCATCGGTGGCATTGGAAAGAAATTCCTCCTCATTTCGTTTTTAAAGGTACGTCCTTTTATTCTGAGGCTGTGCCCTCTGGTCCTAGGCAAGGGGAAATTTGTGAGCATAAAGGAGAATACATTGTAGGTACAGGCAAATGGGGGACATGGGATCACACAAAGAACTGCAGATGCTGGAATCTTGAGCACAACAGTGCTGGAGTGACTGAGTCGAGCTGGCAGCATCTATGGAGGGTATGGGCAGATGATGTTTCAGGGCAGCACCGTTAAGACTGATAGCAGCGGGTGAAAATATTGGAAAAGAGAAGTAGGGGCAAGACAATGCTCGGCAAACCCAAGTAGATAAAAATGAGGTGGGATTTAATTACCAGATATGGTAGAATAAGTGACAAAGGTCGGAGGTGGAAAGGAAACAAAAAGGGTATTAGATAAGGAGAGGAGTGAAACGCAGGGCCAGAGGAAGGGAAGGTGTAAGAGGACAGGGGGAAGAGGGGTAGGGTATGGAAGCACTTTGATGGAAGCAGGCATGGACTCAATGGCCTTCTGTGACACAAATAATTAGGCAGATAGAGTCAGAGTCACACAGCATGGAAATAGTCCCTTCAGCTCAAATTGCCCACACCAACCAACATGTCCATCTACACCAGTCCCACCTGCTTGTGCTTGGCCCATTTCCCTCTAACCCTACCCTATCCAAGTACATGTCTAAATGTTTCTTACACGTTGCGATTGTACCTGCCTCAATTACTTCCTCTGGCAGCTCGTTCCATACACCCACCACCCTTTGTGTGAAGAAGTGAGCCCTCAGGTTCCTATTAAACCTTTCTTCTCCCCCCTCCCCCCCCCCCATCACCTTAAACCTATGACCTCTGGGTCTCGATCAAGAGACTCTGTGCATCTACCCGATCTATTCCTCCCATGTACAGCTCCATAAGGTCAGTATATTGAAGGAAATATTGAAGAGTTATCATTGTAGATTTTCAGTGTTTTAGCAACTTAAGTCTTCAGATCTCTTGATGGAAACTGTCCAAAACATCCCAAAATTAACTGAACACCACTTTAAATATTCATTTTACTGTGGATGAAAGGAAACAATAACTGGATTAAAAAAAAAAAAAAAGCTATCCACCTGTGGCTGCTGGTGAAATTAGGTTCCTTGAAAGTCCCAACAGTGTTGACACACTATCTGCCACTGCTCTTGGAGGTGTAATAGCCCTGGCTATCGCAGAGGATGTCGTGACGACCTTTGCCATGAACGTGGTAGGCCGCCCAGCTATCTGCACCGAAGCGATGCTTTTGAGCTGCGAACTGCTGGTGATCTCAGAACTGGCACACAAAGTAGATAAAGAAGCGGGAACACTCGTCACACTGATAGGAATTCGTTGCAAGCACGAAACGGGTCCTCCTGCATTCTCCGCCTTGACAACCGTTCCCACAAAATGGTTTTGGAGGTTGCCGGCTGCTGGTGGGGTGGTTGGCCGCAGCTGAGAATGCAGCCATGCCTGCCCAGAGACCTGGCTTGGCAGCTGCGGCGTTAATTGCCCCTTTGGTCTCTGCGTGACTGACAGCTGCCGGGACGGTTCAGATGAAAGCGCGCACGGGAAAGGCCGGTTTACTTTCACCTCTGCTGACAAAGGTCCGTTGGAAGTCCCGCCGCCGCTCGACGACTTGCACGAGGTCTCGGGGTATAAAATACGGGCATTTTCTTCCTGTGTGACTGCAGCGCCAGGCTGCTGTGATGTGGAGGAACCTGAAGAATTCTGGCTGTTGGTCCCTGAGGTGCGCGTAACATTGCATGAAGTCAGTGATGGGGACGATGGTTTCTTTCCGGCTGCCTGCTGCACGCTGCTTAAAGAGCTGTCTGCCGAACACTGCGCTGAGGCACATGGCTTAATATCCGCTTTGTCAGCGCGTTCAGAGTCCCAATATAATGGCATCTGCTTAGCAGATAAATGTTTGAATATGCTGCACTGAAGTGCAACAACACTACGAAGCCACTAGAAGAAAGGGGAGAGAAAAAGTATTATTAAAAGGATAAATAAACTCAAAACTACGGTTAACGTCACCTATTCCTTTTCGGGTTGAGACGGATCGGGTCAGTCTGAAGAAGGGTCTCGACCCGAAAAGTCCTTTTCTCCAGAGATGCTGTCTGACCCGCTGAGTTACTCCAGCTTTTTCTGTCCACAGAACTTGACCAAGCTGAACAGCACAAATAAATCTCCATTCAAATATTGGTCAAATCAAGTGAAAACTCCACCGAAAAGAAAATGCAATCATCAAATGATAATAGACTAATCCAAAAATAAACTGATACAGTATGAATCCCTTCTCTACAAATATGGAGGCAAGAAGGCAGTTTCTTTCACAACCTTGCATCACCCACTAAAGAAGCAATTTTGATCTCATTGCCAATTTAATAGCATGAAGAATACGATTTTCTTAATAAAACAAAATCCAGCACAAACAAAGAGGGACCCAGCAAGGGGGGGGGGGGGGTGGGGGGGTGCCGAGAACAAAGAGGGACTGAGGGGGAGGGAGGTGGAGGAGGACGAAGAACTATATTGAATACTTTCCATGTTGATAAGTGATAGGAGCAGAATCTGGCCATTGGGCCCGTCGCCTACTCTGCCATTCAACCATGGCGGATTTATCTTCCAAAATCCACCAACCATGGCGGATTTATCTCAACCCCATTCTCCTGCCTTCTCCCCATAACCTCTGATACCTGTACCAATCATGAAATCTATCTATCTCTGCCTTAAAAATATCCATTTACTTGGCCTCCACAGCCTTCTGCGCCAATAAATCCCACAGATTCACCACCCTTTTGTCGGCGTCCATTGTGTGATGATTTTTGCATACTTGTACTGTACGCAACCAAAGAATCTCACTGTACCAAGTACACGTGACAATAAAGTAAAAATCGATCAAGATCCATATCACGCTTTAACACTCCACACCTGGAGTATTGTGTGCAGTTTTGGTCCCCTAATTTGAGGAAGGACATTCTTGCTATTGAGGGAGCGCAGCGTAGGTTTACAAGGTTAATTCCCGGGATGGCGGGACTGTCATATGCTGAGAGTATGGAGCGGCTGGGCTTGTACACTCTAGAGTTTAGAAGGATGAGAGGGCATCTTATTGAAACATATAAGGTTAGTAAGGGTTTGGACACGCTAGAGGCAGGAAACATGTTCCTGATGTTGGGGGAGTCCAGAATCAGGGGCCACAGTTTAAGAATAAGGGGTAAGCCATTTAGAACGGAGACGAGGAAACACTTTTTCAAAAAGAGAGTTTTGAGTCTGTGGAATTCTGCCTCAGAGGGCGGCGGAGGCCCGTTCTCTGGATACTTTCAAGAGAGGGCTAGATTGGGCTCTTAAAGATAGTGGAGTCAGGGGATATGGGGAGAAGGCAGGAACGGGGTACTGATTGGGGATGATCAGCCATGATTACATTGAATGGCGGGGCTGGTTCGAAGGGCCGAATGACCGAATGGCCTACTCCTGCACCTATTGTCTATTGTCTCCCTTATTACCTCCTGTTGTTCCTCTTCAGCGGCAAAGTGCTCATGGTTGGAAAGGTGCTTTTGTGACTCAGTGGGAGTCTCACTACATATCAGCTCTCCATCACGGATTCCTGCCGGAGGAAGGAGAGGCGGTGGATACTGGTACTGGGCCTTAATTGCTTCAGGAACCTGGAGGAAAAGTGAATACAATCGGTCATCTGCTGAAATGAATTGAAAGATGAGCAACCTTAGAACTATAAAACACAGACTTATAGCATCATCTGTTGAATGAGCAAGTTTTGTTTTAAGTTAGCCAAGAGCACATTGACATTGGGAACTACAGGCAAACCATCCCAGTATTGCTAAAATAATAATTCCATATTTGTACCCAAACTAGTCAGGCAATTCCCGGGTCAAACATCATCCCAAGATATTTATATTTATGCAATTATTGGAAATGTATTCAATTTACACCAGGACACCTCGACATCTATGATCATATGAATAATATATTCACTAATCTTCAATCTAAAAATACACTGACACGGCATGAACCCCTTCTCTACAAATGAGGAGGCAACAAGACAGTTGATTTTACAACCTTGCATTATCCACCAAATACACAATTTAGAATTTGCTGCCATTTAAAAAAATCTGGCAATTTAAGATTTGGTCTAGTGAATCTCCAACTAGAAGTTTCTATCAGAAATGCGCTGTTTAAATATATATATTATATACATAATATATACATGGTAGGCTTCACATTTTCTGTGGATGATCTGTGGATTAACAATCTCAAATATAACGATATATTAAAATGGATAAGAAGTACTCTTCAGATTGAATTAAATCTTATTGATGAAAATATTATATAATTTTGCTCCATCTTTAATCAACACAAATTCAATGATTAGTATCTGTCATTAAGACCAACTAGCAAAAGGGTTAGATTATCATTAATACTCAAATTTCATTCAAATCTTTAACAGCTTCATGTAAAATCAATCAATCCCACCCAGTAGGTTAATCTGAAATAATTGGTGCTAAAATTTTACAGATGAATTTTAACAGAAATATACTACATCTCAGAGAAACTTCCTCACTCCTTTCTCGTTCCTCTGGTAAAAGCACTCACTTAGTTAGGCAACCTGACTTGGGATAGCTACCCTTGCTAAGAATCACTGATAGACTAAATCACTCTGCTCGCAATTAATGTGTACATCCTTGCTCCTGCGCCTGCCATCCTGATCTAACTGAGCCACTTATTATTTGAGGGGGGAGTAAGAGAAGGGGACTTACACAGGACTTTGTGTCCTTGATCACTTACCCAAAATTCTTAGCAGGTAAAATGTCATGGCAACCCAGGTAGCCTAAATAAATGATCATAGAGTGCTTAGATCAGAGGAACAATAATTAAACATTCACAGTAACTGAATGGAGAAAATATTAACTGCAACAAAAGGAATTCCATTCAGGCATTTAGTTCCTCTGCAAATGTTAGGATCCTTAAAATGATAAAACTAACACTGAATTATCCAGTATTTGCAATAATATCAATAACTGAGGTGCATCTCAGTGCATTCAACTGCCAAATCTATCTAATCTATCCTTCTTGAAACCAATGTATGTGACTTCTGTCAACAAAATGGCCGATCCTACATTCTAGATGCTAAAATATTGATTTTAATAAGGTTCTAGCTTTCAGCAAGCACAGAAAAAGTGTCAACTGAAAATAGTGCAAAAGATTCTTAAATTGAATCTGAGAATGATAACAATGAATGCTATAGAAAATATAATCCTGGCGTGCTTTTATGTCGCATTGAAAATTAGTTTGTTCCAACTATACTTAAATATCAGTCAATCACACTGTGCAGTGTGGGATACTCCGAATACTCCAAGAATACTCTGAATATTGTACCTGCAACTGGGAAACGTATGAGGAACTTAATTTTTTTCTTTGGAATAAAGCAATCCAAACAGAAATAAAGCCAAGCTTAAGGGAATGTTATCAAGTGACAATAAGATGTTATTGATTAGATCCCAGACTGTTCTAGATAGTGAAGCCCAATGTGTAACAGAGCCATGGTCCCAGACTAAATTGCTGGTCAATATAAAGTCTGCACTTATACGTCTGCATTTTTTAATTACATCATATCAATTACTTTCACTGTACAGAGCTCACAGCATAAATAATCCCCTGCATTCATTCCACATCAAGGGAATATTAAACTTTTTTTTCTCACAAATTTGGAAGATATCTTATAGTTAATCAGTTTTCAGATTGGTCCCAATCATGCCAAAATGAATTCATGATTTTAACATCTACATGGAACAAGGCAATTCAACCTAGATGGGTTCAATACAAATTATTTAATTTTATAATATTACTGGATTGTATTATTCCATAAGAGTTTCTATCAGAATATCACATACCTTCATGTTTTTCCTTTTCACTGGCTTTGCAAGTCTACGATTGGGTGGATGCTTTCTGTGGATCTTGTTTAGAAAGTCAATCTTAATTGCATGCTGTGATATTCGGTCTTGAAACTTGTCAAATATTCTGCACCTATTGCTCAACGTCATATTCTTTTGATTAAGCTGTAGGAGTAAGAAATGAAAATGGAAGCATGATCCGACGGACATTTTGGGTCTAACATCTGTGCTGTTCATTGATGCACTATAACACCTACAAATAAACTGTGAAACATGTACACAAACCAACAAGAGAATGTCATCAAGACAGCCCGAGTAGAACAATGCTTTCTCTAGGCAAGGAAATCTAAAACACTCTGGATATAGTAGGTAGAACAGTGTCACTTTATTTTCCTTTATTAAATTTTACACTGACTTTCCTCACACCTAAAATGTCAGGAAAGTGAGATGATGGACTGAAACAATCTCTGTATAAGAATTAAATCAGTTACTATAAAACCTATCACAATCCACTGGATAGAACATAGAAGCCTGCAGCACAGGAACTGGCCCTTCTTCCCACAAGCTTTATACTGAAAATGATGCCAAACTAAACTAATTTCATCTTTTGCACATGCTCCATGCCCCTCCATTTCCTGATATTGCCTACAAATCCGTATGCCAAACTAAATGCCACGGAACGCCACAATCTTTATCTGCCTCCACTACCAATGCATTCCCGGCACTCACCACTCTGTGTAAAATATACTTGCCCTGCAATTCTAGAACTATTCAGGCTTCAGACAGATGGATTAGCACAATGCACAGCATCTCCTTTTGGGAATTTATTTTCCGATATTTAACATCGCTGGAGGCAACAAGCAAGACAAAGCTAAGTGAAGGCTGAACAAAAAAAATTAAGAACATTATCGAACACTACTGCCATGAACTGAATGCAAGAGATGAATTATGGCCAAAAACCTAGCAAACTGGTTTGGAAGAAAAATTAGTTCAGAAATAGTCAGTTGTACCAGGTTTGATCAAACGCAAGCATGTACATGAGGCATCTTGGTTGGCCTGGGCAAGTTGGGCCAAAGACCCTGTTTCCGTCTGTATGACTCCATGACTAACTCTTCAACCTCCAAACCTTTCTGTGAAGCTGATCCTGCCTCAAATAATTTATTAGAAACGTTTCCATGCAGAGTTTGAGGCAGTGCAAATTTAAAGTAATGAAGATTAAGAATTTCTGCACTAAACACCATTTTGGGAAATATAATGGAACTGCTTGTCTTAAAAATTGTTATTGTTCTTTCTCCTCAAACATTGCCCCAAATATTGTGCGTAATTGATCCCAGACAACATCAGCAAACTTGAGCTGTGTATACATAAACTGATCAGCAATTTAACAATATAAGAATTAGTAATATTGCATTTGATACAACATTGAATATGAAGTTAACACGGAGATAGTTCCAGTGCATGCAGTTTAGTTCAGTTCAGTTTAGAGATACAGCACGGATACAGGCCCTTCGGCTCACCGGGTTCACTCCGACCAGCGATCCCAATACACTGGCACTATCCTACACACACTAGGGACAATTTACAATTGTACCAAGCTAATTAACCTACAAACCTGTACGTCTTTGGAAAACTCAAGGTTGTCACGGGGAAAAAGTACAAACTATGTACAAACAAACACCCTTAGTCAGGATCGAACCCAGGTCTCTGGCGCTGTAAGGCAGCAACTCTACCACTGCGGCACCGTGCTGCCCTTGTTGTCAGAAGTGCACAATGACTTACCACCACATGTTCAATATGATTGGGGCACATCCATCTTCCCATTGGCATTGCAGTAAGAGGTGGGTCCAGGCAGTCCATGTGAAACAATAAAGGGCAGTAATCACACTGGACAAGGGGCGCCACTCTGCAACTCCTGCAACACAAGCATCACACTGTCATTGTCATTTCCAAGTTGTGAATTGAAGCAAAAATAAGGAAGAAATGAAAGGGTGGAGATTTGCCTCCTCTTGCACTTACCATGAGAGAGTGGTGACCAAGGTTCAAGCTTACAGATGAAAGTTGGAGAAAAAGCTATATTGTTTTATTCTTTTGCCTACAGGTTTTTCCAAATGTTCCTGATTTCCCTCAGATTATTATATATGTGTGCTTTAATCAGATGATCTTCTGTAATTAAGAGGAACATCTGCTCCCAATCATATGGCAAATATTTAACGAGGCAATCATCCGGAAATGGTCTCAATACTTTGAAATTAATGCAAGTCAGAGACTGCTCTTTCTGCATGACCAAAATTTTATCCAGAAGCAAAGAAATGAAATCTCATGCCACAAGCAGTTTAAGTAAATCTGATTATACCCCACTTTCGAATTTGAACCTACTAGCCTCAAAGTTTATTCTTTGTATAAGGATGTTTGCCGAGCAGATAAATCACCAAGTCTTCTGCTTGTCCGGTATCGAGCATTAAACCATGTTCAATTTTTCCGCACCAGCATCTAATCCCTGGGAAAACTTTTCAAATATTATTTGCTTCTCTCCCCCAGCAGGCATTGTTCACAGACACAGAAAAGGCTGCAGAAACTATTGCTTAAATTATCAGTTCTGTTCATTCATTTCAATGCTGGCAAGTCTTTGAGCATATTTGATTTGCTTTTAACGACTTCGATAACAATAGTGCAGTACATCAAATAGAATCTGATGGGAACTGAAGCTACCAAATGCAAGGAACACTGAATGAACGTTTATTTCTATCTGACATCTCCCACTGTTCTTTTGAACAGTGTATATAGCCAAGTGGGTGTTTTGTTTTTAGTTTAGTTTGGAGATACAGCTAGGAAACAGGCCCTTCGGCCCACCAAATCCACGCCAACCAGTGATCACCCAGATGCTAATTCAATTCAATTCAATTCAATTCAATTTATTTGTCTTTTGAGGGACAAATTTGTCATTTGGACCCCTTGAGGTCCAAATGAAATGTCGTTTCTGCAGCCATACAATACAAAACAAAGAAGACCCGAGACACAACACAATTTACACATACATCCATCACAACGCTGTGATGGAAGGCAAAAATAACGTATCTCTCCACTGCACTCCCCCCCCCCCCCATGTCAGAGTCAAAGTCAAAGCCCCCGGCGGGCGATGGTGATTGTCCCGCAGCCATTAAAGCCACGCCGGGTGATGCAAGGTCGCGCACCGGGTCTTGGTGTTAGAGCCCCGGCGCTCGCCCGCAAAGTCCGGCAGCCATTCCAAGCCGCGCGGGGGTATAAAGCCCCGCTCCAGGTGCTCCTCAACCCCGCAACTCGGGCGGGAGAAGTCGCCGCTGCGGAAGCCCCGAAAAGCAGTCTCCCACCAGGTGTTGCCGTCCGCCAGACCCGCGGTTGTAGCCTCCGAATCTCCGGGGGTCGGGTAGCAGCAGCGCTCCACCACAGCTCCACCCGCTCCGGACTCGGCCAGCCCCGCGACGGTGAGTAGTCCGCAGCTCCACGGGAGCCCCAGGTCGTTCCTGCTGGAGGCCGCTCCACGTTGCCCAGCCCCAACGACAACGGAGACCCGACAAAGAAAAGGTCGGGTCTCCCGTGCAGCGGAAAGATTTTAAAGTCCCCCCCCCCCCCACCCCCCCACACACATACCCCGACAAAAAAAATTAATAAAAACTACATAAAAACGAGACAAAAATAATAAAAAGACAGACGGACTGCAGAGGCCGCTGCAACGAAAAGTCGCGCCGCCCACTATCCTATCCTACTAATACTATCCTACACACTAGGGACAATTTTACAATTTTAACCAAAGCCAATTAACCTACAAACCTGTATGTCCTTGGAATGTGGGAGGAAACCAGAGCACCAGGGAAAGCCCACGCAGTCACGGGGAGAACATACAAACACCGTACAAACAGCACCAGTGGTCAGGATTGAACCAGGGTCTCTGGCACTGTAAGGCCGTAACTCAACTGCTGTGCCACTGTGCTGCCCGGGCGTGAAAGATGACGACATTCAGGTATATAGTACTAGTTCTCTTGCTCTTCAAGGTACACATAAATGATTGGGCCTTTAAAATTAAGTTTGCCAATTATCCCAACGAATAAATAATTTATTTGTAAATTCATAAAAGGAATGTCAAGAGCATCACAAAGTTTAGAGATTCCAATATGGATATTTGTGTGGCATCGAGGTAAAATCTTGTTTTAATTTCTTTCAAACTATCAATTGCATTTATTAAAGCCAGAAAACGCTGGGAACATTCAGCATGTTCGGACAACTCTATGCAAAGAGAAGATTAATGTTTCAGGGATCTTTCACCAACCCTTTGATAAAACACTTTCTATCCATAGAAGCTGCAAGCCAAGCCTACTTTTTTTTATAATGATTTTAAATTTAGTTTCCAGCACCTCAATATGTTTTTAGTAATCTATTTTATTTACTGAAAGAAAATAAGCATGTGCAGGAATAAAATGCACCATGGAATGCATTATGTTGGAAAAGACCTCCACCTCTTTTCCATTTAGAAACATAGAAATTGGTGCAAGAGTAGGCCATTCGGCCCTTCGAGCCAGCAGCGCCATTCAATATGATCATGGCTGATCATCCAAAATCAGTACCCTTTTCTTGCTTTCTCCCCATATACCTTGATACCGTTAGTCCTAAGAGCAAAATCTAACTCTCTCATGAAAACATCCAGTGAATTGGCCTCCATTGCCTTCTGTGGCAGAGAATTCCACAGATTCACAACTCTCTGGGCAAAAAGGTTTATCCTCATATCAGTCCTAAATAGCCTACACCTTATTCTTAAACTGTGACCCGTGGTTCTGGACTCCCCCAACATCAGGAACATTTTTCCTGCATATGCCTTAAATCCTTTAAGAATTATATGTGTTTCTATAAGATCCCCTCTCATCCTTCTAAATGCCAGTGAATACAAGCCCAGTCGATCCGTTCTTTCATCATATGTCAGTTCTGCCATCCTGGGAATTACCCCGTTGAACCGACGCTGAACTCCCTCAATAGCGAGAATGTCCTTCCTCAAATTAGGAGACCAAAACTGCACACAATACTCCAGGTGTGGTCTCTCCAGGGCCCTGTACAACTGCAGTGGGACCTCCTTGCTCATATACTCAAATCCTCTCGCTATGAAAGCCAACATCCCATTTGCTTTCTTCACTGCCTGCTGTACCTGCATGCTTATTTTTAGTGACTGTTGTACAAGGACACCCAGGTCTCGTTGCACCTCCCCTTTTCCTAATCTGACACCATTCAGATAATAATCTGCCTTTTTGTTCTTGACACCAAAGTGGATAACCTCACATTTATCCACATTGTACTGTATCTGCCCACTTACCCAACCTATCCAACTCGCCCTGCAGCCTCACAGCATCCTCCTCACAGCTCTCACTGCCACCCAGCTAGCTTTGTGTCATCCGCAAACTTGGAGATGTTACGTTTTAATTCCTTCGTCTAAATTGTTAATATATATTGTAAATAACTGGGGTCCCAACACTGAGCCTTGCGACACCCCACTAGTCACTGCCTGCCATTCTGAAAAGGACCCATAAATTCCTACTCTTTGCTTCCTGTCTGCCAACCAGTTCTCTATCCATGTCAATACCCTACCCCCAATACCATGTGCTCCAATTTTGCACACTAATCTCGTGTGGGACCTGTCAAAGGCTTTTTGAAAGTCTCTCCCCCCCCCCCCCCCCCCCACCCCATCTCCAATCAGTCTGAAGGATCCTGACCTAAAACTTCACCAATCCATAGATGCTGCATGTCCCGCTGAGTTCCTCCAGTGCTTTGTGGCTTTTTTTTGTAAACCAGCATCTGGAGTTCTTGGTCTATCGCTTTTTCACCATGTTCTCTTCAGGTGCAAATGACATCCAATCATTTTGCGGTTCATTTAAAATCATTTTGACCAACTTTATATTAACTGAACAAAATACTTTCAATGTTAGCACTGAAACATATTTATTAGAATGGCTAGATTGAATGGTAAAGAGAGTATGGCTGAGGGATTGAATATATATATATTGTAGGCCCAATTTAGAGGCTTGAAGGAAAGTGCAGGTGCTGAAATGGAGCTAAAAAATAAAGCAAATTACCAACAATGACATTTTAAAATATCGAACTTAGACTGATATGATATGAAAGATGGCCTATTACAGCATATTTGTGGCAGTAATAATAATCTCTATGTCGATGCACAAGATAGTCTAAAATGAAACATTCTGAAATGTCACATTTTTAATGGTTTACAGAACCAACCATTATTTAAAGCATGTTTTTTTAAATGTCTTAGCAATAAGTACGTGTTCATGGCATGTTACAAATACATTACACTACTCAGATATATTCAGAGGGAGTAGCTACTAAATAGATTCTGCATCAGGTCATGCAAGAAGCTTACACAAAACAATATTCAGAGTATGCTTTTCATGTGCCATTCGGCACACCTGAATTTGCCAGCTAAATTCTCCAGTTATTTTAGTTCCAGTATATAGTCCTTGTCTTTAAAACAAATTCTCAGAGTTTGAATGTCCTGACCATGGGCGAGATATTACCATTTAGTAATAAAAGCCAAGTTCCTTTTGATGCAGTTCCTTCTTACAACATTTTGTCTGCCTGCCCCGCTGAGTTACTCCAGCATTTTGTGTCTATCTTCCTTTTTATTCTGTCTATTTAGAAATGTCTAGTTCGGGATGAAAGGCAGTGATGGGGAAAGAGAAATGAAACCCCACATGGGAATCTGAGGGGTAACATTTTCACACAAAGCGTGGTGGGTATATGGAACAAGCTGCCTGAGGACGTGGTTGAGGCAAGTACCATTGCAATATTAAAGAGACAATTAGACAGGCACATGGATAGGATAGGTTTACAGGACCATGGGCCAAACGCATGCAGTGTAGATTGGACATGTTATTCGGTGTGGGCAAGTTAGGCCGAAGGGCCTGTTTCCATACTGTGTGTCTCTATGAAACCCCGCCTTTGCCGAACAGCACCAAAGTTCAACCAATCAGCTTGCCTGCTGTAAATGGTCTCTCTGAACATTACTAATTGGGGGGGGGGGACTCAGATTCCTAAACTGGTGAGCTGTTATCATGCAAATAACGTGTTCTTCTTGGTTTCTTGGTCCTACAAAATATTCCAAATGGAATTTAAACTGGAGGTGGTGGAGGGAGGACTTAAGCCAGAAAGGGTTTTTGGGAAGAAAGAGCTACCTTAAATTTTGTTGCATCTGGTTGGGTAACTATAGCAGGGTGGAGATTATTCCATGCTTTAATTCTGCGGGGGGAGAACGAATTGCTGTACACATTTCGTTCTTCCCCCGCACAATTAAAGCATGGAATAATCTCCAGTGTGTTAAATAACATAGTTGAAAGAGGATGATGGCAAATTTGCATGCAGGTTCAAAATATTTAGCACATCACTCACTGTCATTGAGTTTAAGTGTCTCATCTCAGTGCTGAATAGTGCAAAAGGCCCATTCTTAGTCACGTGTACCACATAAGAGATTAGGATACAAACTTAAATCACACGGTATTGGGGGTTCAGTATTGATGTGGATAGAGAACTGGCTGGCAAACAGGAAGCAAAGAGTAGGAGTAAACGGGTCCTTTTCACAATGGCAGGCAGTGACTAGTGGGGTACCGCAAGGCTCAGTGCTGGGACCCCAGCTATTTACAATTTATATTAATGATCTGGACGAGGGAATTGAAAGCAACATGTCCAAGTTTGCGGATGACACTAAGCTGGGGGGCAGTGTTAGCTGTGAGGAGGATGCTAGGAGACTGCAAGGTGACTTGGATAGGTTGGGTGAGTGGGCAAATGTTTGGCAGATGCAGTATAATGTGGATAAATGTGAGGTTATCCACTTTGGTAGCAAAAACGGGAAGGCAGACTATTATCTAAATGGTGGCCGATTAGGAAATGGGGAGATGCAGCGAGACCTGGGTGTCATGGTACACCAGTCATTGAAAGTAGGCATGCAGGTGCAGCAGGCAGTGAAGAAAGCGAATGGTATGTTGGCCTTCATAGCAAGAGGATTTGAGTATAGGAGCAGGGAGGTCCTACTGCAGTTGTACAGGGTCTTAGTGAGACCACACCTGGAGTATTGCGTACAGTTTTGGTCTCCAAATCTGAGGAAGGACATTATAGCCATAGAGGGAGTGCAGAGAAGGTTCACCAGACTGATTCCTGGGATGTCAGGACTTTCATATGAAGAAAGACTGGATAGACTTGGCTTATACTCGCTAGAATTTAGGAGATTGAGAGGGGATCTTATAGAAACGTACAAAATTCTTATGGGGTTGGACAGGCTAGATGCAGGAAGATTGTTCCCGATGTTGGGGAAGTCCAGGACAAGGGGTCACAGCTTAAGGATAAGGGGGAAATCCTTTAAGACCGAGATGAGGAAAAACTTTTTCACACAGAGAGTGGTGAATCTCTGGAACTCTCTGCCACAGAGGGTAGTTGAGGCCAGTTCATTGGCTATATTTAAGAGGGAATTAGATGTGGCCCTTGTGGCTAAAGGGGTCAGGGGGTATGGAGAGAAGGCAGGTACGGGATACTGAGTTGGATGATCAGCCATGATCGTATTGAATGGCGGTGCAGGCTCGAAGGGCCGAATGGCCTACTCCTGCACCTATTTTCTATGTATCTATGTATCTATGTGTGACCAAAAATATGAAAAATCGTGGAATACATCTTTTCTAATTCTGAAAGCATTACAGGTATGTTGTTTTGTACTGTATATATGATTCATATGTTTTTCAGAAGTTTATCAAGTTAAATATTTATGTTATGCTGACTGTTTGTTTAGGGTCAGAGGTCAAATATGAATGGTCACGTGTGTGGCCTCACACGGAAGCATTATTTTCATAACTCAGTTTTATCTTACAAACTTAAGAATTTAAAAAAGCTAGAATGTTCATATCATTAGCAGACATGCATTATAGTTCTGTAGGTAGGAAAATAACAATGAATAAGATTAATCTCTTACAAGAATTCACTTTGTGATGCCATTTGGTAACGTGTGTGACATTTGGGTTCACTTTCCAATGAATGACCCAAAAGGATTTATGAATTCAATTTTACATCTGGGGAATCATCATGCAAGAAAAATGTAAAAATGATATGCCCACCTGTTACAAATGAAGCAAACTTTGACAGGTAGTGGGACCAGGCCATTGTGGTCTAGTTCATGCTGTGACCTCTTCACATTCTTCCCTGTCATTTCTTCTTTTCTTCTCCTTTTACTGGTACCTGCATGATACATTGTGTGTCATTATTTGCGTGACCAATTCTACTCCTTTAACTCTTACTCAAGAGTGTTTTATTGTCATATGTCCCAGATAGAACAATGAAATTCTTACTTGCAGCAGCACAACAGAATATGTAAACATAGTACTCTGTAAACAATATAATAAACAAAAAAAAAAGTTCAGTGTGTGTGCGCACACACACACACACACACACACACACACACACACACACACACACACACACACACACACACACACACACACACACACACACACACACACACACACACACACACACACACACACACACAGACAGAAAGTGCAGGAGTAAGCCGTTCGGCCCTTCGAGCCAGCACCGCCATTCAATATGATCATCCAGAATCAGTTTCCCGTTCCTGTTTTTTCCCCACATCCCCGATTCCTTTAGCCCTAAGAGCTATATCTAACTCTCTCTTGAATACATCTAGTGAATTGGCCTCCACTGCCTTCTGTGGCAGAGAATTCCACAGATTCACAACTCTCTGGCTGAAAAAGTTTGTCCTCATCTCAGTCCTAAACAGCCTACCCCTTATACAGATCATACACACGTACGCACACACGTACAAAAAACATTACAACATTTCAAAATGAATCAAGGCAACCAGCAGATGAAACCAGATTCTCCTCACATTTCTATACATTGGACTGTAACCTTATGAAAAGGCAGTAGAAACCTTCCACTGACTGTACATTATAGATGCAGTAGAATTGATGCAGACCTGTACCCCCGCAAACCATAATTATATTCAAAATGGAGCACCCATCATTACTGTACCACATGTACAGTACACAGAACAACAGACAAAGAAAGGTTATTTATAACCAAATAACAACCTGCTCCAAAGTTACAATGCAAGTTTAACTTGCATATTCAATTGCGGCTTCTCCACCCCAGAATCCTTGGAAGGAGATAAACACAAAAAAAGTTTATCTTTATAGAAATTCCGAAAATAAAATATCTACGTTTATTTCAATACAATGTTGATGATGCTGTAGCATCATTATGGAAAGTTACACAAAACATGTTCACAATTTAAAAATAATTTATATTGAATACGTTTCCAATTCGACATATAGGCACCGCAAAGAATGGATTTGCGTTCCAGAAAAGCAGTGCGCAATTCAGAAAACCCCATAAATTAAACAGATAAATTTAAACATTTAAGCAGGCATTAATTTCAAAAATACGTTAATTATTGGTAATTATCCAATTAGGTTCTCGTATTAATTAAACAAGCGGGTTATTTGAAAAATGCATAAATCAAATGCGCATAAAATGTGAGGTGTCTGTACTTGCTAGTGAAAGTAACAGATAGGGTAATCAAAATCTTTATCCCCACGGTAAGGATATCAGAAACAAAAGGGCTTAATCTGAAGGGGGGGGAAGCAGGACATTTAGAGGGGATAACAGAGCAAGCTTCGTTTTGTACAAGGAATGGTTGATATCTGCAACATGGTGCCTGAGAATGTGATGGAATAAGATTACTACATTTAAGAGGCAGACTTAAATAGACAAGGCACAGAAGGATATGGCCCTAATGTGGGTAAATCGGATTAGTGTAGATAAATAAACAAGAGGATTGGCATGGACATGTGGATTCAAAGGGAGTGTTTCTGTTCCATACAGTTGATTGATTGATTGATTGAAAGAGACAGTATGGGAACAGGCCCTCCGGCCCACAAAATCCAAACCAACCCCCGATCGGCTATTCACACTAGCTCCGTGTTATCCCACTTTTGCATCCGCTCCCTACATACTGTGAGCAATTTACAGAGGCCCATTAACCTACAAACCCACACGTCTTTGGTGGGCGGGAGGGAAACGGACACCTGTAGGAAACCTATGGGGACACAAGGAGAACGTACAAACTCCACACAGAGAGCATCTGAGGTCAGGATCAAACCAGGGTCTTTGCCACTATGAAGTTCATAGGTTGTAGGAGCAGAATTGTTCCATCAAGTCTACTCTGCCATTCAATCATGGCTAATCTATCTTTCTTTCTCAACCCCATTCTCCTGCCTTCTCCCCATAACCCCCAACACCCATAATAATCAAGAATCTAGAAATCTCCACCATCAAAATATCCATCAACGGCCTCAACAGCCTTCTGTGGCAATGAATTCCAGAGATTAACCACCCTCTGACTAAATAAATTCCTCCTCACCTCCTTTCTAAAGACACGTCCTTTTATTTTGAGGCTATGGCCTCTGGTCCTAGACACTCCCACTAGTGGAAACATCCTCTCCACATCCACACCGCTTTACCAGCTGCGCCACTGTTCCATAGAAACATAGAAAAATAGGTAAAGTAGGCCATTCGGCCCTTCGAGCCAGCACCGACCGCCATTCAATATGATCATGGCTGATCATCTAAAATCAGTACCCCGTTCCTGCTTTTTCCCCATATCCCTTGATTCTTTTTGCCCTGAGAGTTAAATCTAACTCTCTCTTGAAATAGAGGTTCCGCCCTTAATAATAAGTTGGTTAAAGAGTATGACAAGTTCCACAGATCATCACAGTCAAAATGCCCTATAGCGCTGCCTTGTTCAATTTCTCCTATACAAAAAATGTTTTCCTCTAATTCACACTTCCTAGTACCAGTCGAAAGCACATACATCAACATAGGCATAATGTGCCTTTTAAAAAGAAATTGTCATTGATACTCTTACGAAGAATGGAGTTTCAGGTGAAATGCAAGAGGGTATATTTGGCAACAGTATTTTCAGGAAGTAACAGGTATAGCAGGAAAATCAAATGTGCTAACAGGAATGAGAGAATAAACAAGTACAATCCACTGATTTGTTGCAATTACTGCCAAAAGATTTCCTACCAGTGTGACAGTTATTGCTCAATTATCCTTATTCTTCTGATTTTTAAAAGCAGGGAAATCAGACACTATTCAGCAAGAAAAGACACAAAATGCTGGAGTCGCTCAGCAGTGCTCCAGCACTGTGTCTTTTTTTGTGAACCTGCATCTGCAGTTCCTTGCTTCTATTATTCAGGTAGACATTAGAGTTGAAAGCAGACGATTAAATGTTAAAGCATTCTCAAAATAAGTTTCTTTCTAGTTGTCAAATTCCTGATGGGGTTTGATTGAAGCGTTATGCTTGATGAAATAAATCAGTTTTGATTAGGAATGCACTTCTATTACAATTGATTAAATAAGCAATTTTCTGAATTAAATCATTCTAAAGATAGCATGCTTCACCATATCCCTTTCAAGGCAAAGTCCAATGGACGTTATTCATGGTGTATTTTATTGCATTTAGAAAGTACGAAGACAGCAAAGTTATCCCCTCAGTTGAAAACATATTACAATATATCGGTTTTCTGATCTTCTGCAGTTGTCATGCAGGAGTTGTGTCAAGAATTGGTTGGATGTTAATGATACGAGTTGATACGAAAGTGCAGTCATGTAAGAATCCCTGTCATCATGTACATTCTAAGTTATTAATAATCAATCAGAAACAAAAAACTATAACTCGGGAGATTTACGGGGATTGTTGCCACGACTTGAGGGTCTGAGCTATAGGGAGAGGTTGGGCACGATAGGACTCTATTCCTTGGAGTGCAGGACATGAGGGGTGGTCTTATCGAGGTGCGCAAAATATGAGGGGAAAAGAGAGGGTGAATACACAGAGTAGAGGAATCAAGAACAATAGGTTTAAGGTGGGAGGGGGGGGGATTTAATAGGAACACGAGGGGCAACTTTTTCCACACAGAGGGTGGTGGGTATAGGGAACGACCTCAAAGAGGAGATAGTCAAGGCGGGTAATATAACAACTTTTAAAAGACATTTGGGCAGGTTTAGAGGAATATGGGCCAAATGTGGGCAGGCGGGACTAGTGCAGATGGGGTATCTTGGTTGGCATGAGCAACTTGGGCCAATGGGCCAGTTTCCACGCTGTATGACTAGGATTCTAAGGTTGTTTCCTCCATTTCCCCATCCAACACCACTGACTAAGGACATGCTTGTTTAACAGAATATTACGATAGGCCTTTTGTCTTTTGTTAATTCAAGGGGCCAACAGGGCAATTTCACGTAACAGCCATGCACGTTTAATTCATGAAACCAAATAATCAACCACAGCATTGAGAACAACAACGTTTTAAAACTGTGCAGACAGCAAAAGCAATAAACTAAAAATATATTAGCACAGTTGAACAAGATTGCGTAAAGCACAAAATGCTGGAGAAACACAGCAGGTCAGGCAACATCTGAGGAGGGAATGGACTGGCGACGTTTCAGATGAGGACTCTTCTTTAGACTCTTCCGGCCTGCTGAGTTCTTTCACTATTTTGATTCCAGCATCTCCAGTTCATTATGTCTCTGTGAGCCTGCTTGAAAACTGATACACGATGAATTAAAGGATGGGAAAGTAGTTAAGGAGAGAATTGCATGAGGCGATTTGAGGCACAGCACAATATTTTTAATTGTGAATATGGGACAAGACTACCTCTCATGATTTAAAATCAGTGAATAGGGATTCGCAAGGCAGAAAAGATTCCAACTCCAGGTATATTGAGTTAAATCAGAAGAAATTTTAATATCTTATCAACTGATTATAAATTTAGTCTCATTCATCTTTATCTTCAATCACAGTCAACAACACAACTGAACTATTTCCATCCATTGTGTTGAGCAATTAGTATTTTGTTACAAATCTGTTGTTATTTTAATTTGCAGTATACCAACTATAAGTGAGATGTAGAAACAAGGAACTGCAAATGCTGGATTACAAAAAAAAGACACATAGTGCTGCAGTAACTCAGCCGGTCAGGAAGCATCTCTGGAGAACATGGTTAGGTGAAGTTCCGGGTCTGCACCCGACTTCAGACTGACTGTCGGATGGTGGGGAAAGAGCATAGCTGGAATCACAGAGGGGGAAGAGTGAGAGGAGTTCTCACGGAAGAGAGAGCGGCAGGAATCACAAGAACCCCCCCACACAATCAGACTGAAGACGGGTCCTGACCCAGCGGTATGGTGGCGCAGCGGTAGAGTTGCTGCCTTACAGCGCCAGAGACCCGGGTTCGACACTGACCACGGGTGCTGCCTCTTCGGACTTTGTACGTTCTCCCCGTGACCACGTGGGTTTTCTCCAGGATCTCCAGTTTCCTCCCACACTCCAAAGAAGTGCAGGGTTGTAGGTTAATTGACTTGGTAAAATTGTAAATTGTCCCTACTGTGTGTAGGATAGCGTTAATGTGCGGGGTGATCACTGGCCGATGCGGACTCAGTGGGCCGAAGGGCCTGTTTTCATACTGTATCTCTAAACTAAACCAATATAAATTAAGTACTAGAACCTTACATTACATGAAGATTATACCACTAATTCTGGATCAGCCACTTTGACAATTAGCTCATTTGCCACTAATCTAGTTGTACAATGCGGAATTTGATCAGACCTCTTGCTGTACGGATACACTAAATTAATACATTAACAATAAACAAGGCTAGTCATGTGCAAAGTTTCACTCAAGCTGTCAATGAAAGCACCACTCATTAAAAATCCCACCAAATCATATTAATGAAGGACAGAATAGAACAGCCAATATAATCAATACTTTGTCCCATCTTGGTCATTGAAAGTGAGCGCCATCAGACTCAAGAACAGCTTTTCTCCCCCCACTGTTGTCATGCTTTTTGAACAACCCTTCCGTAGGATAGTACACTGCCCTATTCACCGTCACCCCATTGTGGATGTTGGACTGTCTCGGGAACTGAAGCGCTAAAATGCCGAGAACTATATTCTGCACTCTGTATCTTTCCCCTTGCTCTACCTGTTGAGCTTGAGTTTGGCATGATTGCTTGATTGATATGATCTAATTTAATTGGGATAGCATGCTAAACAAAGTTTTTCACTGTACCTCAGGCCATGTGACAATAATAAACTTAAACCTAACGGGGTGAAGCTACACAAAGAGGTGGTCGTCATTTGAAACCGAGGTGCTTAAAATCGTCTTTGCACAGAAGATGAAGAAAGGCGAAGTTGGAATTCTCAAAACTAAAGGAGTGGAAGCGAGGTCACTGGAGGTACTCAAAGGGGAGGCAGATTTTTTTTTTAAGTTCGGAGAACAGAACTGGCATAGAAGAGGCAGCAAGGCCTGCAACAGATTAGCCACGATCATATTGATTACCGGGCCAAGTGACCTACACCAGCTCCCAACTTTCTGTGCTCTTGCACTAAACAATTCACTAAGCATATTCTTGTGACAAACAGCAATTCCGTAGCTGCTCAACTTTTCCCAAATGCACGTGCATCTAATGTGGATAACTTTCTGCTAAATATTCAGCATGAATGCGAGAACCAGGAGCTATACACTCATTACGACGATAGACACAAAGTGCTGGAGTAACTCAACGAGTCAGGCAGCATCTCTGGAGAAGATGGATAGGTGACGTTTCGGGACCCTTCTTCAGACTGAAGCATCACCCATCCTTTTTCTCCAGAGATGCCGCCTGACCCACCTGAGTTACTCCAGCATTTTGTGTCTATCTTTGGTATAAACCAGCATCTGCAGTTCCTTGTTTCTACTCATTAGGACAAGTTAATCCAGCAGTTTAATTTTTGTCAAGATTTATTGGCATTTTGATTAACAGAAGGCTGGTTATTTTAAAAACGCAAACATTTTAATGGCTAAACCAGTTTCATTCCGGAGAGTCTTAATGATCTAAAAGGGTCTACGTAAATGCGAATACCAACCCAAATAATCGTAACAAACCAAATGCAACCAGTCATGAATCAACCGCCCAAAGAAAATACACAGCAAATATTGAAACAGCACGTTGATTCGAAGTTATTCATACAACTGAAAACCTCAGTGTGGTAATCAAAATATTTAGCACCAGAATAATAAGCGAATGACCAATACGGTTTGTACAACTGTAGAACATGCAATTCTTATCAAACTTGCACTGTAATTGTTACAGGTTGCAAGTGTTTTGGATATTAGCAGATGAAGCCTTGATGTTTCTCAATAAGAAATTAAGCAATGTGTTAAGTGTAGTTACACCGGCTCCCTCACCTGGAAGTGCTGTGGTACATGTCAGTTCATTTGGAAGTTGGAATTGAGTTGGATTTCGCTCCATGGCTGCTGCTATAAGTATTTCAAATGGATTCCTTATTTGTAATTGTGAGCAGTCTATCTCCATGGCAGCATTGTCATCGTCCACATCAATCAAGTCATCGTCCACATCGTTCTGCTCAGAGGTGGGCGTGTCGGTGCTTGCGTTAGACGTCGGTGTGCCAGGCCGACTGACATGCCTTTCCAAAGTTTTTGCTTGTGCAAATGCTCTACAGTTACTGTCCACCCTGGAATCCAATGCTTTACTGTGGGACTTGTCAGGGAATTCCATGTCCACAGTAGGCGAGGCTGTCCTTTTAACCGTCTGCTTGTCCATAACTCCATTTACTTGGCTTAGTCTTTCCATTTTCTCTTGCTTCTAGAAAAGAAAATATAATTTACTAGCATCATAGAGCGATACAGTGGGGAAACAGGCCCTTCAGCCCAACTTGCCCACACCGGCCAACATGTGCCAGCTACTCTAGTCCCACCTGCCCACGTTTGGTCCATTTCCCTCCAACCCTGTTCTGTCCATGTACCTGTCTAACTGTTTCTTAAATGTTGGGATAGTCCCTGCCTCCTCTGGCAGCTTGTTCCATAGACCTACCACCCTTTGTGAAAAATTCACCCCTCAGATTCCTATTAAATCTTTTTCCCTTCGCCTTAAACCTGTGCCCTCTGAACCTCGAGGCTACAAAACAAAATGAAATTCATAATACAAAAAAGAAATACTGCTGAGATAGACAACATTATGTGCTAAATGTCTGTCCAGCTGAAATGAGCCAATAGGTTCAAACACAATCGCAGAACCCAAGTTAAAAAGCACTGTAAAAAGACACTGTAAAGTGCTGGAGTAATTCAGCGGGTTAAGCAGCATCTCTGGAGAACATAGAGGTGTGATGCTTCAGTTTGGAAGCCTTCTTTAAACTAAAGAAGGGCTAGACTGAAGATGGATCCAGACGCTGAATATGGATAGACGATGTTTTGGGCCGGGAACCCTTTTTAGTCGGAATAGGGATCCCGGCCCGAAACATCGCCAATCCATGTTATCTGGAAATGCGGCCTGACCCTCTGAGTTACTCCAGCGGATCCTTTTTAAAATCAGCATCTTCAGTCCCTTGTGTTTACAAGAGTACTGTATTGCAAAAGGACTGTTGACCATCTTACAATGAATGTGACAGCATTTAGTGTGTGCACTTAAATCAGCCGAGATGTACAAAAATATAATCAGAAATTATTAAACGTGCCTATAATAATGGCTATTTACTATTAACAGAACTACAAATTTCCATTAAACTGGACTTGGGGGAAGAAAAATTAGGTGCAATGCATTCTTTCTTGAATCAATGAAGCATGGAACAATGATTAAGAAAGAACTGTAGATGCTGGTAAAATCGAAGGTAGACACAAAATACTGGAGTAACTCAGCGGGTCTTGACTCAAAACGTTGCCAATTCCTTCTCTCCATAGATGCTGCCTCGCCCGCTGAGTTACTCCAGCATTTTGCGTCTAAGCATGGTACAATTGTGTTTTTTTATTAAATAATGATTTACTTACTTTTCTACGAACTGTGCACCTATGACACATCCATTCTCCAGGTGGAAGCATCTCCTCACTGAGGGGAGGGTTACTGCAAAGACAAGAGAAGATTCAGCTAGCAGCTTCTGGAACTTTGCAATGTTTATATATAAAATTTAGACATATTATAGCATTTTGCAGGGAACAGAAAAGACGAAAACTGTGGAGTATCAAACTGTCAACATCATGCAGTTTGAACTGGAAATTCCAATTTAGTTTAGTTTAGAGATACAGCGCAGAAACAGGCCCTTTGTCCGACCGAATCCGCGCCGACCAGTGATCCCCGCACCCTAACACTATCCTACACCCACACTAAAGACAATTTACAATTTTACCATGCCGATTAACCTACAAACCTGTATGTCTTTGGAGTGTGGGTGGAAACCGCAGCACCCGGAGAAAACCCACACAGGTCACGTGGAGAATGTGCAAATTCCGTACAGACAGCAGCGTAATCAGGATCGAACCCGGGTCTCTGGTGCTGTAAGGCAGCAAACTCTACCGCTACGCCACCTTGCCGCCCAATTGATTCATTAAACCCAACAAAGGGTACTACTTTAAGGGAACATAAACAGCTCTTCTAGTCTAAAGATTATACCCTGGACTCACAGAGAGCATTTGCAAATCTGCTGTTATAATGTCACAACTTTAAGTTCCACATCTCAACTAGGGCGCACCTAACTAGTTTAGGACTCTCATACAAATAATAAGATAGTACCCACCAGATAAGACCTTGCATGGGATTAGAAATACAGTGCAGAAACAGGCTCTTTGGCCCACCCAGTCTCCGCATACCAGCACACTATCCAACACACTAGGGACAATTTATAATTTTACCAAAGCCAATTAACCAACGAACCTATGCATCTTTTGAGCGTGGGAGGAAACTAGAGCACTCGGAGAAAGCCACGCAGTCACAGGGATAACATACAAACTCTGTACAGACAGCAGCCGTGATCAGGATCGAACTGAGTCTCTGGCAATGTACTGTGCGCCACTGTATTTCTTTAATTAAGGTTCAGGGACATTATAAAACACTTCACAAGTTTTAACTTATGTTCAGGATGACGGAATCTATTACAAACATCCACTGCCAACATTTAACTAAATTTGTTGAATAAAGACACTGAACAGTGTTTTTCAAAGCTGTTTTGGGGCTATTATTGCGCCTCTCATTTGTGGAGATTTTGTTATTTTTTCTTTTGAGTGAGGGAGAGCAAAAAGTTCAATCAGTCACGACGATCTGGCTAGCATAGTGAAGTGCAAGCCTTAACAACTTGCGCAGCTTTCCTGTCCTTTACATTTCATTTGTGCAACACATCAAGATTTGGCTTTTTTCACTTTGAATTTAGAGGCTTTCTCACATTGGGTTAGATAACAAATGTTATTTTCTGACAAACATCTTTGCAGTTACGGATTGCGCAGGCCATTTTACTTCAAACAACATACCACATGTCCCCATACTAGTTTAATTTGCAACACTAAACTCACAGCATCTTTAAGCAAAGACTCCGTGTGCGGATCCAAGATTTTTGTTTCAAAACTGAAAGCAAGCAAATGCTATAACTGGTTGAGTTTCATTTATGCAATCTGTTTAACTGCTACACATTCATTGGGGTTTTTTTTGCAGACAAGTGAATAACCTACTCAATTGTTGAATAACTTGCCCCTAGATTACAACTAATTCACTAAATTTACCCTCGAGAAGATAGACTTGCAATGTGTACAGGACTTTTCTACTTATCTTACAACTTTGAGTCCTTTTCTAGTCTCAGGCACTTACTCCATCCATCTGCCAATCACCACCACTCAACCCGTCACCTACATCTAACCACCACTTGCCAGGCTTTGTCTCATCTCCACCTCTCCTTTCCAGCTTTCCCTCCAACTCCACTCATGCTGAAGGGTCATAAGGTCATGTGATAGGAGTAAAAATTAGGCCATTCGGCCCATCAAGTCCACTCCGCTGTTCAATCGTGGCTGATCTATCGCTCCTTCCTAAACCAATTCTTCTGCCTTCTCCCCGTAGCCCCTGACACCCGTACTAATCAAGAATCTGTCAATCTCTGCCTTAAAAATATCCACTTACTTGGCCTCCACAGCCGTCTGTGGCAAGGAATTCCATGGATTCTTCACCCTCTCACTAAAGAAATACCACCTCATCTCCTTCCTAAAGGAACGTCCTTAATTCTGAGACTATGACCTCTGGTCTAGACTCTCCCACTAGTGGAAACATCCTCTCCACACCCACTCTATCCAAGGGCCCCCACCTGAAATGGCATGTCCATCCCCTCCACAAATGATGCCTGACACACTGAGGTCCTCCATCACTTTTCTTTGCTGAGATTCCTGCAGTTCCTTGTGTTTCCAATATGTACAGCTAAATACATTGTACAACTGAGTGATTATCAGTTTATTTCCCCGAGTAGTTAATTGGCCATAACAGGTTTTGGGTTTATCAGGCAGAGGGAATAAGGAAAACCCAGGCAAACTAACAAAAATGAAACATTTCAAAACTAGCCACAGTATGTACAGGAATCTCATCCATTTTATAGTCTGGAAGTATGTAATGAAATAAGGCAGAAAATGAACTATACCATAAGTTGCTACAAACTTGACCTGGTCCAAGTGATTCAAAACAGGGAATTGAAGTCTAAATTAAGAGTAATTAAAATGTGTTGCGAGGAAGGCTGAAAGTTCATCAGTAGCAGAGGTTGTCAAACCAAATGGTCTGAATAGGATAGTATAACCACCCCCTCCGGGGGAAAAAAGCCACCCAGTCATAGCGTAGAAACAGGCCCTTCGGCCCACACCAGCCAACATGTCCCAGCTATACCAGTCCCATCTGCCTGCGTTAGGTCCATATCCCTCCAAACCTATCCTATCCACGTACCTGTCTAACTATTTCTAAAATGTTGAGATAGTCCCTGCCTCAGCTACCTCCTATGGCAGCTTGTTCCATACACCCACCACCCTTTGTGTGAAAGTTATCACTCAGATTCCTATTAAATCTTTCCCCTTTCACCTTAAACCCATGCCCTCTGGTTTTCGATTCACCTACTCTGGGGACCTCAAAACCAAAAGTGGCTGGAAATCCCATTACAGAATAAGACATCACCCCATGACACAAAATAAATAACATGCCCACATATAAAAAAGGGAGTCGCAAACTAATATTAGAGAATGAAATGATAAAAGCTTCCCAGACCTTGAGCAGTACAAAGAGAATAATTTCAGATAAAAAAAGATATTTTCTGATTTGTCCAACTGCAATCAGGAAGCAGCCATTCCCACACTTCCAATATTTTAACGTTCTAGGCACGAAACCAACACTAGCATTGTGTGTAACCACACAAAGACAGGCCTGGCAAGGGCTTTGTGGACTTGATCAAAAGGACAGTAAATAGACGACATTCTTAGCACAACACCTTCGCCATAACATTATTCCGCCGTTCTGTTTGGTTACTCAAATCTTCAGAGACACAAATGTCCAAAATTGCTATAAATTATTCAATTTTTTTTCACTCGCCAGCCAGTCCGTACCTTTCTAGATAAACTCTCTCTCTCCCTCTCTCCCCCTCCCTACATTTATTAATGCAAAATGGAAAATTGCAGTCAATAGCAATTGTAAAGCCTTAAAGACATCATTTAACTTGTTTTTGACCATTCCGATGATTATTATTTTTCAATATGAATACAAATTCAAAATCTGCCTGCACTATCCCAAATGCTTACAAACAAAGGCAAAATATTAGTTACAAAGCTCCATGGTGTAAGGTTTAATTTCCATATACAGAGGTGCCCACGAAGAGCAAATGCAAAAATAACATTACACTTGCCTTTGCCTTGCTACTCCTCAAATATTGGAAGTTCAGCATTGATTGAAAGTGCATTACTTTACAAACAGTTCCTCCTGCTGGTTAATACTCTAAACTGCACAGCAAACACTCATTTGGAAGAGAGAATATTTTCTGGACTGAGCTTTGAATATTTAGTTTGGAGATAGAGTGGAAACAGGCCCTTCGGCCCACGCCAACCAGCGATTACCCATACACTAATTCTATCCTACACACTAGGGACAATTTACAGACAACCTATAACTAATCTACAAACCTGAGATAGACACAAAATGCTGGAGTAACTCATCGGGACAGGCAGCATCTCTGGAGGGGAGGAATGGGTAACGTTTCAGGTCGAGATACTTCTTCGGACTAATGTCAGGGGAGAGGGAGATACACAGATAACGAAGTGAAAGGTGTGAAAACAGGACAAAGGGAGATGGAGATCAAGGAAAATGTGGAATAGATCATTGTTAGCTGGGAGAAGACAACAACAAAGCAGAGATACTCAGACTGGTCGGAGAACTGGGAAGGGGGAGGGATGGAGAGAGGGGGAAAGCAAGGGTTACTTTAAACTACAGACGTCAAGTTCATACCGCTGGGGTGTAAGCCGACAAACCTGCACGACCCAGGGAAAACCCATGCGGTCACAACACGCAAACTCTGTACAGACAGCACCCTTAGTCAGGATCGAACCTGGATCGCTGGCATTGTAAGCAGCAACTCAACCATTGCGCCACTGTAGTGCCATCTAACCGCAGACAAAATCTACCCGAGCCAGGTTCATAATCATTATCATACTTTATTAGCCAAGTATGTTTTGCAACATACAAGGAATTTGATTTGCCATACAATCATACCAATAAAAAGCAACAGAACACACAAAATACATTTTACCATGGACATCCACCACAATGACTCCTCTGCATTCCTCACTGTGATGGAAGGCGAAAAAAAGCTCAACCTCTACCTTCTTTGTCCTCCAGTGGTCGGGGGCTTCTAACCTTCCGTTGACGGGACGATCTTACTCCCGTAGCCGGCGGCAGGCCTCCTCGTCGGGGCGATCAAGCTCCTGCATCGGGGGTGGGGGAGGAATCCCGCGCCAGGCAATCTACCCCGGGTCGGAGCTAGTTGAACGTCGCGCGGCTTTTGGAGCCTCCCGATGTCGGCCTCTTACCCGAGACTGCGAGCTCTTTGATGTTGAAGTCCACAGGCCGTGGTTGGAATGTCGATCCCAGGCAAGGCGACTCTGTGTAGTCCACTATTATACTACAATCGTTGCACTTTTGTCAGAGAGATGGTTTAGTATGAATGCAATTACTATGCACGTACCCGGGTAAATCAATGTAGTATAGTTGTCAAATATAATTTTAACATTCAAGGATAACAAAACTCTCTTGTTATTTGCAGATTGTTCAAACAAATTAGCCATCCCCAAGTAATGGATACATTTGATCATTCAGTAATATGACAGAGCAATATACCGTGGAAACAGGCTCTTTGGCCCGACGTGTCCATGTTGTCCAAGTTGGCATACTGGGCTAGTCTCACTGGCTTGCATTTGGTCCATATCCCTCTAAACCCTCCTATGCATATATCTGTCCAAATGTCTTTCAAAAGTTGTAATTGCAAACATAGTCATAGAGTGATACAGTGTGGAAACAGGCCCTCCGGCCCAACTTGCCCACACCAGCCAACATTTCCCAGCTACACAAGTCCCACCTGCCCGCGTTTGGTCCATATCCCCCCCAAAGCTGTCCGATCCATGTACCTGTCTAATTGTTTCTTAAATGTTGGGATAGTCCCTGCCTCAACTACCTCCTCTGGCAGCTTGTTCCATACACCCACCACCCTTTGTGTGAAAAAGTTACCCCTCAGATTTTTATTAAATCTTTTCCCCTTCACCTTAAACCTATGTCCTCTAGTCCTTGATTCACTAACTCTGGGCAAGAGACTCCATGCATCTACCAGATCTATTCCTCTCATGATTTTATACACCTCAATAAGATCACCCCTTATCCTGCTGCGTTCCAAGGAATGGAGTTCCAGCCTACTCAACCTCTCCCTACAGTTCAGACCCTCTAGCCCACGCGGCGCGGGATTACTGCAGCGGCCCCTACAGCCGGTCTGTCTTTTTAAAATTTTTGTCTAGTTAAATGTAGTTGTTTGTGGGTTTTTTGTACTGTTTCTAACTGTGTATATGTGGGGGGCGGACTTTTAAAATCTCTTCCCTGCACGGGAGACCCGACTTTTTCCCTGTCGGGTCTCCGTTGTCGTTGGGGCCTAGCTCCGTGGAGCGGCCTCCGACCGGGACGACCTGGGGGCTCCAGTCGCGGAGCCTGGTGGGGCTGGCCGGCCTCGGAGCATGGGGAGCGGTGGTGGCCCGTTGCTGCGGCCCGGCTCCGGAGCTCCAGGTGCAGCTGCAGACCGGTGGACTGTGATGTCGGGAGCTCGCGGGTCCGGGTGAGAGACCGCTTTTCGGAGCTCCCGCAACGCAACTTCTCCAGCCCGAGTCGCCGGGTTGGAACGGCCCGGAGCGGGGCCGTACATCGCCCGGCGCGGCTTTAATGGCCGCGGGACATTCCAGCGCCCGCCGGGGGCTCCAACTTGTGACTTCTGGGCCTGGAGCATGGCCGTACATCGCCCGGCGCGGCCTAAAATGGCCGTGGGACTTAACATTGCCCGCCTGGGGCTTCAACATCGGGAGAAAAATGGTGCAGGGGAGAGAAAAGACTTTGCCTTCCATCATAGTGAGGAGGAGATTCACTGTGATGGATGTTTTTCTGTAAATTGAATTGTTTGTGTGTCGTGTAGGAATTGTTTTGTTTGTATGGCTGTGGAAACGGAGTTTCGTTTGAGCCTCTCTGAGGTTCAAATGACAAGTAATAAAATCTAATCTAATCTAATCCTTGTAAATCTTCCCTGTACCCTTTCCAGCTTGACCATGTTATAGACAACATATTTTCTATAACATGAATCCCAGAACTGAATACAATACTCCAAACACTCACCAACATCTTATACAGCTGCAACATGACCTCCCAACTTCTATGTTGTTTAAGAAGGAACTGCAGATGCTGGAAAATCGAAGGTAGACAAAAGTGCTGAAGAAACTCAGTGGGTGCAGCAGCATTTCTGGAGCGAAGGAAATGGGCAACGTTTCGGACCGAAACCCTTCTTCGGCCCGAAACGTTGCCTATTTCCTTCACTCCATAGATGCTGCTGCACCTGCTGAGTTTCTCCAGCACTTTTGTCTACCTCCCAACTTCTATACTCAATACTCTGACTGATGAAGGCCAATGTGCCAAATGTGATTTTGACCACCCTCTCTCCCTGCTTCTCCACTTTCAAGGAACCATGCAGCTGCAATCCTAGATCCCACTGCTCCACAACACTCCCCAGAGGCCTACCATTCACTGTGTAGGTCCTGCCCATGTTATACTGCCCAAAATGTAACACCTCACATTGCTCTGTATTAAATTCCATCAACCATTCCTCAGCCCACCTGGCCAATCGATCAAGATCCTGCTGCAATTTTTCACAATCATCTTCACCATCTTCAAAACCACCCACTTTTGTATCATATGCAAACTTGCTATTCTTGCCGTATATGTTCTCATCCAAATCATTGATAGAGATGACAAACAAACCCAGCACCAAACACTGAGGCACACCACTTCTCACGGGCCTCCAGTCCGAGAAGCAACCTTCAAAGGTTTCAACGGCCAAGCATCACCCTCTGCTTCCTTCCATGAAGCCAATTTTCTATCCATTCAGCTATCTCTCATTGAATCCCATGCAATCTAACCTTCCAGAGCAGCCTACCAAGCAGAACCTTGTCGAATGCTTTGCTGAAGTCCATATATACATCTACTGCTCTGCCCTCATTGGCCTTTTTGGTCACGTCTTCAAAAAACTTGATTTGTGAGACACACCTCCCACGTACAAACCCATGCTATTATCCCTAATCAGCCGTTGTCTAAATGCCCGGCTATCCTGGACCTCAGAATACTCTCTAGTAACTTTCCAACTACAGATATTAAGCTCACTGGCCTATAGTTCCCAGCATTTTCCCTGCAGCCCTTCTTGAATAGAGGCACAACATTTGCCACCCTCCAGTCTTCCGACACCTCTCCTGTATTTAAAGACTCGTAAATTTGGTAGCTCATTCCAGATACGGACTACCCTCAGTGGAAACGCTCCCAAGTAGGTAATTTTTAAATCTCTCCTCTCTCCTTTAAGCCTGAGACGCCTTTTAGATTCCTGGGAAACTTTATCCATGCCTCTAAGTAGGTATGTTACAAAACTTACCTTCAGTCGCGCTGTAATTCTGCCACTGGCCGTGTGCGCGATTTTGGCGCCTTTAAGGGGGGGGGCGGGGTTAAAACGCGGTTTATCCTCCCCTTGTCCTGGAAATAATTTGTTGGAGTACAAAACTTCGCTGACAAAATCGTTCCTACCGGCTTTTTGGGAATTTTTTTTTATTATTAAATCGTCAATGTCAGCGCTACAGTCATTTTAAAAGCAGCTCCTGAAGCGTCAACGCCGATAACGGGGACGGATTTCACACAATGGACAGGTAAACAAAAGTGCTTTCTTTAAATGTATAAAAGTGCTTCTTAAGAAGCCTTTAATTCACATTTTGTCATGCGACACGGTGATTTTATTCCCCGAATTAACGGCAGTATTTTTCATGCCAATACGGGGTTAAATTCACCGCAAATGAACGTTCCAAAAGATCGCGTTCCAGAAATTCTCACTCGCAAGATGAATTAAATGCCCATTAATTTACAGGTATTAAACATTCAATTCCTTCCATTTGGCCTGTAAATTCATGAAAATTAGATTTAAAAATTATGTTATATTGTGAATTATTGTGTGAATGTTATTTGGACACTTAGGCTATTTAAAAATGTTAATCTATTCTTAAGAAATTGATAGATGTTTAGATCTAGTAATTGAATTTTGTAATTAGCTACAATTAGGTAACTAACTAATTATATGCTTTACTTTCATGTCTTCGAAGTAAGATTGTTTCATATTTGTTTCAGAATGCTTCAATCTATAATACCTGAAAATTTCTTTCAGTTACCATAATTTTTAAGAAAGTTATGGGCTTTTAACTGTCCTCGATCACAGCTTTTGTGTTAAGTCAATGGAAAAGCAATAGGGAACAAGATGCTAATTTCTGAGTATGATAATGGCCATAACTTTTTTAATACTGAAGATATGAAAGTGAATTAAGTGTCAAATTAAACTTCTTTTTATGCTTTATCTGATGGGATAAATTGCAGACTTTATTTTTTAAATCTCAAAATTTTGTAACATTGCTACTCTAAGGCAACTGTACTAATGGCTGGTACACAAAAATGCTGGAGAAACTCAGCGGGTGCAGCAGCATCTATGGAGCGAAGGAAATAGGCAACGTTTCAGGCCAAAACCCTTCTTCAGACTGATAGGGGGTGGGGAGAAGAAAGGGAAAAAGGCGGAGGAGGAGCCCGAGGGCTGGGGGATGGGAGGAGACAACCAGAGGGCTGATGAAGGGGAGGGGACAGCAAGGGCTAGCAGAGTTGGGAGAATTCAATGTTCATGCCCCCAGGATGTAGACTGCCCAAGCGGAATATGAGGTGCATTTCCTCCAATTTCCGGTGTTGCTCGCTGTGGCCATGGAGGAGACCCAGGACAGAGAGGTCAGATACGGAATGGGAGGAGGAGTTGAAGTGCTGAGCCACCGGGAGGTCAGGTAAGTTATTGCGGACCGACCGGAGGTGTTTGGCGAAACGATCGCCAAGCCTCCGCTTGGTCTCACCGATGTAGATCAGCTGACATCTAGAGCAGCGGATGCAATAGATGAGGTTGGAGGAGATGCAGAACCTCTGTCGCACCTGGAACGACTGCTTGGGTCCTTGAATGGAATCGAGGGGGGAGGTGAAGGGACAAGTGTTGCATCTCTTGCGGTTGCAAGGGAAAGTACCCAGGGAGGGGGTGGTACGGGAGGGAAGGGAAGAATTGACAAGGGAGTTACGGAGGGAGCGGTCTATGCGGAAGGCAGACATGGGGGGAGATAGGAAGATGTGGCGAGTGGTGGGGTCACGTTGGAGGTGGCAAAACTGACGGAGGATCACTTGTTGTATGTGACGGCTGGTGGGATGAAAGGTGAGGACTAGGGGGACTCTGCCCTTGTTGTGAGTGGGGGATGGGGAGAGAGAGCAGTGTTGCGGGGTATGGCAGAGACCCTGGTGCAAGCCTCATCTATGGTGGAGGAGGGGAACCCCCGTTCCCTGAAGAATGAGGATATTTCGGATGCCTTGGTGTGGAACGCCTCATCCTGGGAGCAGATGCGGCGTAGACGGAGGAATTGAGAGTGGGGGATGGAGTTCTTACAGGAAGCAGGGTGGGAAGAAGTGTAGTCCAGATAGCCATGGGAGTCGGTAGGTTTGTAGTGGATGTCGGTATGAAGTCTATCACCTGCGATGGAGATAGTGAGGTCAAGGAATGGTAGGGAAGTGTCGAAAATGGTCCAGGTGTATTTGAGTGCCGGGTGGAAGTTGGTGGTGAAGCGGATGAAGTCTGTCAGTTGTGTGTGGGTGCAGGAGGTGGCAGCAAAACAGTCATCGATGTAGCGGAGATAGAGGTCGGGGATGGGGCCCTGGTACGTATTGAACAAGGATTGTTCTACGTACCCGACAAAGAGGCAGGCGTAGCTGGGGCCCATGCGTGTGCCCATAGCTACGCCTTGTATTTGGAGGAAATGGGAGGAGTCAAATGAGAAGTTATTGAGGGTAAGGACCAGCTCCGCTAGGCGGAGGAGGGTGTCAGTGGCCGGGTATAGGTTGCTTCTTCGGTCGAGGAAAAACCGGAGGGCTTCGAGACCATCCTGGTGGGGGATGGAGGTGTACAATGACTGCACTACTAATGGCTATCGTGTTGAACTGTGTCAAAGCATAATACAGGTTTCCCAAAGAAAAAAAAATGAGTATTACAAAGTTGAACTTTATAAACATAGATTTCAAGCGAGGGTTTGTGTGTGAATAGAGATGCATTGTCTTTGGTTCTCCTTCATTTAATTGGTTAACCTCATAACATGTTTTGAGCTTACATAGTAGATCTGATTTTATCATTAATCATAATCATACTATAGTTGCCAAGTATGTTTTGCAACATATGAGGAATTTTATTTGCCAGTCATCATACCAATAAAAAGCAACAAGATCCACAAAATACATTTTAACATAAACATCCACCACAGTGACTCCTCCACATTCCTCACTGTGATGGAAGGCGAAAAAAAAGTTCAATCTCTTCCCTATAATTCTCATTAGCTTAATATTATAGTACATGCGAGCAAAACCTAAATTTACAGATCATGACAGAGACACAAACTAATTCACTGCCAGCTTCATGTGATAAAACTAAACATTGCCTTCATTATATACAAGTTTAAATGGGCAGAATAGTATTATGCAAATAATTTGGCAATGATTTCCAAAACGATTTGCTTAAATTTACAGACCTCGCTTAAATGGAATAAGAAAGAAGATTAAGGCAGGCTTATTAGCTATGTATTCCTTCACTCCCTTTGATAGTATTCCAGGCATCTCAATTTGCAAAAATAAGTATTCAAAAGTCAAAAGAGGACAGCTTACTGGCCAAATTACATCGTCAGACCTGAAATTTGTAGGTCTGCATTTACACTTGAAGCCTACTATTGTAGTTTACATTAGTTTAGAGATAAAGCATGGTAATGGGCCCTTCAGCCGAACACACACACGCACACACAGGGGACAATTAACATTTATACCAAGACAATTAACTTACAAGCTTGTACGTTTTTGGAGTGTGGAGGAAACCAAAACTCTCGGAGAAAACCCACACAAGTCACAGGGAGCACGTACAACCTCCGTAGAATCAAGCACCTGTAGTCAGGATCGAACCCGGGGCTCTGGCGCTGTAAGGCAATAGCTCTACCTCTACGCCACATTACAATTCCTCACTTGGTATAGTTACATGAAGGACGTCCATAGAAATCTTTAACTCAGAAAGGATGAAAGTGATCCTCAAATGTACTGTTTAAAAAAATATATATACTTTTTGTACCCAAGAAATAAAACTACACACAACGTTTTAGTTTGAACAAGAATGGCTTTTTTTTGCCCTCGAGACCACTGACCCAAACAACGAGCATCTGATTAAAATTGAAAGTCGGTAGAGGAAGAGGGAGTTTGGATAAGATGTAATTTGCCACATCCTACAAGACTAACAGAAGGCACCTGGCTCTTTGAGTCATTGCCCACATTTTCCTGGCTTCATTCCAAAAGAGCAGAAGCATATCTACAGTCCTGGTTTAGCCACAGATTTGTCACTAAAATTCCTATGGTTAATACTGGAAATCACCAACCATTTTTTAAAAGTTTGAAAATAAAAGTGACTTCCATGTATTTAAAACTGAACAAAAGAATGAAACAGTGCAACAACTAATCTACTTAAATAGACACAAAATGCTGGAGTAACTCAGCAGGACAGGCAGCATCTCTGGAGAGGAATGGGTGACTTTTTCAGGTCGAGACCCTTCTTCAGACTGATGACAGGGGAGAGGGAGGTACATAGACAAGGAAGTGTAAGGTGTGAAAACAGGACAAAGGGAATGCGGTTCAAGGAAAAAGTAGAATAGATTGTTGTTAGCTGGGAGAAGTTAACAACAAAGCAAACAGAGATAAAATGTATTAAAGAAGGAACTGCAGATGCTGGAAAATCGAAGGTACACAAAAATGCTGGAGAAACTCAGCGGGTGCAGCAGCATCTATGGAGCGAAGGAAATAGGTAACGTTTCTGGCCGAAACCCTTCTTCAGAGATAAAATGTAGTCGGACACAGTAAGACTGGTGGGAGAACTGGGACGGGGAAGGGATGGAGAGAGAGAGGGAAAGCAAGAGGCAGCATTGGTTGAAGTTAGAGAAGTCAATGTTCATACCCCTGGGGTGTAAGTTGCCCAAGCGAAATATGAGGTGCTGTTCCTCCAATTTGCACTGGGCCTCACTCTGACAATGGAGGTGGCTCAGAACAGAAAGGTCAATGGGAGGGGGAGTTAAAGTGTTCAGCAACCGGGAGATCAGGTAGGTCTAGGCGGACTGAGCAGAGGTGTTCAGCAAAACGACGCCATACCTGTGTTTGGTCTCGCTGATATATAGACCACACCTGGAACAGCGGATACAGTAGATGAGGTTGGAGGAGGTGCAAGTGAACCTTTGCCTCACCTGAAAAGACTGAGCGTGTGAAAACTCAAAGTAGACAGCAACCATCTGGATGGAACCCAGGAAACCGGAGATGTGAGGTAGCATTTCTACCTGCTGACCCGACATTCAATGTGTGGGAAGAAACTGCAGACATTGGTTTACACCGAAGAGACACACAAAATGTTCTCAGTCTGAAGAAGTTTCTCAACCCAAAATGTCACCTATTCCTTTTCTCTAGAGATGTTGCCTGACCCACTGAGTTACTCCAGCATTTTGTTCCACCAACATTCAATGTGCTTGATGTAAAGATCGCCACAGTATTTGCTTATTTTTCAACTAATCAACTAAAAATTGACACAATATTTGCTTACTTTACAACTAATTGGTAGCCACATGAGGAGTTGGAAACCACAGGAAAAGTTTTAAACTGGATACTTCCAGAATGTTGAAAAGAACAGTGCTGGAGTAACTCATTGGGTCAGCCAGCATCTCTGACGGACATGGATAGATAAGGCCAGTCACAAGATTGTAGCACCCTCGGTTCCCAATGTCTCCACTTCTAGAATGTTGATGTCCAAGAAAGAGAACTACTTATTTTGCCCTTCGGCAAATCATTAACATCTAAGGTCATAAGTGATAGGAGTAGAATTAGGCCATTCAGCCCAACAAGTCTACTCCACCATTCAATCATAGTTGAACTATCTCTCTCTCCTAACCCCATTCTCCCGCCTTCTCCCCATATCCCCTGACACCCGTACTAATCAAGAATCTATCTATCTCTGCCATAAAAATATCAATTGGCTTGGCCTCCACAGCCTTCTCTGGCAAAGAATTCCACAGATTCACCACCCTCCGACTAAAGAAATTTCTCCTCATCGCCTTCCTAAAAGAACGTCCTTTAATTCTGAAGCTAGATCTCTAATCCTAGACTCGCCCACGAGTGGAAACATCCTCTCCACATCCACTCTATCCAAGCCTCTCACTATTCTGTATGTTTCAATGAGGTCCCCCTCATTCTTCTAAACTCCAGCGAGTACAGGCCCAGTGCCGACAAATGCTCATCGTAGGTTAACCTACTCATTCCTGGGATCATTCTTGTAAACCTCCTCTGGACCCTCTCCAGAGCCAGCACTTCGTTCCTCAGATTTGGTGCCCAAAATTGCTCACAATATTCCAAATGCCGCCTTACCAGCGCTTAGACCCTCAACATTACATCCCTGTTTTTGTATACAAGCCCTCGTGAAATAAATGCTAGCATTGAGTCCCTGAGCTACAATATTCCAGAAACATTAACGTGTTAACAAATGAATAGTAACATGGCATCCCTAGTTATTTCCTACATCTTTCGTCTGCAACTCCCATTGAAACCAATGTCAGGGCTGACGGTGCAGGATCCAAATGGTAAGGCTGGGCTCTGCCACTGACTCGATGTGGCAAAATGTCAGCACAATCCAGCCCATTGCTCTCTGGTTCGACTACTGCCTTTTGCTTGCTTGCACAAAAAAAGAGGTAGTTTAAATATCATTGCGCTAATTAAACAAAAGGCAACTTTTTAAATGAAGATGCAAATGTTCATGGTTTTAGGATCGAGCCTGAAAGCATTTGATACATGGAGACACAAACATGTCACTGGAATACCGTAGCTCAGGAACAACATACACGACTGCCCTTCCGGTTTGGAACAAAAAATGTTTTAAATTCTCTCCACACCAATTGGCAGTACTAGTACTTTCAGCAACTTGCACTTAGAAACAGCTCAATGAACTTCCACTGAAAAGCTCTGAGGAAGTGGTTGATCGAACTGCTACTGACAGCTGTGGCATTTACATAAATGTGTTCTCTAGAACAGTTTTAATAAAAACCAAAGACAGTTATTACAGTTATTAGAAGAAATAAAGAACTGGCTAATTGAAGGTCTTCAGGTTAAAAAAGCATTTGAAAAATGAGACAACTGTAATCAAAGTCATGGTTGAGGTATGAAAATATAATAATTCTGTAGGTACAAAATAGGAGCAATTTACAAAATAAATCAAATGTGTAATGAAAAGAGAATGGAGTGCAAGTAACACTAAACAATTCTCAAAATTTAGAAATGATTTTCAAAGTTCTGTAAAAGAGAAATAGAATTAGTTAATTGGTCATATTTTGTCCTATGATCAAATCATTGTCACCCCTTTCCAATTAAGTTTTCACAGTTAATTAGCCAGCATTTCTCTTGATACTCAGGCACATAATGAGATGAAAGTCTTTTGTTTAAGAAGTGATAAGATGCAAACTCATCCATGGAGGAGAGTGGACAGGGACGATCAATAATCACAGAAACGTGATTACAGAAATCACAGAAACATTGCAAAAAAATTAAATGGGAAAAAATCCTTCAATTAGATGATAGATAGATAACCATTTATTGTCACATACACCAATTGGTGTAGTGAAATTTGACTTGCCATGCAGCACATAAATAAAAATAACATTAAAGAATTTAACAATAACATAAAATCATCCCCCCACAATGGTTCCCACTGTGGGGGAAGGCAGCAAAGTCCAGTCCCATCCCCAGTTCACCCATAGTGGGGCCTATTGAGGCCTCTGCAGTCACCGATACGGCAGCCGATGCCTCAGGCCCTCTCACCGGATGATGAAGCTCCGGCGTCGGGTGAACACTCTCAGTGGCCCGGAGTGTCTGGAGCGGCCGCTACCTCCCAGGAGGCCACGGCTCCCGAAGTCCACGAGCCGCGCTGGTCGATGCTCCGACTCTGGCGACCCCGTCGTGAGATCCCAGGCTCCGCGGTGTTTACAGCTCAGCGCCGCCCGCGGCTGGAATCTCCGCAGACCGCAGACCGCAGCTCCGCAATGTTGGAGCCGGCTGTCACAGCACTCCAGAGCTTGCTGCACGGCGACCCGGGTTAGGCATCGCCCGCTCCGCGATGGTGCTTCAGCGCTGTGCCGCCGCCGAAGCTGAAGTCCTGGCCGATCCCGGCAGGAAAACGCCGCTCCAGTCTGCCCGTAGGCCGCGAGGAAGGGGCAAAGATACGGCTCGGAGAAAAGCCGCAACTCCGACCAGGTAGGTACTGAGAAAATAGTTTCCCCCTTTCCACCCCCACCCCCCCACCCCCACATAAAAAGACTAAAAGACCTCCAAAACAAACACTTTCAACTAACTAAAAAATGTTTAAAAGGGTGAAAAGACTAACAGCTGCTGGCAGGGCAGCCATACTCGACGGCGCCCCAGGTGGTAGTTATTGTGGTGGATATTGCCAATAATTGCAAAATAATGCAGAATAACATGCATTGAGCAACTGGCATACATTTACCAAGAGATACAAATATTTGTATCATTTCAATATTTATTCCAAGTTAAAATAAATATTTCCCATTACTGAATTAGCAAAAGAGCAACACAAAGCTTCACCACTATATATCATCATTTATCTCACTAAAGAACACACCAAAGCAAGCCAAGACATTTGAAATGCAATGTTTAAAGAGTGTTCTATATTATTAAAGGGAGGATATCCATTGGAAGCAGTTCAGAGAAAGTTTACTTAATTACCTGAAGAAGGATCTCGACCCGAAACATCACCCATTTCATCTCTCCAGAGATGCTGCCTTTCCTGCCTTTTTGTGTCTATCTTACTTAATTAATGCCTGGCATCAGCAGGTTGACCAAATGTTTAACTATTTTGGGCTGTAACCATTAGTTTAGAAAATAAATGACTTGATTGTAAACTTGCAAGATCCCAAGTGTGAACCTGAAGAGGATGGTCCCCTTATGGGAGAATACAGAACAATGGGTCACTGCTCAACAAAAATGGGAGACTCAATTTAAGAAAGACGTGAAACAAAAGTTTATTTTGAGTTGAGGGTCTCTGTAGCTCTGCTTCCATCACCCTAACGAAGAGTCTGCATATTTTATATGCCGAGGAGATCGATTCTTGATAAGCATGGATAAAATGTTACCAGGGTAGCCAGGAATGCAGAATGGAGATCACAATCAGATCAGCCACGATCGCATTAAATGCTGGAACACGCTCGAGGGACTGAATGATCTTCTCCTCCTAGGTTGTGTGTTTGCAAGCAGCTCCAAGATTCTTATTGATACCATTTTACAGGGTGCCTTGCAGACATAGTGGGCCCAGTCTTTGAAAAGTAAACCAACATGTCACACACGTGACCAGGTGTCGTCGCAAAGTGATACATTAAAAAATCCTTGTAAGAGATTAATCTTATTCATTGCTATTTTCCTACCTACAGAACTATAATGCATGTCTGCTTGCGTCACAATGAGGATCTCTGGGGTCACAACAGGAACCCGTCAGCCACGCCTGCGAAGTTGGGGGCTATGGGTGAGTGGTGGAATATTGCGTTCGGGGACCAGCCCTCCCGTGTGACAGGGACCCAACGAGTCCAAATTGGTCTAGTAACATATAAAAAATCAACTTGATAAACCAAAAAAAAAAGATGAATCATATATAGAGCGCAAAACCATATACCTGGAATGCTTTCAGAATGAGAAGAGATGTACTCCACAATTTTTCATCTTTTTGGTCACACACGTGTCTAAGAATGGGGCCAGTGGGAAAAGATGACCCAAGTTTGAACACCAATATCAAAGAAATGGGGATTTACACTGATCAGCTGCACATGGTGACCAAAATGAACAGAGGAAGGTATTTTTTGTGTCAGTGTTGGCCCAATGGTCCGTGCAGTGTGTTTAAAATGTGGCACATCAGAGGTGGCAAATCAGAGGTCATAATCATCATGGTCAGATTTGTCCAGGATAACATAAAAACAAGGAATTACAGATGCTGGTTTATACCAAAGATAGACACAAAAAACTGGAGTAACTCAAGTCAGCCAGCATTTCTGGCGAAAAAGGATGGGTGATGTCTGAAGGAGGGTCCCGACTTGAAACGTCACCCATCCTTTTTCTTCAAAGATGCTGTCTGACCCGCTGAGTTACTCCATCACTTTGTGTATATCTTCATTCAGGATAATGCTCAAAATCACAAATAACAACTTTATTTTCCAAAAGGGAAATGTCCTTAACTATTCCTTTTTTTCTTGCTTTGCCGTCTGCAAATTAATGATGAGCTTCTTGTTCAATAGTAGACATACACTAACCAAACACATCTGAGTTGAAGTAGATAAAACTTCTTCGGCAGGGGGTTAAAGGAAGCTGCAAGGCAAAACTGTCATTGCCGGGGCTGAGAGGTTGGTCTTAATTTAATGGAACATTAGGACCTCAATCACAGAAAGCTAAGAGTGTTTTGAATGTCTGAGCACAACATTTAGAGCAACACTTCTATACAGTAATGTGCCGACACATTATTTGTTGAATGAGAACTTAAATCAAAGTCTTACCTGTTATTTCAGGTGAAGTTATTTTTTTTTTTATTTTTTTTTTTTATTTTTTTTTTATTTATTTTTTTTTTTTTTTAGAAGTACGGTAGATTACAGTACTGTACAACACGTATATATTAATACATTTTTTGTACCGCTTCACTTTTTTAAACTTTAAGAAAGAAAAAGAAAGAAGTAAGAAAAGTGGAGAAAGTGCACAAAGGTTGTGAAGTGCAAAAGAGTGTTGGGAAAAGAAAGCCCCTTAGAAAAGAAGTTAGAGAAGGAAGTAAAGTTAGAAAATAGACCCTAGAAAAAAAAAGAGAAAGAAAGAAGGAACAATCGCTCTATTATAACTCTTATACCATACTTCATAGAGAAGGAACTACCAACCAAGTCTGTTTTTATTTTACCTCCCATTACCAGGTCCAGATACCTTTTATTTATTTATTTGTTTTTCTAAATTACTATTGCACCTCATGCTTGTAATAGGTCCAAAAACGTAGACCACGTCTTTTGAAATTGATCTACTTTGCCTACTAGGAGGAATCTCATCTCTTCCAGATGTAATGTTTCCAACATATTTGATGTCCACATTTTTATTGTTGGTGTGGGCGCATTTTTCCAGAATTTAAGTATAAGCTTTTTTCCCATTATTAGCCCATAATTGAGTAAATTCTTCTGATACACGTTTAATTCAGGAATACCTTCCGATATTCCAAAAATAATCCATTCTGGTTTTGGTACCAGTTTTATTTTGATTAATTTTGAAAAAATATCAAATATTTCAAACCAGAATTTTTGGATTTTTGTACAAAAAACAAAAGAATGTGCTATGGTAGCTTCTTGACATATACATTTATCACAGATTGGTGAGACGTTAGGAAAGATTTTATTTAGTTTGGTTTTTGAATAATATAATCTATGTAATGTTTTAAATTGGATAAGCGTATGTCGTACGTTGATCGAGCATTTATGCACCTGTAATAAATGATTATCCCAACTCTCTTTTGAAATTTTTATACCTAGATCTTGTTCCCAATCTCTTCTAATTCCATCTGTTATGGGTATTTCTATATTTAAGATGATATTATATAAGTATGATATTAAATTAACTGATTCCGCCTTTGTCTTCATTGCTTCATCTAGTAAGTCGGAAGGCATATTATAATAATCTTTTGTGTGTGTTTTCAAATAGTCACAGATTTGTAGATATTTAAAATATTGATTATTTTTCAAATTATATTTCAGTTGTAGTTGTTGGAATGATAGTAATTTTTCTAATTCATACAGATCTTCGAGCGTTTTAATTCCCATTCTTTCCCATTGTATAAATGCTTTATCTATGATTGAAGGTTTAAACGATGGGTTATTGACTATTGGTATTAAGAGAGATAGGTTTCTTAATTTTAGATTCTGTTTTATTTGCTTCCATGTTCTAATAGTGCTATATATAATTGGATTTTTATTATAATTTTTATTATTCGAATTTATTGGAGAGAGAATAATCGCTCCTATATTATTCGGGGAGCAATCCCCTTTTTCCATTATAATCCAGTCCACCTGCTGGGCAGAATTGTCCAGCAGGTGAATCATATTTTTAATATTTACTGCCCAGTTATAATACATAAAGTTAGGGAGCGCTAGACCCCCCAACTCTTTTCGTTTGTTAAGGTGTGTTCTTTGTATTCTGTGGGATTTGTAATCCCATATAAAATTTGTAATGTCTGAGTCCAGTTTTTTGAAAAACTTTTTTGGGAGATATATAGGTATTGATTGAAATAGGTAAAGGATTTGTGGTAAGAAAATCATTTTTATAGCATTTATCCTACCTATTAAGGACATCGGAAGTGTTTTCCAAAATTTAATCAGATTATTTAATTTCTTAAGTAGGGGATTATAATTAGCTTTAAACATATCATGGTAATTTCTAGTAATCTCAATTCCTAAATATTTGAATTTTTCCATAGCTATTTTAAAAGGGAATTTCCTGAGATGTGTTGAGTCTTTTGGTTTAATCGACATAATTTCACTTTTGTTCCAATTTATTCTATATCCTGAAAAGGATCCAAAGTCCTCAATTAAGTTTAATATATTTGGTATACTAATTTGTGGTTTTGTGATGTACAGTAGTACATCATCAGCATATAGGGATAGTTTGTTGTTTGAATATTTTGTGTTATAACCGTGAATATTCGAGTGTGTTCTTATTTTTTCAGCAAGGGGTTCAATTACCAAAGCAAATAACAGCGGTGATAGTGAACATCCTTGTCTGTTGCCCCTAGATAATTCGAATTTTGAAGATAATATATTATTAGTTAGTATTCTAGCCGTAGGTTTGTTATATAGTAGTTTTATCCATGCAATAAAGTTTTCTCCCAATTGGAATTTTTGCAATACTTTGATCATATAGTCCCATTCTACTTGATCAAACGCTTTTTCTGCGTCCAGTGAGATGATAGCTAACTCTTGGTCATCAGATTTATGTGAATGCATTATGTTAAGCAAACGTCTCAAATTATTAAATGAGTGTCTCTTAGGTATAAATCCTGTTTGATCCTCATGTATTAGTCTACTAACATACTTGCTTAATCTATTGGCTAATGTTTTTGCTATTATTTTCTGATCCGTATTTAACAAAGCAATAGCTCTATATGATCCTGGTTCTTCTATATTTTTATCTTTTTTAAGTATTAATATGATCGTTGATTCCGCTAGTGTTTCAGGTAGGTTTTGCTCTTTATAAGCATATGTATACATTTTTTGTAATCGTGGAGTAACTATATCATAAAAAGATTTATAAAATTCATTACTGAATCCGTCTGGTCCAGGTGAAGTTAAATAGCACTATTAAGATAGGAGCACTGGACGATACAATGATCTAGCCTGAAATAGCTTGTTTTCAATCATCTTGCTGCTTGCAACATACAAAATGTTCTTACGGCACGGTGCACATTTGTAAAGTTGCTGCCTTACAGCGCCAGAGATCCGGGTTTGACCCCAACAACAGGTGCTGTCTGTACAGAATTTGTACGTTCTCTCCGTGACCGCTTGGGTTTTCTCCGAGATCTTCGGTTTCCTCCCACACTCCAAAGATGTACAGGTTTGTAGGTTAATTGGCATGGGTTTGTACACTTGGTGTAAGTGTGAATTGTCCCTAGTGTGTGTAGGATAGTGTTAATGTGCTGGTCAGTGCGGACTCGGTGGGCCGAAGGGCTTTCCTCTAAACTAAATATAATTACAGAAGAGATAACACTTCTAAAAGTATTTTAACGGGTCTGCAAGGCACTGGACAAGCATATCAAATGGCATTATACACATAATAATACCAGTGGGTTTTAGTATTAAAGACATATTTTCTCAATTGACTGAGTTACACATTGGCTTTTCCAGGATCCTCTCGGCCAAACTCCAAACTGAGCCACAATAATGGATCCTATTGCTTTCAAAGTTGTCCAAGTCACTCCCAAGTGACATCCCTCAACTCTGCTTCACAGCAACAAATGCAACTTTAACGCAGCAAGACCTTTCATGGTACTTCAGAAGAGATTTATCAAAGCCACAGGAAACATTGACATCTACTCCTAAAAGGAGCATCTGAAAAAGCAGTTGTGGAAGATTATAAAGATAAGTAAACGTCATGGAAAGATTTGAAAAGAACACTACCGTGTGTTCCTAGAAAAGCTCGCCTTATATAAAATCCCATCATAAAAACAATTGTGTCAATGGAGAAAGGGTGTTAGGGGCTAGAGTGTTCCAATCTCGCAATAAACTAAATAATTTTCCCACAAGATTTTCTAAAATAAAGGCCTTTTTAATAGCAAGAATTGTAAGTTACTGCAAGCTAAAAATACTAAAGGTTTTATATTACATTGTTTAATTGCGTATCATTGGAAAAGATAGCAATTGCTTGTAAATTTCGATAGCCACCATGGTGAAATTTACAGACTGTGTTCTTTAAATACAATGAAATCTGATTACTGTGGGGTGGCTACACAGAAATCATTTTAGAAATTAAGACCGTTTTCCCCCATTACCGCATTTTTTTTCCTGCTCATCAATTTCCAAGCTCATCAAATAGAATAGAATACTTTGTTGTTCAATGCGACAAGCAAGTCACAGTGAAATTATTTGCTTGCATACCATGCCAAGCAAGGTGTGCATATAGTCATAAAGGGCACGTACAAAGTTACAAATCTCCTCTTTCCCGATGGAAATTGTGTTATAACCAAAGAATACAAATTGTACTCACTGATTCTCAACGTTACATCTAATTAGCATATGGATATGAGCGATGTTCTTTTTACTTAATAGGAACAAATACATGTCATAAAACACAAGTGGCATAGGCAAACAAGATTTAATGGAAGTTCGTAAGGGGAGCTAGGATATCAATCAGTGCCAGTTTTAAATAGCGCAGAATAAGTGAGGCTCGTGAATTTTAGCAGCAGATGAGACAATGGTGTAGTCAGGCCACTTGACACAGGTGATAATTCAAAGCTCAACAGGTGCAAACACATTGAACAAAGTAGGGAAGAGCTGAAGATGATGGTCTATAATCAAGATAGACACAAAACATCTATCCTTAATGCACTGGTTCAATTTCAAGGATCTCTACTTCGTGGTGGGAGATGAAGACCATGGACACCAAAGTAAATTTCAGCTGATGCTATTTAATTTAGCACGCAACAAGTACATGTGACAATAAACTAAACCGATACTGAACTGGCTCTCTGTGCCACAGCTGATGGCTGTTACCTTTCTTTCTAGAAAAGAGCAACTATGAATACATGCTTGCACTAGATTTGCCTCACAATGCTGGCAAAACTCATCTAATAAGATTGTTCCAATTCCTATTAAGCCTGGCCGTGTTGTTGGTGGGTATATGGAACGAGCTGCCAGAGAAAGTAGTTGAGGCAGATACAACAACATTTAAACGTTTCACTGTCCTCCTGAATAATTTTACTGTTTGTATGCCTCATTGCCACCTTCCCCTCATCCAACAATGAACCATTGTATATTTCCTTGATTATCGTCTGCTTTGACCTGACTCAGTCTGAAGAAGGGACTCGACCCAAAGCATCACCCATTCCTTCTCTCCAGAGACGAGATACTCCAGTATTTGGCGTCTAACATTTAAACGTCATTTGGAAAGTTACATGGAGATGAAAGATTTAGAGGGATATGAGAGGCAAATGGTGAGGCATCTTTGTCAACATGAACCTATGACTCTAGGACTAGGTTCATAGAACCCCAAAAATTGACAAACTTAAAAGCCAGCATTCAACAACTGCTATGTATCTTCTCATTTTACACTATATTTGTGTACTATAGCTCCTTTTGTACAAAATGCACCAAATATACACAGAGTCTATGTTTTCCCTTCATTTTGCAATTTTAAAAGAGGTGGAATTTTGGTGCTAGGTGTGCACGTGGCCATATGTGCGGAGTGGCGGCGCCTATCGGCAGCGGCTCGACTGCAGTCCGTCTGTCCTTTTTTAATTTTTGTCCGTTAGATGTATGTTTTTGGTTCTAATTTTTATTCTTGTGTGCCTGTGTATATGTGGGGGGGGGGGGAAACCGTTTAATCTCATCCCTGTACGGTGGACCCGACTTTTTCCCTGTCTGGTCTCTGGTGTCGTTGGGCCTAACATCGTGGAGCCAGCGGCGGCCTGCAACTGGAACCAACCTGGGAGCTCCAGTCGCGGAGCCTGCGGAGTCCCATCGCGGAGCTGGCCGACTTCAGAGTGGGGAGAGCTGTGGTGGCGCGCGGCTGCAACCCGACCGGAGTTTCGGAGGCTCCGGCCGCAGGCCCGGAGGACAGGAACATCGGGAGCTCGCAGGTCCCTGGTGGGAGACCGCTTTTCGGAGCTCCCGCAACGGCAACTTCTCCCGCCGGAATCGCGGGATTTAAATGACTCAGAGCGGGGTCTAACATCGCGCGGCGCGACTTAAACGGCCGCGGGACTTACCATCGCCCACCGGGGGCTTTAACATCGTGATCCCAAGTCGCCTCGACGCTGCAGTTGGACTGCTGGACCGGGGGAGACGAACAAAGGGAAGAGATAACACTTTTGCCTTCCATCAGTGAGGAGGTGTTGGAGATTCACTGTGATGGATGTTTGTGTAAATTGTGTTAAGTGTGTGTCTTGTTTTTTTTTGTAATGTCATGACTGTAGGAATGAAATTTTGTTCAAACCTTGTCTGTTTGAATGACAATAAAAGGCATTCTATTCTATTCTATGTATTGAGAGATGGCAGAGAACCATTCCTAGAGAATTTTATAATCAATCCCGCCCCCCCCCCCCCCCACATCAGTCTGAAGAAGGGTCTCGACCCGAAACGTCACCTATTCTTTCGCTCCATAGATGCTGCCTCACCCGCTGAGTTTCTCCAGCATTTTTGTCTACCTTTTATAATCAATCTGGTCATTGTGACACAACAGACAACACTGCAAACAGACGTTGGCAAAATATTATCACTGAAATTTACCTCTTAATGAGGTCTTCATATATCCACTACTCTCAGTAAATTAATTGCGGCGTTCAACAGCAAACAGCAAATAATAGCCCAAATGTAGAATGCATTTACAAAACTTTGAGTAAATCATGACAAAGTAAAATTACTCGAGATAACAGTTTAAAAAAGCAATTTAGTTACACCTGGGGTCTAAATTTACGACAATGCCAAACAATTTGGCACAGTGTGGAAATAAAAGATTACGCTAATTATTTTGAGTTCATTCAAAAAATAAGTGGGCCACACTTCACCACAAAGTGCATTTACCTGAATGATAGTTAAACAACCATGAACTACAATGTATAACAGATTGACATGATAAATCACACCCAAAGAGAGTAGATTAAATATTTGAATACTGTTTGCAATTGAAATGTTTGTCAGTTCCAATAAGGATGTTGTGCAAGCAGAATAAACATCTGCTGTTACCTGTGCAGCCATTAGCAAGGAAGTTCAAAAGGGAGAGGATGCCAAATTTTTAATGGCATAACAAAGATTAACTATTAAAAAGAGGTGTTAAAGAAGGAACTGCAGATGCTGGAAAATCGAAGGTACACAAAAAAATGCTGGAGAAACTCAGCGGGTGCAGCAGCATCTATGGAGCGAAGGAAATAGGCAACGTTTCGGGCCGAAACCCTTCTTTATTAAAAAGAGGTCTTTGCAGGCTCAATTGGCAGAGCAATTATGTATAATTATGACAACTGGGTTTAAATCTATCTAGTGATTTCAAAACACTACAATTTATAATAAAAGCATAGAAATAGGAGCAGGCATAGGTCATTTGGCCACTCAAGCTTGCTTCCTACTCAGCGTGGTCAATGATAAACTTCCATTCAATGGCCACCTACTTATCCTAAAACTTGTCCCATGTTTCCATGGCTGTAAAGTTCGTGTTTCTTCACAAATTCTCCAATGAAATAACATGCTTCCACCTGATCCATTTTTATTTTTTCTTAACTCCACATGGCCAGTTTCCACTCAGTTTCCCTTTCTAGAAAACCTCCCCTCAACTCAGGACTACAATGAACTTTCATTACACTCCCCTTCCTCTGACAAATAGATCTAAACTGTACTGCAGATGTGTTCTCTCTGTGTTCTGGTAAGAACTCTTACTTCACCATACTTTCAGTAAATGGTCAATTTGCTGCTAACTATAACTAATTTATCTTTACGGAGGTTGCATGCAGTCGAGGTCACGAACCGTGACCCGTACTGTTGCAGGTAAGCACTTACCATTGTTTCCAGCTAGCGGGCCCGTTAAAAACTGCCGAAATGGTCAATTTTTGCGCTGTAAATAATTATGGAAATCGGGGTAAGCGTGAGAAACATTTATCCTACTTCAGAATTCCAAAAGTGAGGAGAAATTACGGTAGAGAGAAGCGGCAGCTGAAGGGACAACAGCAGCAAAAGTGGTTGGCGAACATTGGCCGTGCAGATATCAAGATTGAAAATATTGGCAATTATCGCATTTGCTCACTGCATTTCATCAACAATAATGCATTATTTGTGTTTTTTCTTGATTCCTTTGGTATCTAAAAAGTTTCAGAAGTGATAAATCTGGCTGTAAAATTTAAAAATCGCCCATAAAAAACGCTTCTGAAGCAAAATTTATAATTTAAAAAAAATAAAAAATAAAAATAAATAAAAATCGCAAACCATACGTGGGTCTTGAATTACATTTTACTCAGATGCAAGCCAAGGAATGGCATAATTGTTACCTGTTAATTGGACATAATCAACCTCAGCAAATTGGCAATATCTTTGAAAGGGAGTGGGTGTTTAAGCTGTCAGGACATTTTATTATTTGCCAAAATATACATCTCAATAGCATAATGATAGAAAACTTACTTTCCCACACACCACTCGTAAGTCTGGTGATTTTTTTTAATGATAAATTTAGCTTCAGAAGCGTTTTCTTTTTGCATGTAAAAACCCACTTCAGAACCATGGGCGATTTTAAATTTTTACAGCCAAATGTATCACTTCTGAAACTTTTTAGATACCCAAGGAATTAAGAAAAAACACAAATAATGCCTTACTGTTGATGAAATACAGTGAGCAAATGCGATAATTTCCAATATTTTCAATCTCGATATCTGCAAGGCCAATGTTCGCCAACCACTTTAGCTGTTGTTGTCCCTTCCGCTGTCGCTTCTCTCTATCGTCATTTCTCTTCACTTTTGGAATTCTGAATCGGATAACTGTCTCACGCTTACCCCGATTTCCACAATTATTTACAGCGCATGAAATTACTATTTCGCCATTTTTTAACGGGTAAGAAAGTACGCGTTTAGTGTATTAACAGTATATGCCTGAAGCTGCCATGTAATCCACATGGATTGAGCTGCTCCGTGCATCACGCCCTTTGACCCGATTACCTTACGTGCAACCCCCCCTATATATATAGATAGATAAGTAAACGGACAGATAGATAAATATTTAGAGATATTAGTCTTTTATATTTTGTACTTGAGGACTCACAATTCTCTTGAATATCATTTACTTGGCTCACAATTTTTCATAATTATGGTTTTCCAATCTCCCTATCAAAGTTGCTAATTTGGAAAGTATGAAGTCATGTCCCATTTGCTGTTCTTCATCCAACCACTTAACTGCCTTTTAGTAACCTTGCTCTGCCCCATAGCAGACGGGTAGCACAGTGGCACAGCGGTAGAGCTGCTGCCTTACAGCACGAGACACCCGGGTTCGATCCTGACTACGGGTGTTGTCTGTATGAAGTTTGTACGTTCTCCCTGTGACTGCATGGGTTTCCTCCGGTTGCTCTGGTTTCCTCTCACATTCCAAAAAATGTACCGATTCGTAGATTAATTGGCTTCCGTAAATTGCCCGTAGTGTGCAGGATGCAAAACTGGGATAACATGGAACAAGTGTACGGGTGATCATTGGTCATCATAGACCTGGTGGGCCAAGAATGTATCTCTAAACTAAATAAACTTAACGTTTGGAGTTGTTTAGACCCCACCCCCAAAAGCATGTCTATTTATTTACATACAGCAGAATTCAGAAACATGAGTGTTGTTTGCATTTGGACATTTAGGTTTGTAATTTTGTAGTGTTACATGGTAATTTACTAAAAAAGTAAAAGATGACTGGGCCCAACATCAATTACGTCACAGCATCCAACAACAGAAGGATAATCATAATGAATTTACTATAGAACCTGTTTCTATGCTAAACTTCACAGGAATTGGAATGTTCAGAACCTGTTTCTTGATATCACATGTTCCACCACCTTTAGATAAGGAGCATCATGTCATTCAAATATAATGAAACTGCCAAGTCTACAATGGATGATGAATAAACAAATTGCGATATAATCTACTCCGGAATTAAAATGCTCAGATCCCTGCACTTATCCAATTCCTGCTTCCAGATCCTGATTTAAAACAGATTACTCCATTGGTGCCTTCAGCTCTCCGGGGCCCATGATCTGGAACATCCTCCACCTTGGTGATCAACAAAAGAAACCACTTCTAAACTTATCTCTTCGCCAAATTTTTTGCTCACCTACCATGACTTGGGTGTAGACAAATGCTGGAGAAACTCAGCGGGTGAGGCAGCATCTATGGAGCGAAGGAATAGATGACGTTTCGGGTCTCAACGTCACCTGTTCCTTCGCTCCATAGATGCTGCCTCACCCGCTGAGTTTCTCCAGCATTTATGTCTACCTTCGATTTTTCCAGCAGCTGCAGTTCTTTCTTAAACATGACTTGGGTGTTATATTTTGCTTTAACGAACCACCTCAGCATACACTGTGTAAGTGCACCATACAAATCCAACCAGTTGCTGTAAATAAGTATTATTAATTAATCTAACCCGGTCTTAGAAGTATGTTTCATTATAAAAAATTTAATCTATAATTACATTATATTTATCCCTTAATAGTATTCTAAAACAGATTGTAATCCAACTACAAAGATGCGTGGGTTTGTGGGTTAATTAGCCTCTGTAAATTGCTCCCAGTGTGTAGGGAATTGAATAGAAATGTGGGATAACACTGAACTAAAGTGAACAGGTGATAAATGGTTGGCGTGAACTGGCGGGCCAAAGAGTCTGTTTGCATCTCTAAATTAAACCTGAAAAGTGAATCTCGCTAAAACTTGCCCCTTGAGGTAGCAAAGTGAAAAATTTGCTTTCAGAAGAGAAAGCGGGAACATTTGGTCTGAATCGACATGATGGAAAACAAATGATCATTCTGACTATCCAGATTTTACCGATTAATAAAACGACAAATCATCAGTGCAAACCCATTTGAGCTGTTTGGTGTTATGGCTTGTTTAAACAGTAAAACTGAAAATAATACAAAGTGCCGGAGTAACTTAGGAAGTCAGACAGCTTTTCTGGAGAACATGGTTTAGCGATGTTTCGAGTCGGGTTCAGGAAACTGAAAGTGATGCACGTTAAAATTTTCAATTTGAAGTTAAGCAAATTCATTAAATAAAAGCGGATACAACATTTTCACTACAAATCAGGCCAAGAACAAGCATGCTTTCAGAATATACCTAGCCCACCCATTTATCCTTGTTCATAATCTTGGAAGGATATTTCCTCACTATACTTACAGCTACGAAAATAATCAGATTTTTCAGCCTATTTAACGAGAACTGTTATAGCATACACCTCTTAGGCTGTTAAATTAAATTACACTAGATACCCAACTTGAATACTATTATTTCAATGGCTGCCTCGACAGCAGTCTGTACGTCCCTTCTCTGTTTTTATTATTTTAAGTATGTTTTAAATGTGTGTTTCAATGTTTCCAGGTTAGTTTATGGCGGATGGGGAAATGTGGGGGGGTTTTCAGTCACTTACCTCGACGGAGATGCAACTTTCTCAGTGTCTCATCCCCCCCCCCCCCCCCCCGGCCTAACAACTGGATTGGTGCGGCCTTTCCCGGAGCTTCAAGCCACATGCGTGGGGCGGATTTTAACATTGCGGAGCTGCGATCCTTTGCCGAGGATCACCAGAAGAAGTGCCTGTGGACTTTTAACATTGTGAAGCCACGGTCTCCGGTAAGAAGCGGCCGACTCGAGAACTCCTAGTGTTCCAATCCGTCCCGACGTCGGAGTTTCGATCATCCCGACGAGAGGGCCTGAACATCGGACCGTCTGCAGCGGCGCACTGTGGAGGGTTCAAAGGCTCCGACCACGGGTGAACAAAGGAGGAAGATGATTGAATTTTATTGCCTTCCATCATAGTGAGGAATGTTGATTCCACTGTGGTGGATGTTTATGTTAAATTTTATGTGTGTATTGTGTTCTTTTCACTTAGTATGGCTGTATGGCAACTCAAATTTCACTGTACCTTAATTGGTTAAGTGACAATAAATGCAAACTTGAACTTATTTGCTCCATTGGAACTTTTTGCCAGGTTGGTGGTATTTGTACTTCCAACATTCTGAAAATACACACCAATTTCAAGCAGAATCTGGTTCCAAGCATATAACACATGGATACAAAGTGTTAATAGATCTGGATGGCAATCTATATCACAACTTAACAAAATTCACTGTAGAAAACTGGGAACAGCTTTGACAAAAAGCACCAAAGGTTTGCCTTGGTTTGCTATTCTCAGATATAATCCAATTACACGAAGAAAGGATTTTCAAACAAAAAATTAGTTTGGTTTTGGCCACAAGGCGCATTATTCACACTGTGGAGATCCTTAGGGAGTTAACACAGGATTACATTATTCTTCAGTTACATTTGTGGAAATTTCTTTTAGCTTGACAGTCATCAAATGTTCTTACATCCACTTCAATAAACCACTTCATATGCGTAGAAACTTAGTCACTGGTTCTAAAGAGTGCAATATTAGGGAGTCATCCTCAAAGATGACTGGGAAATTGTGACCAAGATTAGCACAAAGAAAATGGATAGGAAGCTATCATCTTACAGCAGCTAAGGTGAAGTCCAGAAACAATCTCCTCAGTAAGCTTGTTGGCTCAAAGTGGGGGGCAGCAGCCCCCACACTGCACATTTCAGCACTAGCCCTTGCATTTTCTTCAGCCGAATATTGCGCCCCTGTTTGGTCCAGGTCATCCCACACACACCATGTGGACACCCAATTGAACTCAACAATGAGGATCATCACAGGAACAATCCGCTCAACACCACTCCCCTGGCTCCCTGTCCTATCCAATATAGCCCCTCCACACATCCGGCGAGTAGCCCTCACTCAAAGGATGCTCCAAAACACCAAAAACTCCCCTCATCTGCCAATTCACATGGACATCTTCAACCCACCCACTGCTCGACTTCCATCTAGACGACCAATTTGGAAGAACCCACCACCAGCTGATTTCACCACCCAATCAGCTTGGAAAAAGGAATGGGAGTCCAAGGACGTCCCAAATAAACATCTGGTGTCAGACCCAACCCTACCGGTCCCTGGCACCAATCTCCCAAGGAAGCAGTGGACGACGCTGAATAGATTCAGGACTGGACATGGCCCCTCCCTGCTTGGCCAGCCTTCACAAATGGGGCAGCAGCCCAACCCCAACGGTGTGCTTGTGGAAAGCAGCAAACAATGCAACTCATCATTGAAGCATGGCCTCAAAAAAGACTTAAAGGAGGACTTGTCACCCTTCATACAGCAGATCAAGAGGCAACTGCTTGGCTAAAGGACTTTGCATTCGCTAAATAAAATCGTACATCAGTATTGAGTCAAACAATAAACACTTCAAAAACCAATCCAAGGTTTTGTTCTACATTTTCTTGATGATACAATGGCAAAGAGAATGATATTAGAGCCTTTAACCCTCTTGATTATGTCTCTAATAGGGCCAGTCTCTGGAACCAAATGTCACACACGTGACCAGATGGCATCACATAAAGTAATACATTAAAAAATTATTGTAAGAGATTAATCTTAATCATTGCTATTTTCCTACCTACAGAGCTATAATGCATGTCTGCTAAAGATATGAACAATCTAGCTTTTTAAAATTCAGAGTTTGTAAGGGCCATTCTTTGGAAAGTGAACCAAATTTCACACACGTGACCAGATGGCGTCACATAAAGTAATACATTAAAAATCTTATTCATTGCTATTTTCCAACCTACAGAACTATAACACGTCTGCTAAAGATATGAACATTCTAGCTTTATAAAATTCAGTCTGTAAGATAAAACTAAGTTATGAAAAAAATGCTTCCGTGTGAGGTCATACACGTGACCTCTGACCCCAAACAAACATTGTCAGCATAACATAAAAATTTCCCTTGATAAACTTCGAAAAAAATATGAATCATATATACAGCACAAAACAATATACCTGGAATGCTTTCAGAATTAGAAGCGATTTATTCCACAATTTTCCACAATTTTGGTCACACACGTGACCAAGAATGGACCGATAAATGCTTGCAATATTTTCATTCAGAAAAATTATTCAAACTCAGAGCGCAATAAGCATCAGGTTTTTTTTTGCTCTAAAAAGTAGCATCACCTAGGTAAACAATTCCAAGACAGTAACACAAGTAATAATCAATCTGACCAATAGTTTTGAACTCAAAGGCTTATTTTATTTGATACAGCTTGTGCAGACATATATAAGGAAACTGCCTTATCTGATGTGTAGGAAGGAACTGCAGATGCTGGTTTAATCCGAAGAGACACAAAATGCTGGTGTAACTCAGCGGGACAGGCAGCATCTGACTCGAATCGTCACCCATTCCTTCTCTCTGGAGATGCTCTCTGTCCCGCTGAGTTACTCCAGCATTTTGTGGTTATCTTCTGCCTTATCTGATCTTTATTGCTCCCAAGTGTCATGTTGCATAATTTCCCACACAATAGCCACACAATTATGCTAAATTGATCAAATCAAAGGACATGTCCACTAACAAGCCCATATAGCATGAAAAAAGGCCCAAAATCCACATCAGTCATCAACGCTCATTCACACCAATCAAAAATTCCCTCTCATATCCTCATTCCTCTGTTCCCCACCCATGATTTTCCTGTCATTCATCTACACTAGCAACTATTTACAGTATTAAACTGAGGTGTCAACCAGCACATTTTTGCAGTGCAGGAAGGCACTGGAGAGCAAGGGGCAAGCATATATAAAGACATGAGAATGTGCAATCGAGATGCAAAAATTCATGCAATATCAGGACAGAACTCGTTTCCCTGGCAGCAGCAATAACTGGTAATGCACTGTGTATAAACAACTGTAGCATATCTGTTTCCCTTCTTGTTGAAGGGAAGTAGAGAGAATCCAGGTAGGAAAAGTACTGGAGAGAATTATTCGAGATAAGATCCCATTTTGAAGAGAATAGGCTAACTAGAGAAAGCCAGCATGGTTTGTATGTGGCAGGACACATCTCACTAACTTGATTGAATTAATAGAGGAGATAACAAAGGAGATTGATGAAGGTGGAGCAATGGAGGTTGTATACATGGATTTCAGTAAGGCTTCTGATAAGGTCCCTTATGGTAGGCTGATTGAGAAGATTAGGACATATGCGATTCACGACTTTGCATGCATTCAGAAGTGGCTTATTCATAGAAGACAGAGGGTTGTGGTGGAAGGTAGATATTCCGGCTGGAGGTCTGTGACCAGTGAGTTCCACAGGGTTCTGTGCTGGGACCTCTGCTGTCTGTGATACAATTACAAGAGGCATAGGTAGGGTAGACAGTCAGAACCTTTTTCCAAGGGTGAAAATGTCTAACACTAGAGGGAATAGCTATAAGATCGGAGGGGAAAGGTTTAATGGACATATGCGGCACTTTTTTTTACACACAGTGGGGACTTGAAACACATTGCTAGGTGTGGTGGCAGAGCCAGATCCCACAGTGCAGTTTAAGAGACTTTTTGATAAGCAAATGGAAGTGCGGGGAATCGAGGGAAATGGATCAGCACATATTGTGGGCCAAATGGTCTGTTTCTGTGCTGTACTGTTCAATGCCTTATGACTAAAATGTGCCCGTAATGCCTTACTAAAATCGGGCTTAATAGAAATCCGCCATAACTTTTATATAATTATTGTTAGACTGGAAATATTAAAACAAAAGCCATTAATTTTTTCCCCAAATTCCAACCAACTTCATTCAATACAACACCCTACATGTGAAAAATGAAGACAGTGACAGGAAGAAATGTACTCATAATTTCACCACCAGCCCCAGAAACCTGACAGAGATCATCACCATGGAGCAAAACAAATTCAGGAAATATGACAACTGCTTCAAATGTAAATAATGATAAATCTGTTCTAGGTCGCCCATATCTAATCTGCAGATCACACAAACACTCATTCACAAAAACAAAGGTTACAAAACATTACTGACTTTCTACATTCCTGCACTTCAAAAGTTATTTATTGCCGAAAAACACTGGGACGTTCAGTAGTGAACATGATGGGAGCTACCCAACATTTGGGGTAAAGAAGTCCATGGAGTATGAAGCATGGAAACTGGCTCGCAGTCTGTGTACACGTAAGTTCCAGAGGTGACAAGCATTGAGTCTGAGCAGTAGTTGGGTTGTGGTGGGACGAAGGATAAATAGGCAGTCTAAAGGATAGACAGAATGTGGGCTCTAAAGAATATGTATTCATTGATGGGTAATAAAGGATACACCTGTTTACGGAAATGATTCTTTTAATTTGATTTGTATTATCATCAGATTAACCTCATTGCATTTTACTGCCAAAAGATGTGCAACTGGATGCATTTATCTCTGCTCTCAATAGAACATAAGTTAATACATTTTACTAAGGTTTATTTTCATCACAATGCAAAACACATCAGGAAATAAAAACTCTACAAAAATGAAATACAATCATGGCAACAGTAAACTTTAAAAACTTGATACCTTTGCAAAAAATTAAATTTCACCGCAACAATTTCTGTATCATCTGGCTCCCATAAATTCGTCTCCATAATTTCCACATTCCATCCCAAGATTTGGGACACCAGAGAACTAATAATGCCATTACATGCAAAATATGTTATTTACAACAAACGTATTCAGTGATTGAAAGATGCGGCATGGAAACGGACACATCAGCCCACCGAGTTCACTCGGACCATCAATCGCCAGTTCACACAAGTGATTCCTCCTGCTCTCCAGCCCTACGACCACGCTTTCATCCAGACTCGCTACCACAGACACGTGTGTGTTTCATCAACTGCTTTGATCTGTTCTTTTCACACCATACATGTTCTTTGTACCCTGCTATATCTTGTTCCCCTATCCCTTGACTTTCAGTCTGAAGAAGGGCCTCGACCCGACACATCACCCGTTCCTTCTCTCCAGAGGCGCGGCCTGTCCCGCTGAGTTACTCCAGCATTTTGTGTATCTTCTAGTTACATATCATCCCACTTTCTCATCCATTCCCTGCACACTGTTATTTCTAGAGGTCAAATAACCTACAAACGCACACGTCTTTGGGATGCGAGAGGAAACTGGAGAACCCAGAGGAAACCCATGTGGTCACAGGGAGAATGTGCAAACTCCACACAGACAGCATTTAAGGTCAGGATTGAAGCCAAATCTTATCATGAAACACAAAACACACTGCATATTCAACTTTCTCCTGTCCTATTGATTCAGTGTAACTCAATGTCACAAGAGAAGACATTTTCCAGAATCAGAGCTTTTGCTGTGTGGAGTGTGCAATGTAATTCTCAACTAGCAACATCACTTCACTTTTACATCATCATTCTTGGACCACCGTGCTTAAAACCCCAGGACCCTAATTTTTCTAATAAACTTGGAAAGCCAATTCTTTAGCATGTCTTACAAGTTCATTCCAGTGCTGGAACAAGATGCTTAATGTAAAGACTATTTGGTTTTTTAAAGCAGCGAAGGAACCAACAAAGAGGAAATCAGAATAAAACAGACCTAACTAAAACAAACTTAAGACCGCTTAAAGAATGTGGAAAATGAAGCAGAGTGCTGCACCATCATTGATTCAAAAAGTACAAATCTGAAGCCACGGTAATTCACCTCACTCAATATTATACACTTACCAAAAAAAAGAGAAAATGTGTACCAATACAGATCAGTGAAATGCTTAAGCACCTTGAAATCAAAAAGGCGTACTTTTTTATATTAAAGTATTATTAAAGATTACGGTAAAACTAGATTTTTAGTAATTCTCCTTGAGATTAAATCAAAGATCAATCTTTAATAATAATCAATTTTGATCAACTGCGACCTAATCTAATACATTTCCCCACAGGTTACAATGTAATTTGCCCCCTCTTACCTAACCCTATGTCTTCTGGTTCTTAATTCCCCCACTCTGGGTAAAAGACTGCACATTCACCCTATCTACTCCCCTCAGGATCTTATACATACATCTCCATGATATCACCCCTCACCTTCTCGTGCCCCAAGGAATAGAGTCCTAGCCTGCCCAACCTCACCCTATAGCTCAGGCCTCAAGTCCTGGCAAAATCCATGTCAATCTTCTCTGCACTCTTTACAGCTTAACAACATCCTTCGTAGGGCGACTAAAAATAAACAATACTCCAGATGCAGCCTCGCTAACATCTTGTACAACTGTAACATAGCATCCTAACGTCTATACTCAACACCCAGACTGATAAAAGTAATTGTACCAAAAGCCTTCTTGACCACCCGATCTACCTGTGATGCCACTTTTTAGGAACGGTGTACCTGCACTCGTAGATTCCTCTGCTCTACAACACTCCACGGGGCCCTCCCATTCACTGTGACGGTCAAGTCCTGGTTTGACTTCCCAAAATGCAACATCTCACTTATTTGCATTAAACTCCATTAATCATTTCTCAGCCCACTCGCTCAACTGATCAAGATCTTGCTGTAATTTTTTATAACCATATTCGCTATCTACGATGCCACCTACTTTAGTGTCATCTTAAAACACAAGCCTCCATTTCCTTCCATGAAGTCAATTCTCTACCCAGTCAACTAGCTCTCCCTGGATCCCGTGCGATCTAACCTTTCAGAATTTATGCCTACCATGCAGAATTGAGAGAAATGATGGCCAAGCTAACTATAGTGTTCTTTTTTTAAACCATCAATTGTATTTAACACTGCATTTATATCCCTTAAAATATTGGACCAAGATAGGCTCAAGTTAAAATTGGTAATAGCAGCTTTATTATTAACAATGCCAAAACGAGAGTTACAATGTTTCTCCAAGCTCTCTGTTCTGTGATCTTATGGGACACCCCACTTCTTTCAGCATTTTCCACCATGTGGAAACACTGTTTGCGGCTACATTTCCAACTTGCAACTGTTTGGGTAAGGAAGAGTTCTCAGGAACAGAAACCTCTAAACTGGGGAGGACCTCTAAACTGTATGAGGACTATCAAGTATGAATCCTCACTGAAATCCAGGTCGAATAAAATAACACTTTTCCTAATCTGGCAGGCATATCAATTGTACGCAAATTATTTAAATAAACATAATCTTTAAAAGCAAAAAATAAAGTGGTGCAGGAACTCAGCGGGTCAGACAGTATCTATTGAGGGATGATCCTCATACAGATGATCAGGATCCTACTTCTAATCCACCCCCACTCCAATCAGTCTGAAGGTGGACCCCCCATCTGAAACATCGCCCGTCCATTCCCTCTACAGATGCTGCCTGACCTGCCGAGTACCTGTAGCATTGTGTGTTTTGCTCAGGATTCCAGCATTTGCAGTTTATTGCATTCCTGTCTTTCTTTAAAATAAACATTCTATCATTTGGTGATTTAAAATTACAAACATAAATTTAAGATCTCTCCCAGGGAGGCATATTACAAGTTACAAGGTTAACCAAGAAAGGAAAAGACATTATTTAAGTTCATGATTTCAATAAAATCAATAGAATGTCAGTAGTAGCTCAATCAGCAGCACTGGTCGGAACCAAATTGTTGCAAGTCCAAATCCCACTCCAGGAATTCGAGCCCAAAAATTCTACCGCTTTGGAGCTGCTTCCTGGGATGTTAAATTTTTGTTCAATCAGGTTGTCATCAGAGATCTCATGGGGGCTACTTTGAAGAGCAGGGAGGTTATCCCTGGTAACTTTAACCATATCACAAAATAGCTTGTTTTGTCATTACCCCATTGCTATTTGTGGAGTCTGCTGTGGGCAAATTGGCTGCAGTGATTACACTTCTAAAATTACTTAATGAACAGTAAAATGCATCGAGATGCTCTGAATTCAACACTGAGACCACCATATAAATTTCCTGTTTTATCCTGTAGCAGTTCAATTACATCAATCATTCATGGCCAAACATCAAAAAGTATCATTTGCTAAATAATGTCAATGTATTCGGAAAAAGAGACAGATCAGTCCTGTTTGCTACACAATATCTTCCAGCCCATTTATTTTTATGAACAGAACCAAGACTAATTTTATTTTTGGAATAACTAATGATAAAGCAACTAATACATCGCTTTTTTTCTTAAACTCAAACCAAAGATCACTTTTTCACAATCCAATAAATGTCCAATAATTGAGTTCAACTCAAACTGAAATTGAAATAAAGTTTCAAATCAATGTGTGCAATATTATTTAATACAGCACTATTTTGCTTTCTTCAATTCTACAGCTTACATGTGCCTTGCTTCATTTAAATAAATGGTCAACACACATTTTTTTTCCTGGAGGAACAAGAGACCACATATGCTGGAATCTGCAGCAGAATAGTGTGCAGCTGGAGGAACTCAGCAAGCCAAGCAGCAGAAGATGGAAATGTTTTAGGTCGAGACCCTTCATCTCGACAGAAAGATTAGAGAGAAAACTTTTCCTGTGGTCTCCGTAAATCATCCCGTAAAACTGTACATGATCCAATTAATCTTAACTTAATAATTTAAAATGTAACTATAAAAACTTTATTTTCAATTTTAACAATGTTAAAATGTTATCTTCTTTAAGCTTTTATCTTCTTTAAGTTATTAAAGTGTGTAAAAATCCGATTGGCTCCGATTCACCAAAGGGGCTCATAGAGGGATCACAGCGGTGGGAGGGAATGCAAGCTGGTGTCGAAACGAGGCAACTACTCTGTACTGCCTCAGTGAAACCTACAATCTTGCAGTTTTGTACGCGAGTATGATTATCCCTATGTATAGAAAGATTTTTAAGAACTATGTGCAATAAAGGAACTTCACTGTACCAAGGTAAATGTCATAATAAAGCACCATTGAACTATTGAAAATTAAACCTACTGCACTGAGACATGGAAAAATGTAGCAGCATACAAATTAACCTCACAGCACAATTTACCATTACCATTCAGTCATGGTCTTGATGACCTCTGTTCGATCACCACCTTTGTGGTACTGCTCAATATGAAATAGTGAACTCGATTGGGGAATAAATCCTAACAGTCACCAAATAAATATATAGACACAACGAGCTATATTCTTAATTTCTTCCAAGATGGCACCCAAGCCAGGCTACTCACTCTGTACTGATCCCAGAAACGGATCCGTAATCACTCATTACAATCGCTCCACTCTCTTAAACCTCTCCTCCAACAGCAGCATTTCTTGCTTTAAACTATGCTCTTCTTAATCTCCTCTCAGATATGTCAACTTCTTCGAAGACCCTTGAACGATCTTTAATCAAACTTTGCCTTGCACATTTTATCATGCATCTGTACACTGTGGACTGGTTGATTGTAGTCATATATAGTTCTCCTGCTGGCTGGTTAGCACACAACAAAAAGCTTTTCACTGTACCTCAGTGACGTGTACACGTGACAATAAACTGCATTAAACTAAGGGTTTGGCATCTAATTATGGTATTGCAAATTACTTATTTGTTGTGGTGGTGCTCACAATGATGTCCTAATACACTTCAATTGCATAGAACCAGATCTACAACAGCAACACATATTATGGCACAGCAGGTTAAATGGGGAATCATTAGAGGTTAATACAGGATTACATATAGTCTTGTCTTTCAAATTACATAATTAACTTCAGGAGATAAACCACAATCAACCATAAACATAAAAAGAAAATGCTGACAAGCAACACAGCATCAGAAAGAAAGTGCTTCCGTGCAGGTTGGATGACAAACTGCCATAGTTAAAATCCCACATTTTCTCATTCGTCTATCTGAGGTTTTTTTATAACAACTTCAAGAAGGTCATTCTAATGGATTAAATTGTCAGTCCAGATGGGTAACTGAGGTGGGAGCTCAGAGAAGGTAGAGAAATAAATGGTTTTGACTTACGCATATAGTACTATGAAGCTCCATGTTAGAAGCCACGCACACAAAAAAAATCTCCCTCACATTCCAATGTTTCTCCTCATAACTTGTGTCAACAGACTGCAGAGCAGATCAATTTCCAAAGGCACAGATTTAAAGTGGAAATGATGATAGTTACAGGATCAGAATGAAAGATTTTTCTTCTGATGTTTAAGACCCAAACATCTGTCTGTCTAATTAATTTTTGTTACAACCATTGCAGTCCATCCAACCACAGTGAAGACGCGAAAAAAAAAGAAATCACTGCATTTGATGTGCTGCAAACATTTATTAAAAAGTTCAACTGGTAAATATTATTTGTAAATAAAACTGTCAAAAAAATCATTCACAAATACTTCACATGGGGGGAAAATACGTTTCTCCCCTAAAATTACTGTGCAAGCATCAGAAGATAAATGATGTGCTTCACCCCGTTGAGTAATTTCCAGTCACTATTTAGTTGTTCGAGATTGCTACTGAAGTACAAGCTTTATTAAAAGTTAAGGAGCCTCAGTACATTAGCCATGCCAAAATTAACCTCCTGCTTCCAACAAATTGAAATGGCAGCAATGATAGACAGCAGAGAGAAATGCATCAGTCAAGAGTACAGGAAGCCAGAGCTTCCAAACAATAAATCATTGCCTCAAAGCTCTGCAGCTCGCAGCATTAAAGAAATTAATTTCCACGGAAACAGGTAGAATCAGAAAATTTTAACTTTATCCGCCAACTGCTTGATAAGTTTTATTTGGGATTTTTTTTTAAAATTATTCACTTTTCAGGATCTGGGCATCAGTGAGAAGGGCATCACTTATTACTCTCTCTAACTGCCTCTGAGAAGATGGTGCTGAACCACCTTGAATCACGGCATCTTTCTGGTGAAGGCAACACCACTGTTCCAGGATTTAGACCAACTTATAATACATTTCTGAGTCCGCATTATGTACAACCTGGAGGACCGCCTGCAGATGGTGATGCTTCCATGCACCAAAGGCATTGGTTCACCACCAGTTTCAATTGCTTCAGGTCCCCACGGACTGCTGTTGGATATTGATGGGAACTCAAACTCAGCCGAACAATTTTCTATACTTCTATTTCAAGACAGCGTGCGTGCAACTCTGAAGTGGCCATGATCTAGCGCAATAGCAGAACCTTGTTATTCTTAATGAGTCAGGTCACGGATTTGAGGCCTGCTGTCATTGCAGCCTAGGTAAGTTTGATTGAAAAGATGCAGCACGGTAACAGGCCCTACAGCCCACTACGTTCATGTCATCCGTCAATCAGTGTGAACTCAAGTTTTCAAGAGTGTTAGATATAGCTCTTAGGGCTAACAGAATCAAGGGATATGGGGAGAAAGCAGGAACGGGGCATTGATTTTGGATGATCAGCCATGATCATATTGAACGACGGTGGGCTTGAAGGGCCGAATGGCCTACTCCTGCACCTATTTTCTATGTTTCTAACTTGTTAGCCAAAGGACATGTTCAGCGATCAATGTTATTCCACTTTGTTTGATGTTATCCCACTTTCTTATCGAGTGCCGACACATTAAGCTCAATTTGTAGAGGCCAATTAACGTACAGACTCACAGGTCTTTGGGATGTGGAAGGAAACCAGAACACCCAGAGAAAGCCCAAACAGTCATGAGGAGAATATGCAAACTCCACATAGACAGCACCCGAGGTCAGGATCGAACCTGGTCACTGGTGCTGTGAGGCAGCAGCTCCACGGGATGTGCCACTTTGCCAAAGTAATTGAAGTGTGTTGTGTTGATGCACACTGCGAGCACTGTTGGCAGAGATGAGGAAAAACCTTTTCACACAGAGAGTTGCGAATTTGTGGAATTCTCTGCCTCAGAAGACAATGGAGGCCGAATCACTGGATGCATTCAAAAGAGAATTGGATAGAGCTCTTAGAGCTACTGGAATCAAGGGATATGGGGTGAAGGCAGGAACGGGGTATGGATTGTGGATAATCAGCCATGATCACATCGAATGGCAGTGCTGACTCAAAGGGCCAAATGGCCTACTCCTGCACCTATTGTCTATGTATCTATGAATGGCAGTGGATAGGAGCTGCTCAATCCTGGATGGCAATGAAAGTTTTAATGCTATTGGAGTTAAGACGCATCCAGACATGCTAGAAATATCCATTAAGACCCAAGTTAGATGTGAAAGGCTGTTAAGAGTTTCAGGAGGGATGTCACAAAAAGCAGGATTTGTAGGAGTAATATTTATGTGACTGATCCAGGTATGTGATCAATGGAATCCCCTGGATGTAGATGGTGGACCACTGATTGTGAAGACTAAGTGGCAAAATCCTTGTTTTAGAGACAGTCATTGCTCAGCACTTTTGTGTATCAAATGTTCTATGTGATGTGAAGTATCGAACATAGTACTGTACAGCATAAGAACAGCCCCTTTGGCCCACAATGTCCGTGCCGATCTTGAGGCCACGACCAACCTTTATCTGCCTGAACATAGTTTCAAGGTCAGTTTATTGTCATATGTACCAATTAAGGTACAGTGAAATTTGAGTTACCATTCAGCCAAACTAAGTGAAAAGGAACAAGACACTCACCCATATAAACATTAACATAAACATCCACCACAGTGGATTCCACATTCCTCACTGTGATGGAAGGCAATAAAGTTCAATCTTCTTCCTGTCCATATCCCTATCCAAAAGTCTATTATACCTGCCTTCCCCACCACCCCGAGCAGCATATTCCAGGCACTCACCACCCTCTGTGTACATGCCCCACACATTATCTTTAAACTTTGCCCCTCCCACCTTAAAGTAATGCCCTCTAGTATTTGGTATTTCTCGGAATAGGTCTTGTCTTCTACCCCATGTATGTCTCTTAATGTCATATATATCCATCAGATCTCCACTCAACCTCCACTCTCCAGTTAGAACATCACAAGACAGTCCAACCTCCTCTTGCAGCGAATACCCCCTAATCTAGGCATCATTCTGGTAAACTTTCCACCCTTTCCAAAGCCTCCATTCTTCCTGTAATGGAGCACTAGGATTGCATACAAAACTACAAATGTGGCCTTACCAAGGTCCTATAAAGCTGCATCATGACTTACTGACTCTTAAACTCAATGCTTTCTTTAACACTCTAATACATGCCAGCACTTTGGGAATGACTTCTGCCATCAAATGCTTGCATCCAAAAATATTCAAGTTACCTGACCATACAAAACTGCAGCCCACTCTTAAAGCATATGTATTGTACACTTACTTCAAAAACTGGTATAGAATATCATAAATTCCTGTTTGAACTTGCAAGCCTTGGAATCACAGTGAGATTTGCAGAGATAGAACTCAATACATTTATTAAGTCTCTTGTCCATCTGAAGCAGAGGGGTATGCCATACATGACCTCAATTTTTTACCGATGAATTATTGTTATGACCTCCTTTTAGTACAAAATATTCACTGTTTAGACAAATGGAAACCGTTTTGAACAGTGTGTTTGGTTTACTGAAACTCAATCACAAGCCCAACCAATATAGCGATGAACTATCAACTACCTGAAATTATAACTTTTCTTCCCCCTACTACATTCCCTGATGTAATATTTCCTGAATTATTCACATCCAGCATTTTCAATATTCTGCACAAGGTGTGCTGGCCTTAAATGGTAGGTACATTTTTCTACTAAGCTGATGATGCAGAGGTGATAAACCACATCCTCCAAGAACACTAACAAATGTAAAACAGTACTCGGCATCAGATATACACAACATTCAGATCCAGTTTCATCAAGAATAAAATGTACGTTGAATATCTGTAATACATCATTGGGGAATGCAATCCGATAGATGTGAATATTAAAGTTAGGAAAGAGTCCAACTAATGAATTTACCACAAAAAGGCATGTTATACGAAGTCTGCAATATATTGCTGGTAATGAACAATTACAAACTCAACAGAAGCAACCATTCAAGGCAGCTCACTGCCATCTTCTCAAAACACCTCATGATAAAAAAGAAGTGCTGCCTTGGTACACTTGCCAATGACTAGAACATTTCAGGGTGACTTGGATAGGTTGGGTGAGTGGACAGATGCAGCATAATGTGGATTAGGAACAGGAAGGCAGATTATTATCGGAATGGTGTCAGATTAGGAAAAGGGGAGGTGCAACGAAACCGGAGGTGCTTGTACATCAGTCATTGAAAGTAAGCATGCAGGTACAGCAGGCAGTGAAGAAAGCTAATGGCATGTTGGCCTTCATTGTGAGAGGATTTGAATTTACGAGCAAGAAGGTCCTACTGCAGTTCTACAGGGCCCTGGTGAGACCACACCTGGAGTATTGTGTGCAATTTTGGTTTCCTAATTTGAGGAAGAACACTATTGCTATTGAGCAGCGTAGGTTCATGAGGTTCATTTCGGAATGGCGGGACTTGAAAGAATGGATCAACTGGATTTGTATTCACTGGAAATTAGACGGATGAGAGGGAATCTTATAGAAACATATACAATTCTTAAAGAATTGGACAGGCTCGATGTTGGCGGAGTCCTGAACCAGGAGTCACAGTTTAAGAATAAGGGGACTGAGATGAGGAAAAACTTCTTCACCCAGAGAGTTGTGAATCTGTGGAATTCTCTGCCACAGAAGGCAGTAGAGGCCAATTCACTGGATGTGTTCAAGAGAGAGTTAGATTTAGCTCTTACAGCTAAAGGAATCAAGGAATATGGGGGGGGGGGGGGGGAAGCAGGAAAGGGGTACTGATTTTAGATGATCAGCCATGATCATATTGAATGGCAGTGCTGGCTCGAAGGGCTAAATGGCCTACTGCTGCACCTATTTTTTCTGTTTTATGTTTCTCTTCTAAGTGTTCTAACCAATCAATGGATTAATCACAGCAACTTCTAACTAGATTGCACCTTTAAACATAGTATATCACCCAAAGACACTCCACAGGAGTGTCATCAAATAAAGGTGAAGCTGGATTCCATTGAGTCATAAGACATGGAAACAGGCCCTTTCGCCCACATCGGCCAACCTGTCCCAGCTACACTAGTCCCATCCGCCTGTGTTTGCCCTTATCCCTCCAAACCTGTCCTATCCATGTACCTGTATAACAGTTTCTTAAATGTTGCGATAGTCCCTGCTTTAACTACCTCCTCTGGCAGCTCGTTCCAAACATCCACCACCCTTTGTGACAAAGTTATCCATCAGATTCCTATTATATCTTTTCCCCTTCACCTTAAACCTATGTCCTCTGGTCCTCAATTTCTTAACTCTGGGCAAGAGACTCTGCGCATCTACCCGATCTATTCCTCCCATGATTTCATATACCTCTATAAGATCATCAAATAGAATGAACTAGAAGAAATCACCAAAGCTTGACAAAGAGGTAAGTTGTAAGGGGGAAAAAGAGCTAGTATTGGAAAGACAAATGCAGCAAATTCCAGAGTTGCCTGCACACCTCTATACATATCTCGTAAATGGTGAAGCAATCAAACTCGGATCTTCTCAAAGGTGCGAGAATGGAACAACATACAACTTTGAGGTACAATGTTGACCAGAAATCCATGATTAAAGTGATTGCAATGAACTTGGCTTTTTTTATATTAACTACTGTTTATCCATCAGCATGCTGTATCACGACACATGCCCATTAACTAAGTTCCACAAAAAAATATTTTACCCAGTGCCTTGAAAATGTAAAAACAAATAGTATTTACGGCAGCATATACTCTGCCACAACAACAAAAAAGAACAACTTGCATTACTCTTAAACAATTGAGGTTTAGGACCTCGAGCTGTACAGAAACAGGACTTTCGGCCCACCTTGTCCACGCTGCCAAAGTTGGCATTCTGAGCTAGTCCAATTTGCCTGTAATTGGTCCGAAGCTCTCTAAACCCTTCCTATCCATATATCTGTAAAAAAAAAATTTTTAACATTCGTGACTATATCCACTTCTCTAGCTTTCTCCGGCAGCGCATTCTAGATACGGACCACCAAATCAAAAGTTCTCCCCTCTCACCTTAAACCTGTGGTTTTAGAACCCTCCAGCCTGGGAAAAAGTTAAGACAAGTAGACAAAAAAAAAACATAAGAAACTATTTATGCACAAATCCATAACTTGTAATTGTTTTCAAGATAAGAACTGAATCGCAGATTAAAACTGTCTGACTTGAATGAATGAATGGTCAGTGTTCTGGTCTGAAACCATACATGTAACATGCCATGGAACAGACTCTGCTTCCGATATCCAGCAAATTCCCATGCTTAATGCTTAACAAAAACTCTCAAAATCGAATCCTGTACCGACATTTACAAATGATTAAATGACACATTGCTGCAAGACTGAATTTGCTTTCATGTCCAAAGTTGAGGTACAGAAGCCAATCGACAACATTTCAGTTAAACCCATTCCTTGCTCTCTCATCAAAATGGGATGGCTGAACTGGGTCTCTGGAACATACTACGCACTTAGGAAAACAAGCCAACCAGTTACAAGAATGGATAAACCCGAATTTATTGATGTTAATTTTAGGAGAAACACTAAATACATATTCAAGGAAATTATGACATACGATTTAAAATTGTATAGTGAGGAATTGAACCTCCAGATTACTTGAAATAAAAATATGCAAATCCTACACACAGAACCATAATACATAATTATGCCTTGTATACTGAAATAACAATTCTGAATTATAACACTGCAAATACTTCATGATATTGAAAATGTCCAGCTAGATATCAGAAATGAGCTAATTACAATGTGTAATGTTGCTTTTTAATACGGGGCTCTTAAAGGCTTACTAAATCAGTTTATTAAAACATTGTGGGGGAGGGGGTGGTAATGATATTACTTGATGGATTATTCAAGTATCAAATTAACCTATGAAAAAAAACGTTTATCTTCCCTTGATTGAAGCTTCCTGCATCACTGTATCCAACAACAATATCAATTGTCCTGTCTGATATGAATAAATATTCTGAAGACAATGAATTTTAATGGCAGTTACACAGACCATACTGTGGAAGTTTAAAAAATCTACATCAGTACCAAAATTTAATTCGGATTTACATCAACAAGGAATGCCTGTCATAAAACGCTGGCCAAAAATGATCCACACTGCATCAAAAGATAACATGAGTACTCTGATAGGGGGTCACTTTAAATTAAAATAGCTATTTCGAGATTGCTGCCTCGATAAAGGAAAACTAACGCCTGAGCTTCCTTAAAACTCCAGCACTTCCTTCCAAATCACCAAGAACGCTGCCAAGTCAGCCTAAATCTGACAGTAACTACCCGAAACGAGAAGTCAACTAAAATGGCGCTGCGAATCGAAAATATAATTTAAACGGAGGTCGCCATGTTGCGTATTTGCAAACACACAAAGTGAAGGAAAGGAAGGCATCCGCCTCAGCGCAGAGCTCAGAGACCATGCCCCTGAGCACAACAGGAAGCAATCTGCGACTACAAAACAAGGCCGGGAAGAAGAAAAACACAGACACGAGAGCCTAGCAACACCCCCTTACTCCAAAACACACACACACACAGCCCGATCTGTGCAACCCTTCTTTACAAAGTCAAGAGGGAGGCCTATAGGGAAAGATGCCTCCATAACTGGCAAGGACCTAGCAGAGTGACAGCAGTCGCCTCCCCTGAATAATGGGGTTGGCTTCAACGGTGAAGCATAATCTGGTCTCTTATACATCTAAAGTTTAGACGGGGGAGGGGGGGCTCCGGTTCTCACCCCGACACTAGTGAGCATTGGCTAACACTGTACACACAACAGACACCCAATGACACAAGTACGATTTCGATCGTTAGCCTTAGGTAGGAAAATGAAAACAATCACAGCCAAATGTAAACCCCCGCCACACAGGTAGCACCTAAAGCTGACAAACAAACCAGGCTACTGCCACAGGGTTTCGCGGCCCAGCGAAAGGCTGGATTGCAAATGACAGCGAGGAAGAGGGTGCTGTGGAGCAACTGACCAGCACTGAAGGTGGAAGGCGGCCGGGCAGTGGTCGCAGCACAGCAGGTCGCCTCCCCTCCTTGCAGCTATCGCAGGTGTCGTGGTTGGTAGCCCGGCCGCTCCGCCGCGGCTCCTTCTCCAGCTTCTTCGCCTTCTTGTCGCTCTCTTCGCTCTTCGGAGGGGCCAGCAAGGCTTGGATTTTCTGCAGACACGGGTCCGGGGTCAGATCAGGGCGAGGGGAAGGAGCGAGAGAAAGAAACAAAACAGAAAATTAAAATAAAATCAGCAGCGCAGCATTATACTACAAGGTTTATTTCACCTCCCCCCCCTCCTCCCTCCCTCTGAAGTCTCCCAGAATGTGGACACTTGCAGAACGCGTTAACAAAAGGGGACTGCCGAGAAGATCCCGAACATTTCATGCCTTTATTTTTATTATTGTATCCCCTTGGTCGAGGAAGATGTGGAGCAAGTTGCAGAAGGCGTTGAGAAGGAGGGATCGAGGGAACTCCATCCATGCCGGCTCCACAGCCTCGGTACTTGGTCCATGGACTTCCCGGGAGGTGGACACATTGCGGGGCGCAGAAACAAAAGGGGTTTGTGGGCGATCGGGGCCGCTGGTGTCCGCACCCGGGGGAGTGGAGTGGCGGTGGTTTACCCACCCGGGGAGGCGGGGAAGGAGCCAGTAGTCTCACCTCCATCAGCCCTCCGGAGGTGTCCAGGTCGTAGACGATGGTCTTGGTCTCCATTTTATCCCACATTCAACACAGCGGCGGTGGCGGTCGGGGCGGGCCGTGTGGCGGCGCCGGCAGGCAGGCAGGCCCAGGGCCTCACACTCAGGGCGACGAGGCAGCGAGAATAATCGGACGGGTTGTGGTGCGGGACGAGGGGCAGCAGCAGCGGCAGCGGCAGCAGCGGCCGGCCGGCCTGCCTCAGCGCAGGGACGGGGTTAGGCCGCGGCCTAGCCCACATGAAGCCTGGGCCGGGCGGCGCTGGCAGCGGCCTCGAGTCGCATGAGTACGGGTGCGAGAGCGACCCCGGGCGGGTTGAGGTTGAGGTTGGGGTTGGTGCGGCCGTGCGGCGGGGTGCCGGGGCTGCTGCGGGCCGCCAGCGCGCGCACACGGACACTCGGAGCCCGCGGGCTCTCCGCCTCCAACTTGGCGCAAACTTTCCCCCACACACACACACACACAGAGAGAGAGAGATACAGGCGCTGTCTGCGCACGCGCCGCGCCCAAAGAGGGAGGGGGAACACCGCCGTACGCATGCGCGCCGGCACCGACGAAGCCGCCGCCACGTCTGCGCAGGCGTACAGACGGCACACGCAGCTAGTACGCACGCGCGCCGGCAAACCGTGCCGGCGTCAGCTCCGCGCGCGCATGCGTGGCGCGGAAAGGGGGAGAGAGGGAGAGGCGGGCCGAGTCCACCGCGCACGCGCCGCACCGAGAGAGAGGGCGAGGGCGGCGCCGAGATACGCGCGCATGCGCGTTGGCGGCTTGCTCACACTACGCATGTCCCGTCTCCCTCTCTCCTCTCCCCTCCCCACCTAGGGTGCCCGCGGCGCATGCGTCTGCGGCCCCCGTTCAGCTCACTGCTGCCGTCGCTGGTCGGAGTGGGAAGTGCAGGCGCCCGGAGGGAAGGGGAGGGGGGAGGACGCACGGCCGACCCGCCGCGCATGCTCTCTCTGCGGACTGGGCCGTCCGTGACGTTTGCGGGCCCGCGGCGCGAGGGATTCTGGGCGTTGTAGTCACCAAGACAACAGGGACTCCCTTTCTGAGGAAGTCACTGCAGGTCAGTCAGCATCTGAGGGGGGGGATCCAGGTTGGTGTGCAATAGAGAGAGAGAGAGAGCATACTTGTTTTAAAATATAATACAAAATGCTTTTATTCAAAACAAAACAAAAATACAGAGTAGTAACACCAATCAAAGTGCCTATGTTGGCAGTTTACAAACACATCAATGATTTACATAGATACATAGATACATAGAAAATAGGTGCAGGAGTAGGCCATTCGGCCCTTCGAGTCTGCACCGCCATTCAATATGATCATGGCTGATCATCCAACTCAGTATCCCGTACCTGCCTTCTCTCCATACCCCCTGATCCCTTTAGCCATAAGGGCCACATCTAACTCCCTCTTAAATATAGCCAATGAACTGGCCTCAACTACCCTCTGTGGCAGAGAGTTCCAGAGATTCACCACTCTCTGTGTGAAAAAGTTTTTTCTCATCTCGGTCTTAAAGGATTTCCCCCTTATCCTTAAGCTGTGACCCCTTGTCCTGGACTCCCCCAACATCGGGAACAATCTTCCTGCATCTAGCCTGTCCAACCCCATAAGAATTTTGTACGTTTCTATAAGATTCCCTCTCAATCTCCTAAATTCTAGCGAGTATAAGCCAAGTCTATCCAGTCTTTCTTCATATGAAAGTCCTGACATCCCAGGAATCAGTCTGGTGAACCTTCTCTGCACTCCCTCTATGGCTATAATGTCCTTCCTCAGATTTGGAGACCAAAACTGTACGCAATACTCCAGGTGTGGTCTCACCAAGACCCTGTACAACTGCAGTAGAACCTCCCTGCTCCTATACTCAAATCCTTTTGCTATGAAAGCTAACATACCATTCGCTTTCTTCACTGCCTGCTGCACCTGCATGCCTACTTTCAATGACTGGTGTACCATGACACCCAGGTCTTGCTGCATCTCCCCTTTTTCCTAATCGGCCACCATTTAGATAATAGTCTGCTTTCCTGTTTTTGCCACCAAAGTGGATAACCTCACATTTATCCACATTATACTGCATCTGCCAAACATTTGCCCACTCACCCAGCCTATCCAAGTCACCTTGCAGTCTCCTAGCATCCTCCTCACAGCTAACACTGCCCCCCAGCTTAGTGTCATCCGCAAACTTGGAGATGTTGCTTTCAATTCCCTCATCCAGATCATTAATATAACTTGTAAATGGCTGGGGTCCCAGCACTGAGCCTTGCGGTACCCCACTAGCCACTGCCTGCCATTGTGAAAAGGACCCGTTTACTCCTACTCTTTGCTTCCTGTATGCCAGCCAGTTCTCTATCCACATCAATACTGAACCCCCAATACCGTGTGATTTAAGTTTGTATCCTAATCTCTTATGTGGTACCTTGTCGAAAGCCTTCTGAAAGTCCAGATACAACACATCCACTGGTTCTCCCCTATCCACTCTACTAGTTACATCCTCGAAAAATTCTATAAGATTCGTCAGACACGATTTACCTTTCGTAAATCCATGCTGACTTTGTCCAATGATTTCACCACTTTCCAAATGTGCTGCTATCCCATCTTTAATAACTGACTCTAGCAGTTTCCCCACTACCGATGTTAGACTAACTGGTCTGTAATTCCCCGTTTTCTCTCTCCCTCCCTTCTTAAAAAGTGGGGTTACGTTTGCTACCCTCCAATCCTCAGGAACTACTCCAGAATCTAAAGAGTTTTGAAAGATTATCACTAATGCATCCACTATTTCTGGAGCTACTTCCTTAAGTACTCTGGGATGCAGCCTATCTGGCCCTGGTGATTTATCGGCCTTTAATCCATTCAATTTACCCAACACCACTTCCCGACTAACCTGGATTTCACTCAGTTCCTCCATCTCCTTTGACCCGCGGCCCCCTGATATTTCCGGCAGATTATTTATGTCTTCCTTTGTGAAGACGGAACCAAAGTAGTTATTCAATTGGTCCGCCATATCCTTGTTCCCCATGATCAATTCACCTGTTTCTGACTGCAAAGGACCTACATTTGTTTTAACTAATCTCTTTCTCTTCACATATCTATAAAAACTTTTGCAGTCAGTTTTTATTTTCCCTGCCAGTTTCCTTTCATAATCTATTTTCCCTTTCCTAATTAAGCCCTTTGTCCTCCTCTGCTGGTCTCTGAATTTCTCCCAGTCCTCTGGTATGCTGCTGGCGGCCTTGCTCGAGACTGACCTTGAGCCCCACCGCGGGGACGTGGACTTACCGTCGGAGTCTGCGATCCCTTGCCTGGGATCGACGCTCCAACCGCGGCCTGCGATTTCACCATTGAGGAGCTCGCAGTCGCGGGTAGAGGCTGATGTCGGGAAGCTCCAGTCGCAGAAGGTTTCGACCAGCCCCGACCTGGGGTAGATCGCCCAGCGCCCGTAGTCAGGATCGAACCCGGGTCTCCAGATCTACCGCTGCGCCACCGTGCCGCCCTAATATTGTTTGTTTTCATGTATTGAACTTCTGCTGTTTGTTTGTGGTATTATGTTATCTATTGAGTATTGGGTTGACATGGGCTGTTATGCTGCTGCCAGTAAGAATGTCATTACTCTTGTTGCGGTACATATGACAATTGAACACAAAGGTACACAAAAATGCTGGAGAAACTCAGCGGGTGCAGCAGCATCTATGGAGCGAAGGAAATAGGTAACGTTTCGGGCCGAAACCCTTCTTCAGACTGATAGGGGGTGGGGAGAAGAAAGGAAAAAAGGAAAAGGAGGAGGAGGAGCCCGAGGGCTGGGGGAGGGGAGGAGACAACCAGATGGCTGATGAAGGGGAGGGGACAGCCAGGGCTAGCAGAATTGGGAGAATTCAACGTTCAGGCCACCAGGATGTAGACTGCCCAAGCGGAATATGAGGTGCATTTCCTCAATTTACGGTGTTGCTCGCTGTGGCCATGGAGGAGACCCAGGACAGAGAGGTCAGATACGGAATGGGAGGGGGAGTTGAAGTGCTGAGCCACCGGGAGTTCAGGTTGGTTATTGCGGACCGACCGGAGGTGTTCGGCGAAACGATCGCCAAGCCTCCGCTTGGTCTCACCGATGTAGATCAGCTGGCATCTAGAGCAGCGAATGCAATAGATGAGGTTGGAGGAGATGCAGGTGAACCTCTGTCGCACCTGGAACGACTGCTTGGGTCCTGGAATGGAGTGGAGGGGGGAAGTGAAGGGACAAGTGTTGCATCTCTTGCGGTTGCAAGGGAAAGTACCAGGGAGGGGGTGGTATGGGAGGGAAGGGAAGAATTGACAAGGGAGTTACGGAGGGAGCGGTCTTTGCGGAAGGCAGACATAGGGGGAGATGGGAAGATGTGGCGAGTGGTGGGGTCACGTTGGAGGTGGCGAAACTGACGGAGGATCACTTGTTGTATGTGACGGCTGGTGGGGTGAAAGGTGAGGACTAGGGGGACTCTGCCTTTGTTGTGAGTGGGGGATGGGGAGAGAGAGCAGTGTTGCGGGGTATGGCAGAGACCCTGGTGCGAGCCTCATCTATGGTGGAGGAGGGGAACCCCTGTTCCCTGAAGAATGAGGACATTTCAGATGCCCTGGTGTGGAACGCCTCATCCTGGGAGCAGATGCGGCGTAGACGGAGGAATTGGGAGTGGGGGATGGAGTCCTTACAGGAAGCAGGGTGGGAAGAAGTGTAGTCCAGATAGCCATGGGAGTCGGTAGGTTTGTAGTGGATGTCGGTAAGGAGTCTATCACCTGCGATGGAGATAGTGAGGTCAAGGAATGGTAGGGAAGTGTCGGAAATGGTCCAGGTGTATTTGAGTGCCGGATGGAAGTTGGTGGTGAAGCGGATGAAGTCAGTCAGTTGTGTGTGGGTGCAGGATGTGGCACCAAAACAATCATCGATGTAGCGGAGGTAGAGGTCGGGGATGGGGCCCTGGTACGCATTGAACAGGGATTGTTCTACGTACCCGACAAAGAGGCAGGCGTAGCTGGGGCCCATGCGTGTGCCCATAGCTACGCCTTGTATTTGGAGGAAATGGGAGGAGTCAAATGAAAAGTTATTAAGTGTAAGTACCAGCTCCGCTAGGCGGAGGAGGGTGTCAGTGGCCGGGTATAGATTGCTTCTACGGTCGAGGAAAAAACGGAGGGCTTTGAGACCATCCTGGTGGGGGATGGAGGTGTACAGTGACTGGACGTCCATGGTGAAGATGAGGGGGTGAGGGCCTAGAGAGTGGAATGCGCGGAGATGACGGAGAGTGTCTGAGGTGTCTTGAACATAGGTGGGGAGGGATTTAACCAAGGGGGATAGTATGGAGTCGAGGTAGGTGGAGATGAGTTCGGTGGGGCAAGAACAGGCAGAGACAATGGGTCTACCGGGACAGTCAGGTTTGTGGATTTTGGGGAGAAGGTAAAAGCGGGCTGTGCGGGGCTGGGGAACGATGAGGTTGGAGGTTCGTTCGGGCAGGGCGTGGGAGTGGATGAAGTTGGTGATGGTGCTGGAGATGGTGGCCTGGTGCTCGTCAGTGGGGTCATGGTCCAGGGGTAAGTAGGAAGAGGTGTCCGAGAGTTGGCGCGTGGCCTCAGCTTTGTAGAGGTCGACGCGCCAGACTACCACGGCACCTCCCTTGTCGGCGGGTTTGATAACCCAATCTAGGTTGTTGCGGAGTGAGTCGATGGCAGTGCGTTCAAGGGGGAGAGATTGGAGTGAGACAGGGGAGTGGAGAAGTTGAGGCGGTGGATGTCACGGCGGCAGTTTTTAATAAAGAGTTCTAAAGCCGGAAGGCTGCGAGGGGGGGTTCCATGAGGATGGGGTGCGTTGGAAGTTTTAGAACTCTTTATTTAAAAACTGCCGCCGTGACATCCACCGCCTCAACTTCTCCACTCCCCTGTCTCACTCCAATCTCTCCCCCCTTGAACGCACTGCCATCGACTCACTCCGCAACAACCTAGATTGGGTTATCAAACCCGCCGACAAGGGAGGTGCCGTGGTAGTCTGGCGCGTCGACCTCTACAAAGCTGAGGCCACGCGCCAACTCTCGGACACCTCTTCCTACTTACCCCTGGACCATGACCCCACTGACGAGCACCAGGCCACCATCTCCAGCACCATCACCAACTTCATCCACTCCCACGCCCTGCCCGAACGAGCCTCCAACCTCATCGTTCCCCAGCCCCGCACAGCCCGCTTTTACCTTCTCCCCAAAATCCACAAACCTGACTGTCCCGGTAGACCCATTGTCTCTGCCTGTTCTTGCCCCACCGAACTCATCTCCACCTACCTCGACTCCATACTATCCCCCTTGGTTAAATCCCTCCCCACCTATGTTCAAGACACCTCAGACACTCTCCGTCATCTCCGCGCATTCCACTCTCTAGGCCCTCACCCCCTCATCTTCACCATGGACGTCCAGTCACTGTACACCTCCATCCCCCACCAGGATGGTCTCAAAGCCCTCCGTTTTTTCCTCGACCGTAGAAGCAATCTATACCCGGCCACTGACACCCTCCTCCGCCTAGCGGAGCTGGTACTTACACTTAATAACTTTTCATTTGACTCCTCCCATTTCCTCCAAATACAAGGCGTAGCTATGGGCACACGCATGGGCCCCCAGCTACGCCTGCCTCTTTGTCGGGTACGTAGAACAATCCCTGTTCAATGCGTACCAGGGCCCCATCCCGACCTCTACCTCCGCT
>CM075982.1:2395024-2430895 GCA_038087875.1 Malacoraja senta | reverse complement strand
GGGAGAACGTAAGCACTATCCTACAAACCGGGGATAATTTACAATTTACAGAAGCCAATTAACCTACAAACCTGCTCGTCTTTGGAGTGTGGGTGGGGACAACATACAAACTCCGTACAGACAGCACCCGTAGTCAGGATTGAACCTGTGTCTCTGGCGCTGAAAGGCAACAACTCTACCGCTGCGCCACCGTGCCGCCCTAACACAACACTCTAAGTGCGGTCTAAAGGGCCTGTCCCACTTGCCGATTTTTCGGTGACTGCCGGCATCATTGACTGACGTATCAGGTCATCGAAAAATCTGTTTTTTTCAAGTGTCGCAACATTTTTTTGTCGCTACTGGATTTTGAAATGTTCAAAATCTTTTGGCGACCCCGATATGACGCCGGCAGTCGGTGAAAAAATCGCCAAGTGGGACTGGTCCTAAAGCAATGTTTGCATCAGCTTTTTCATCAGGACATCCGAACTCTCGCGGCACTAATGCAGAGTCCCCTCCTCGCAAGGCCGACGGAGGTAGAACAAATAGCTCGGAGGCAATATTGCAACTGAACGACATGCAGGTGGTAAGACACGTGAAACGATGCGATGATCACATGCACACAACATGCAGCCACGGGTTACATACCTCCATCCCACACGACAGCACTTGGCATCACTGTACACAAGGCATCGAGATGTATAAGTCAATGCGTATACAGTGCCTCTCCGGTCACTGGGAATCCTACATTCCTGCTGGATTTTCCAGCAATGTTGACCCCATTTGACACCATAGAGTCACACAGCGTGGAAACAGGCCCTTCGGCCCAACTTTACCATGCTGACCAAGATGCCCCATCTGCTACAGTCCCACCTACTAATGTTTGGCCCATATCCCTTTAAACCCACAGATTTCCTACTTTTCCTAGTAGGATTTCCTACTTTTCCTAGTAGATTTCCTACTTTTATCAGGCAACCGAACCATCCTACCACAACCAGAGAGAATGCTGGACCACTATCCACCTCTTTGGTGACCCTCAGACTATCCTTAACTGGATATTTACCTTGCACTAAACGTTATTCCCTTATCATGTATCTATACCCTGTAAATGGATCGATTGTAATCATGTGTTGTCTTTCTGCTGACTGGATAGCAGCAAAAAAAGCTTTCCACTGTAGCTTGGTACACGCGACATTAAACTAAACTGAACTATCCATGTACTTGTCCACATGTCTTTTCAATGGTTTTAAAAAAAATAGTTTTTGCCCCAACTACTTCCTCTGGCAGCTCGTTCCATACACCCACCACCCTCTGTGTGAAAAGGTTGCCTCTCTGGTTCCCGGGTAAACCAATCCCCTCTCACCCTAATGGAGATGAATGAGAAACAAGAAACGGTGAACAAATGAGCAGATGCCACACACTTTAATGATAAATTAGCATTCAGCCAAAGCTACAAGTGATGACATCGATCATCCAGCACAAAAATCTCCCTGGTGCAAACTGGTCCTCAAACAGTTATACCGGGAGTGAGTCAGTGAGAATATTGCATTATCCTGCTATTTGACCGCCTTTAGAACTTTACAATGTGTCAAATATTCAGATTGGCATTGGCATTGTAATTACAGATTTTGGACTAAATATAAATATTCCCCATTGGACATTTGAAGTTATTGTATCTTTAGTTTAAGGTAGACAGAAATGCTGGAGAAACTCAGCGGGTGAGGCAGCATCTGTGGAGCGAAGGAATAGGTGACGTTTCGGGTCGAGACCCTGCTTCTGACTGATGAAGGAATAGGTGACGTTTCGGGTCGAGACCCGGAAGGGTCTCGACCCGAAACGTTACCTATTCCTTCGCTCCATAGATGCTGGAGAAACTCAGCGGGTGAGGCAGCATCTATGGAGCGAAGGAATAGGTGACGTTTCGGGTCGAGACCCTTCTTCAGACAGATGTGGGGGTGGGGGGGCAGGAAGAAGAAAGGAAGAGGCGGAGGCAGTGGGCTGTGGGAGAGCTGGGACGGGAGGGGAAGGAGGGAGAAAGCAGGGACTACCTGAAATGGAGAAGTCAATGTTCATACCGCTGGGGTGTAAACTGCCCAAGCGAAATATGAGGTGCTGCTCCTCCAATTTGCGGTGGTGCTCACTCTGGCCGTGGAGGAGGCCCAGGACAGGAAGGTCGGATTCGGAATGGGAGGGGGAGTTGAAGTGCTGAAGTATCTTTAGTTTAGAGATACAGCGTGGAAACAGGCCCTTTGGCCCACCGAGTCCACGTCGGCCAAAGATCACCCGTACACTAGTTCTATCCTACACACACTAGGGACAATTTACAGAAGCCAATTAACCTACAAAACTGTACCGTCGTTGGAGTGTGGGAGGAAACAGGAGCACCCGGAGAAAACCCACGCGGTCACACGGAGAACGTACAAACTCTGTCCGGACAGCACCCGTAGTCAGGATCGAACCTGGGACTCCGGCCCTTAGTTTGTACTTCAAACAAAATAATGTCAATGATGTAACTTCAACAAATGTACTAAGCAGTAATAACATAACAAGTAAGAGGCAGAGTGGGGGAACTCAGCGGGTCAGGCAGCATCCGGGGAGGGAATGGGCAGAAGACGTTTTGGGTCAGAACCCTACTTCAGACTGATTGGAGTAGGGGAGGGAAAGCTTGAAACGAGAGATTGGGGCGAGTGACAGGTGGATACAGGAGAGACGGGGTCCTGACCCGAAACATCGTCTCTCCATTCCCTGCCCAGAGGCGGCGTGACCCTCTGAGATCCACCGAACAGTAAAATGGAGTCACAAGCACCCGTAAAGAATAAGGGGTTGGCCATTTAGAACGGAGATGAGGAAACACTTTTTCACACAGAGAGTTGTGAATCTGTGGAATTATCTGCCTCAGAGGGCGGTGGAGGCCGGTTCTCTGGATACTTTCAAGAGAGAGCTAGATAGGGCTCTTAAAGATAGCGGAGTCAGGGGATATGGGGAGAAGGCAGGAACGGGGTACTGATTGGGGATGATCAGCCATGATGACATTGAATGGCGGTACTGGCTCAAAGGGCCGAATGGCCTACTCCTGCAACTAATGTCTATTGTCTATTGACCACCGTGTAATTCCCTGTGGTCCTGACTTGAAATAGCATCTGTCCATCCCCACCACAGTTGTTGCCTGACCCGCTGCCTTCCTCCAGCACTTTGTGTTATACTCAGGATATTACTGATTAGTCCTTGCGTAATTATTTTGTCTTTAATGAGGTTCAGAGAGATGCAGGAGTCGCTGCTTTGGTATTTACGTTCTAGACTCATTTAGATAATGGCCAACATTTCATTTTTGACCCGCACTGAATATCCGTCAACTGAACAGTCCTCTCCTAATGTGCAGGAGCGAACTGCAGATGCTGGTTTAAATGGAAGGTAGACACAAAATGACCGTGCGAAGAAGGGTCTCGATCCGAAAACGTCACCCGTTCCTTCTCTCCAGAGATGCTGCTGCCTGTCCCGCTGAGTTACTCAGCATTTCGTGTCAGTCCTCTCATAATCTAGGGTTTAGTCCGAATTTTGCAAAATCGAATTGTGGATGTTAGACTTTGTCTCTGCAACTCTAATGAAACAATGCTGAAAACTATATTCTGCACGCTGGCATTTATCTCTTTGCTGTTGTACTCGTGTGTGGCTAGTTAACAATAGTATGATTTGGTTTGAATGGATAACAAGGACACCAAAGCTATTCACTGTACCTCAGTACACATGACAATAGTAAACAATACCAATACTGTCCGAAGAAGGATCCCGACCTGAAACGTCACCCATCCTTTTCCTCCAGAGATGCTGCCTGACCCGCTGAGTTACTCCAGCACTCTGTGTCTATGTTTCACAGCAATACTAATATCAAGTCAACATTTCTGAAGACCTCATTGTAAAGCCATGGGCCTCGATTGCTTATTCAAAGCAGCTGGAGCCAGCAGGTTTTTGCCTGTTAAATCCATTGGAATATAATCATGGACAAATTTCTTCTGTGAAATGCAATTTTCTACCCCAGTTAAGGGTGCAAATGGCCTGTTACAACTCATGGAGAGAGTTTTCTCCCCGTTGCAAAACACCACCGCTTGGCCCTCCCGATCTCCCAGTTGCCAAACACTTTAACTCCCCTTCTCATTCCCACACTGACCTGTCTGTCCCGGGCCTCCTCCACTGTCAGAGTGAGGCTATGCAAATTGGAGGAACAGCATCTCATATTTTGCTTGGGCAACTCACACCCCAGCGGTATGAACATTAACTTCTCTCTAACTTCTAGTAACCTTTGCTTTCCCTCTCTCTCCGTCCCTCCACCACCCTAGTTCTCTGACTAGTTTCACTGTCCTCCTGAGTAATTCTACTGATTATATGCCTTCGTTGTCACCTTCCCCTCAGCCAACAATGAACCGTTTACATTTCCTTGAGCATCGTCTGCTTTGATCTGTCATTTTCACACCCTGTCCTATCCATGTACCCGTCTAATTGTTTCTTAAATGTTGGGATAGTCCCAGCCTCAACCACCTCGTTCCATACACCCACCACCCTTTGTGTGAAAAAGTTACCCCTCGGGTTCCTATTAAATCTTTCCCCCCCCTCACCTTAAATCCATGTCCTCTGGTTCTTTGATTCCCCTACTCTGGGCAAGAGACTCTGTGCGTCTACCCGAACTATTCCTCCTCTCTTGTCTCTTGTACAACTACACAGTGATATGAATTTTATTGCGTCCCACCAGACAGTGATGCAGCCCCAAACTAACACTCCCATCATCACGTAACTATTAGATTACTGCCAAGATTAAATGTCTTCTCTTCACAGTTTTCCCATAAAATCGCACGCTTTCAAACCAAAATTGGGATGGAAAAAAAACAGACACCAAATACTTCACACTGAAACCAGGAAATAAATCGCAAGACTGAAAATAAATGAGGATAGTGTGATCTTCATCACTACAATAGGATGCACTTGAAGGATGGGGAGGGTGGTGTGGGGATAGTGACAAGCCAGTGATGATGTGGTGAACGCAGCCGAGGTTAAGCCGAGTCTAATTCCCGCAGCTGCAGGGGCTCGGCGTTACTTACTCCAGTCTCGTATATGGGGTTGTCAAAGGCCGACTCCACGGTGATGTGATTGTACGGGTGGGTTCCTGCCAGCGGCAATCTCAGCGTGGACTTACCCTGGAACCTGGCGAAAAGAGATGAATTAAAAAAAAAAAAAAAAAAATTGACCTCGAGTTCGGCCCAATCTCTTTTCATAGAAGAAATAAGGACAATAGACAATAGACAATCGGTGCAGAGGAGGCCATTCGGCCCTTTGAGCCAGCACCACCATTCCATGCGATCATGGCTGATCATAGAAACATAGAAACATAGACAATAGGTGCAGGAGGAGGCCATTTGGCTCTTCGAGCCAGCACCGCCATTCATTGTGATCATGGCTGATCGTCCCCAATCAATAACCCGTGCCTGCCTTCTCCCCATATCCCTTGAATCCACTAGCCCCTGGAGCTCTATCTAACTCTCTCTTAAATCCATCCAGTGACTTGGCCTCCAGTGCCCTCTGTGGCAGGGAATTCCATAAATTCACAACTCTCTGGGTGAAAAAAGTTTTGTTCTCACCTCTTAATGGTCTTAAATGGCCTCCCCTTTATTCGAAGACTGTGGCCGCTGGTTCTGGAATCATCCCCAATCAGTACCCCGTTTCCTGCCTTCTCCCCATATCCCCCTGACTCCGCTATCTTTAAGAGCCCTATCTAGCTCTCTCTTGGAAGCATCCAGGGAACCGGCCTCCACCGCCCTCTGAGGCAGAGAATTCCACACACTCACAACTCTCTGTGTGAAAAAGTGTTTCCTCGTCTCCGTTCTAAATGGCTTACCCCTTATTCTTTTTTTTAAAAATTTTTTTTTTAATTTTTATTTATTAGAAGTACATTACATTACAACCACATACATTAATACTCGTCATTTATATCTTCTTACAATTAATGTACTCCCTTTATTTATTTTTTACACTAGAAAAGGAAAAGATTGAAAGAAAGAAGAAAGTGAAGGAAAAAGTGCAAGTGTAGAAAAGTGTAGAAATGTAACAACAAAAAAGGACGAAGACCCTATAAGAGCGAAATTAAAAACAAAAAGAAAAAGAGTTAAGAAATAGGCCCTAAGAAAAGAAAAGAGAAAGAGAAAAAAGAGAAACAAATGTTTTTTTTGAGCATCACGTAAATAGGACATACCAACTCTTCAACTATCATCCCCCCTTACCTGACCTCAATTTTTTATTTTTTAAAGTACTTTTGCACCCTATGTTTGTAATAATTCTATAAATGCAGACCACGTCAGGTGGAAGTGATCTGGTTTACCTGCTAGGAGGAGTCTTATCTCTTCTAGGTGTAATGTTTCAAACATATTTGAAATCCACATATTTATAGTTGGTATTGGAGCCTTCTTCCCAAAATTTTAGAATTAGCTTTTTTCCAGTTATTAACCCATAGTCCATTAATTTCTTTTGAAACACATTTAGTTCTGGATCATCTTCCGTTATTCCGAAGATAATCCATTCTGCTTTGGGTATCAGTCTTGTTTTAAATAACTTTGTAAAGATTTCAAAAATTTCATTCCAAATTTTTGAATTTTTGTACAGAAGACAAATGAGTGCGCTATAGTTGCTTCTTGGGATTGACATTTATCACAAATGGATGATACGTTTGGGAAAATTTTATGAATTTTAGTTTTCGAATAATATAATCTATGTAAAATTTTAAATTGTATTAAAGTGTGTCTTACATTAATCGAGCATTTATGCACGTTTAATAAGTATTCATTCCAACTTTCCTTTGAAATTTTAATAGCTAACTCTTGTTCCCAGTCTCTTCTGATACCCTCCGTAGGTGGTATTTGTACATTTAAAATAATATTATACAAATATGATATTAAGTTTGCTGATTCCGCTTTTATCTGCATTGCCTCGTCCAATACATCTACTGGATTATTATAATGATCTTTTGTATATTTTTTCAAATAGTCGCATATTTGAAAATATTTAAAATATTGATTATTTCCGAGTTTATATTTTATTTGTAATTGTTGAAATGAAAGTAATTTTCCAGTTTCACCAAATCACCAAGCGTTTTAATTCCTAGTCATATCCCATTGTGTATAAGCTTTATCTATAATAGAAGGACTAAAACGAAGGGTTATTGACTATAGGTAATAAAAGTGATAAGTTTCTTATTTTTAAATTTTGTTTTATTTGTTTCCAAATACGGATTGTACTATGAATAATTGGGTTCTTATTATAATTTATGTTATTCAATTTCATTGGAGAGAGGAGGATCGCTCCAATGTTTCTAGAGGAGCAATCCTCTTTCTCCATTACAATCCAGTCTACTTGCTGGGCGGAGTTATCCATCAGTTGAATCATGTTTTTAATATTTACTGACCAATAATAATACATAAAATTAGGTAGTGCTAGACCCCCCAATACTTTAGGTTTATTCAGATGGGTTTTTTGTATTCTATGTGATTTATAGTCCCATATAAAAATGAGTGATATCTGAGTCGAGTTTTTTAAAAAACTTCTTAGGTAAGTATATAGGAATTGATTGAAATAGGTATAAAATTTGTGGTAAAAGATCATTTTTATTGCGTTTATTCGGCCTATTAAAGACATCGGGAGCGTTTTCCAGAATTTAATTAATGTATTTAGTTTATTAAGTAGTTACCCCTTATTCTTAAACTGTGATATATCTGATCAGATTGGATGGGATGTAAGACGAAGCTTTTCACTGTACCTCAGTACACGTGGCGATAATAAACTGAAAGGAAAACTTTGCTTCTCTGTCACCACTCACTTTGTGAAGTAGAAATAGATGCCACCTATGAGCAGAGCGATGACAATCATTGGGATGAAGACCACGATGGCAATGTTGCTGCCTTGCATCTGGTTTGTCGTTGTCGCTGCCTTGGCCACTGCAAGAAGAGACACAAGTGTTGACCGCATGAAGAAGACATGTGTATCTCCTGACCGTCACACGCACCACTGTTACACTGAGGAGTTTACAGTCTGGGGCGTTTGAAGAGCAACCAGTGGCGCAGCGGGTGGAGCTGCTGCCTCGCCCTGCCCGAGGACTTGGACTATCTTTGAAGGTAGACACAAAAAAGCTGGAGTAACTCAGCGGGTGAGGCAGCATCTCTGGAGAGAAGGAATGGGCGAAGTTCGGGTCGAGACCCTTCTTCAGACTGATGTCAGGGGAGGGGGCGGGACAGATACAGAATGTGGGCGGAGACGGTAAGTCTAGTGAGAGAACTGGGAAGGGGGAGGGGATGGAGAGAGAAAGCAAGGGCTGTCTGAAGTTGGAGAAGTCAATGTTCATACCGCTGGGGTGCAAGCTACCCAAGCGAAATATGAGGTGCTGTTCCTCCAATTTGCGCTGGGCCTCACTCTGACAATGGAGGAGGCCCAGGACAGAAAGGTCCGATTGGGAATGGGAGGGGGAGTTGATGTGCTGAGCCACCGGGAGATCAGGTAGGTTAGGACAGACTGAGCGGAGGTGTTCAGATAAGCGATCGCCGAGCCTGCGCTTGGTCTCGCCGATGTAGAGAAGTTGACACCTGGAACAGCGGATGCAGTAGATGAGGTTGGAGGAGGTGCAGGTGAACCTCTGTCTCCCTCACCTGGAAAGACTGATTATGGACTATCCTTCACTTGAGTTGACCTTTGCACTAGTAATGTTATTCTCATTATCGTGTATCCGTCTACTGTGGATGGCTCGATTGTAATGGTGTATTGTCTCTCCGCCGACTGGCTGACAGGTAACAGAAGCTTTTCACGCAACCTCAGGTATACAATAAGCTAAACTCAAAACTCAAAACTCATAAACTGCTGAGAGTTTATTACTGGCAACGATATATTCCCTGGAGCTACAAGTGGGGCCGTTGTCTACAGGGTAATTATCTGACGATGGAGAGGGGATAGACAATAGACAATAGACAATAGGTGCAGGAGTAGGCCATTCAGCCCTTCGAGCCAGCACTGCCATTCAATGTGATCATGGCTGATCATCCCCAATCAGTACCCCATTCCTGCCTTCTCCCCATATCCCCTGACTCCGCTATCTTTAAGAGCCCTATCTAACTCTCTCTTGAAAGTATCCAGAGAACCGGCCTCCACCGCCCTCTGAGGCAGAGAATTCCACAGACTCACCACTCTCTGTGTGAAGAAGTGTTTCCTCGTCTCCGTTCTAAATGGCTTACCCCTTATTCTTAAACTGTGGCCCCTGGTTCTGGACTCCCCCAACACCGGGAACATGTTTCCTGCCTCTAGCGTGTCCAAACCCTTAACAATCTTATATGTTTCAATGAGATATCCTCTCATCCTTCTAAACTCCAGAGTGTACAAGCCCAGCCGCTCCATTCTCTCAGCATATGACAGTCCCGCCATCCCGGGAATTAACCTTGTAAACCTACGCTGCACTCCCTCAATAGCAAGAATGCCCTTCCTCAAATTAGGGGACCAAAACTGCACACAATACTCCAGGTGTGGTCTCACTCGGGCTCTGTACAACTGCAGAAGGGCCTCTTTGCTCCTATATTCGATTCCTCTTGTTATAAAGGCCAACATGCCATTCGCTTTCTTCACTGCCTGCTGTACCTTGTCTACCACATCAATGTCATCAATGTTCTCTTACCTTCCAGCCTTCTTTCATTGAAGTATTCGTCATAAGTAACTGAAATAAAAGAATACAAATCAGATGGATGTCATTTTTAGCGGTCAGTCTACTGTTCATAAGGTACAGGAATTAGAATTAGGCCATACCGCCCCTCAAGTCTACTCCGCAATTTAAACATGGCTCGATGGGCCGAAGGGCCTGTTTCCGCACTGTATCAATAAAGTAAACTAATTAAAGTTTCTCAGCTTTCTGAACTTTATAAGACAGAGTTTGATCATTTTTTGATTAGTGCGGGTGTGAGGGGTTATGGGGAGAAGGCAGGAGAACGGGGTTGGGAGGGAGAGATAGAGCAGCCATGATTGAATGGCTGATTCAAGTAGATTGGATGGGCTGAGTGGGCTAATTCTGCTCCGATCACATGAACTGATGAGCCCCTTTTTAGTTTAGTTTAGTTTAGTTAAGAGATACAGCACAGAAACAGGCCCTTCGGCCCAACGAGTCCGCGCCGACCAGCGATCCCCGCACACTAACACTATCCTACACACACTAGGGACAATTTATAATTACACCAAAGCCAGTTAACCTACAAACCTGTACGCTTTTGGAGTGTGGAGGAAACCAGAGCACCCGGAGAAAACCCACGCAGGTCACGGGGAGAAGGTACAAACTCCGTACAGACAGCACCCGTGGTCAGGATCGAACCCGGGTCCCCGGCGCTGTTGGGCAGCAACTCTACCGCTGCGCCACCGTGCCGCCCTTCTTCAGACTAACATAATCAAGGACGAGTCGCGTCCCGGCCACTCCCTCTTCTCCCCTCTCCCATCAGGCAAGAAGGAGGTGAAAACACACACCTCCAGATTCAGGGACAGTTTCATCCCAGCTGCTATCAGGCAACTGAACCATCCCACCACAACCAGAGAGGTACAGGAATTATCCTACCACAACCTGAACTACTATCTACCTCATTGGTGACCCTCGGACTATCCTTGATCAGACTTTGCTGGCTGTACTTTGCACTAAACGTTATTCCCTTATTATGTATCTGTACATTGTAAACGGCTCGATTCTCATCATGTATTGTCTTTCCGCCAACTGGATAGCAGGCAACAAAAAGCTTTTTACTGTACCTCGGCACGTGAAAATAAGGTCATAAGGTCATAAGTGGTAGGAGCAGACATAGGCCATTCGGCCCATCAACTCCGCCATTCAATCATGGCTGATCTATCTCTCTCTCCTAACCCCATTCTCCTGCCTTCTCCCCGTAACCCCTGACACCCTCACATAACTCCTGACACTATAAACTAAACTGAAACTGAAACTGAATGGCCTAATTCTGCTCCTATCACCAATGAACATGCCCTTCGGTCCAACTTGCCAATATCGGCCAACATGCCCCATCTGCACTAGTCCCACCTGTCTCCGTTTTGGCCCATATCCCTCAAAACCTGTCCTATCCATTACCTGTCTAAGTGTTTCTTAAACATTGGGATAGTCCCTGCCTCAACTACCTCCTCCTCCAGCAGCTCGTTCCGTACACCCATCACCCTTTAGACAATAGACAATAGGTGCAGGAGTAGGCCATTCGGCCCCTCGAGCCTGCACCGCCATTCAATGTGATCATGGCTGATCATCCCCAATCAGTACCCCGTTCCTGCCTTCTCCCCATATCCCCTGACTCCGCTATCTTTAAGAGCCCTATCTAGCTCTCCCATGAAAGTATCCAGAGAACCGGCCTCTGGAAGTATCCGAGGAAATATCCAGAGAACTGAGGCCTTACCTTTGTGTGAAAAGGTTCCCCCTCAGGTTCCCATGAGATCTTTTCAATAGATTTCTTCAGACTAACATTACCTTTGCAGAAGGGTGGTGGGTGGCTCCACTCTGAGGGGTGACCAGGGAGGCATTTGATGCTGGCTTCTCCCGTTAACTCATAGCCATCGTAGCAGGCAAACCGCAAGATCTCGCCGGTCTGGTACACCGTCTTCTCTGCCGTCCGATAACCGTTGTCCGGCGCCCCGGGATTACGACACGGTTCAAAGATTTCCGCTGCCAAGATCAATACACTTTTAAACACGGTGGAATTTCGGCCACCTGCTACGACTGTGACGGGTGCCGGCAAGTCGCCGAAAAAAAATCGCGTAAAGGGCCTGTCCCACTTGGAGATTTTTTCGCCGACTGTCGGCATATCAGTGTCGCCAAAAGATTTAGAACATTTTCAAAATCCAGCCGCGACAAAAAAAAAACGTTGCGACACTTGAAAAAACACCGCGCGTCAACACGTCATCACGCCTCGTCACCACCGCACCAGGCCGCAAATTTTTTCGGTGACCTGATACGTCAGTCAATTATGCCGGCAGTCGCCGAAAAAAACACCAAGTGGGACAGGCCCTGTAAGATGTGAACGCAGCAACGTAGCTGGCTGCTGGAGAAACGTTTCAATGGGGTGATGGTCACTGGACTCACGTAGACACTTTGGCGCTTTGTCGCTCCACTTGGGATTGCCGGACTGCCTGTTGTAGCACGTCAGGGTGCTGCTGCCGGACACCGCGTAGCCCTTGTTGCACACGTATTGCACTGTCGACCCGATTGAAAACTTGGGGTCTGAAACGACTCTGCGACTGTGGTCAATGGCCCTTGGCTCAGCGCAGAATATAACTGGGGAGAGGAAAACAACAACAAATAAATACAGTCTCGTTTATTGCTACCTGGACCAAGGTGCGGCGAAAAGCTTTTTTGTTGCCTGCTATCCAGTCAGCGGAAAGACAATACGTGATTACACCCGAGCCAATGAATACAAACTTCACCCACGCCAGGCACATGAAACATGTTCCCGATGTTGGGGGAGTCCAGAACCAGGGGCCACAGTTTAAGAATAAGGGGTAAGCCATTTAGAACGGAGACGAGGAATAACTTTTTCACCCAGAGGGTAGTGAATCTGTGGAATTCTCTGCCTCAAGAAGGCGGTGGAGGCCAATTCTCTGGATACTTTCAAGAGAGAGTTAGATAGAGCTCTTAAAGATAGCGGAGTCAGGGGATACGGGGAGAAGGCAGGGACGGGGTACTGATTGGGGATGATCAGCCATGATCACATTGAATGGCAGTGCTGGCTCGAAGGGCCGAATGGCCTACTCCTGCACCTATTGTCTATTGTCTATTGTCTATGACTCTAATTGAGGAAGAGGTTTTGTCTCGAAGTAGAATCACAGTGTTGTAATGAATTGGAGCTGTCAGCAGGTGGCAGCAGACTGCTGTAACTCACAAGCTGGTGAAAGTCAGGCAACTTTGAGAAGGGTTTCGGCCCGAAACATTGCCTATTTCCTTCGCTCCATAGATGCTGCTGCACCCGCTGAGTTTCTCCAGCATTTTTGTGTACCTTTGCCAAATTAACCCTGACGTGGAAAATATAGGAATTAGCTCAGGAACAAAAGATGTCTCCTCTATGTGTCAAAGCATGGACATGCTCTTGATAGAAGCCACTTCTGTGTTCTAAAACAAGACCCCAGTGCAAAACATAACAACAGCGCTAGAGTTGCTGCCTCACGGCGCCAGAGACCCGAGTTCGATCCTGGCCACAGGTGCTGCCTGTACGGAGTTTTCACGTTCTCCCCGCGACCGAGAGAGAGAGGGAAAGCAAGGGTTACTTTTACAGAAGTCAATATTCAGACCACTGGGTTTTAGTTTCTAGAGACTCAGCGCGGAAACAGGCCCTTCGGCCCACCGAGTCCGTACCGACCAGCGATCCCCGCACACTAACACTATTATACACACACTAGCGACAATTTTACATGTATACAAAGTCTTTGGAGCGTGGGAGGAAACCGAAGGATCTCGGAGGAAACCCACGCAGGTCAAGGGGAGAACGTACGGACAGCGCCCGTACGGACAGCACAAACTCCGTACGGACAGCGGCCGTAATCGGGATCGAACCCGGGTGTCTGGCGCTGCAAGAGCTGTAAGGCAGCAACTCTCCCGCTGCGCCACCGTGCCGCCCCCGGTTGTAAGCTGCCCCAAAGCGAAATATGAGGTGCAGTTCCTCCAATTTGCGTGGGGCTTCACTCTGACATACTGGGTGGAAACCAGCACCTGCAGTTCCTTGCTACTCATTCCATTCACCCCTGATATTGGTCGAGAGCCAAGAGTTGGCTTAAGGTTTGTTCAATCCCCTTTCAACGCCCCCTACAGACCACAAGTGGTGCAGCGGGTCGAGCCGCTGCCTCACGGCGCCCCAGACCCAGGCTCAATCCCGACCTCGGGGTGCTGACTGTGTGGAGTTTGCACGTTCTCCCCGTGACCAAGTGGGTTTCCTCCGGGTGCTCCGGTTTCCTTCCAAATCCCAAAGACCGTGTAGGTTTGTGAGATTAATCGGCCCCTAGTGTGCAGGGAGTGGATGAGAAAGTGGGATAATGTAGAACCAGCGTGAACGGGGTGATGGCCGGTCGGCACGGACCCGGGGGGCCGAAGGGCCTGTTTCCGCGCTGTATCTCTAAACTAAAACGAAAGAAGTGGGATTAGTGTCAGGGAGTGGCTGATGGTCAATGGGTTCACGTGGTTGAAGTGTCTGCCTCTGTGCTGGATCTCCCTGTATCTATCTCACACACGCACACTCACACACACTCACACACACTCACACACACTCACACACACTCACACACACTCACACACACTCACACACACTCACACACACTCACACACACTCACACATACACACACACACACTCCTTCTCTCCAGAGATGCTGCCTGACCCGCTGAGTTACTCCAGCACTATGCGTCTGTCTCAGGATTTGCGGTGAGTTGGCTTCTGTAAATTGTCCCTGGTGCGTGCAGGGTAGAATTAGTGTCCGGTTGCTCGCTGGCTGGCGTGGGCTCGGTGGGCGGAAGGGCCTGTTTGCCCGCTGTATCTCTGAATCAAGTGAGCATGTTGGTGTGGGTTGACAATAGACAATAGGTGCAGGAGTAGGCCATTCGGCCCTTCGAGCCAGCACCGCCATTCAATATGATCATGGCTGATCATCCCCAATCAGTGCCCTGTTCCTGCCTTCTCCTCATATCCCCTGACTCCGCTATCTTTAAGAGCCCTATCTAGCTCTCTCTTGAAAGTATCCAGAGAACCGGCCTCCACCACCATCTGAGGCAGAGAATTCCACAGACTCACCACTCTCTGTGTGAAAAAGTGTTTCCTCATCTCCGTTCTAAATCGCTTACCCCTTATTCTTAAACTGTGGCCCCTGGTTCTGGACTCCCCCAACATCGGGAACATGTTTCCTGCCTCTAGCGTGTCCAAACTCTTAATAATCTTATATGTTTCAATGAGATCCCCTCTCATCCTTCTAAACTCCAGAGTGTACAAGCCCAGCTGCTCTATTCTCTCAGCATATGACAGTCCCGCCATCCCGGGAATTAACCTTGTAAACCTACGCTGCACTCCCTCAATAGCAAGAATGTCCTTCCTCAAATTAAGGGACCAAAACTGTACACAATACTCCAGGTGTGGTCTCACTAGGGCTCTGTACAACTGCAGAAGGACCTCTTTGCTCCTATATTCGATTCCTCTTGTTATAAAGGCCAACATGGAATGGAATGAGGTGGAGGATAAATGCGTGGCTGAGGAACTGGTGCAGCGGGCAGGGATTCAAATTTCTGGATCATTGGGACCTCTTTTGGGGAAGGTGTGACCTGTACAGAAAGGACGGGTTGCACTTGAACCCGAGGGGGACCAATATCCTGGCGGGGAGATTTGCAAAGGCTACTGGGGAGACTTTAAACTAGAACGGTTCGGGGGAGGGACTCAAATAGAGAAAGCTAGTGGAAAATGTGGGAGGCAGGAGGCAGAGAAGGGAAGCACTCGGAACCCAAAATGTAGGGAGAAAAGAAGAAAAAGATAATAAACAGAAAATAAGTGGTGGTGGGTTTCTTAAATGTGTATATTTTAATGCTAGGAGCATTGTAAGAAAGGTGGATGAGCTTAGCCTGGATTGACACCTGGAAGTATGATGTTGTGGCGATCAGTGAAACATGGTTGCAGGATGGCTGTGATTGGAAACTAAATATTCCAGGATTTCGTTGCTTCAGGGGTGATAGAATTGGAGGGGCAAGAGGTGGGGGTGTTGCATTGCTTGTCAAGGAAGATATTACAGCAGTGCTTTGGCAGATAAATTAGAGGGCTCGTCTAGGGAGGCTATTTGGGTGGAACTGAGAAATGGGAAAGGGGTAGCAACACTTATAGGGGTGTATTACAGACCGCCAAAATGGGGAGCGAGAAGAGCAAATATGTAAGGAGGTAGCAGATATTAGTAGTAAGCACAAAGTAGTGATTGTGGGAGATTTCAATTTTCCACACATAGACTGGGAAACACATTCTGTAAAAGGGCTGGATGGTTTGGAGTTTGTAAAATGTGTGCAGGATAGTTTTTGCAGCAATACATAGAGGTGCCTACTAGAGAAGGGGCAGTGCTGGACCTCCTGTTAGGAAATGAGACAGGGCAGGTGGCGGAGGTATGCGTCGGGGAGCACTTCGGGTCCAGTGATCACAATACCATTAGTTTCAATATAATTATGGAGAGGGTCAGAACTGGACCTAGGGTTGAGATTTTTGATTGGAGAAAGGCTAACTTTGAGAAGATGCGAAAGGATTTAAAAGGAGTGAATTGGGACATGTTGTTTTATGGGAAGGATGTAGAAGAGAAATGGAGGACATTTAAGGGTGTAATTTTAAGAGTACAGAATCTTTATGTCCCTGTTCGGTTGAAAGGAAATAGTAAAAATTGGAAAGAGCCATGGTTTTCAAGGGAAATTGGACACGGTTCGGAAAAAGAGAGAGATCTACAATGATTATAGGCAGCATGGAGTAAATGAGGTGCTTGAGGAGTATAAAGAATGTAAAAAGAATATTAAGAAAGAAATTAGAAAAGCTAAAAGAAGATATGAGGTTGCTTTGGCAAGTAAGGTGAAAGTAAATCCAAAGGGTTTCTACAGCTATATTAATAGCAAAAGGATAACAAGGAATAGAATTGGTCCATTAGAGAGTCAGGGTGAACAGCTATCTGCAGAGCCAAAAGAGATGGGGGAGATATTGAACAATTTCTTTTCTTCGGTATTCACCAAGGAGAAGGATATGGAATTATGTGAGGTAAGGGAAACAAGCAGAGTAGCAATGGAAACTATGAGATTCAAAGAAGAGGAGGTGCGGACACTTTTGAAAAATATGAAAACGGATAAGTCTCCAGGTCCTGACAGGATATTCCCTAGGACATTGAGGGAAGTTAGTGTAGAAATAGCCGGGGCTATGACAGAAATATTTCAAATGTCATTAGAAACGGGAATAGTGCCGGAGGATTGGCGTACTGCGCATGTTGTTCCGTTGTTTAAAAAAGGGTTCGAAGAGTAAACCTAGCAATTATAGACCTGTTAGTTTGACATCAGTGGTGGGCAAATTAATGGAAAGGATATTTAAAGATAATATATATAAGCATCTGGATAAGCAGGGTCTGATTAGGAACAGTCAACATGGATTTGTGCCTGGAAGGTCATGCTTGACTAATCTTCTGAATTTTTCGAAGAGGTTACTAGGGAAATTGATGAGGGTAAAGCAAGTGGATGTTGTCTATATGGACTTCAGTAAGGCCTTTGACAAGGTTCCTCATAGAAGGTTGGTTAAGAAGATTCAATTGTTGGGTATTAATGGTGGAGTAGCAAGATGGATTCAACAGTGGCTGAATGGGAGATGCAGAGAGTAATGGTGGATGGCTGTTTGTCAGGTTGGAGGCCGGTGACTAGTGGGGTGCCTCAGGGGTCTGTGTTGGGTCCACTGTTGTTTGTCATGTACATCAATGATCTGGATGATGGTGTGGAAAATTGGATTAGTAAGTATGCAGATGATACTAAGATAGGTGGTGTTGTGGATAATGAAGTAGATTTCAAAGTCTACAGAGAGATTTAGGCCCATTTGGAAGAGTGGGCTGAAAGATGGCAGATAGAGTTTAATGCTGACAAATGTGAGGTGCTACATCTCGGCAGGACAAATCAAAATAGGACGTAACATGGTAAATGGTAGCGAATTGAGGAATGCAGTTGAACAGAGGGATCTAGGAATAACTGTGCACAGTTCCCTGAAGGTGGAATCTCATGTAGATAGGGTGGTAAAGAAAAGCTTTTGGTGTGCTGGCCTTTATAAATCAGAGCATTGAATATAGAAGTTGGGATGTAATGTTAAAATTGTACAAGGCATTGGTGAGGCCAATTCTGGAGTATGGAGTACAATTTTGGTCGCCTAATTATAGGAAGGATGTCAACAAAATAGAGAGAGTACAGAGGAGATTTACTAGAATGTTGCCTGGGTTTCAGCAACTAAGTTACAGAGAAAGGTTGAACAAGTTAGGTCTTTATTCTTTGGAGCGCAGAAGGTTAAGAGGGGACTTGATAGAGGTCTTTAAAATTATGAGCGGGTTAGACAGAGTTGACGTGGATAAGCTTTTTCCATTGAGAGTAGGGAAGATTCAAACAAGGGGACATGACTTGAGATTAAGGGACAGAAGTTTAGGGGTAACATGAGGGGGAACTTCTTTACTCAGAGAGTGGTAGCTGTGTGGAATGAGCTTCCAGTGGAAGTGGTGGAGGCAGGTTCGATTTATCCTTTAAAAATAGATTGGATGGGTATATGGACGGGAAAGGAATGGAGGGTTATGGTCTGAGTGCAGGTAGATGGGACTAGGGGGAAGTTAAAAAAAAAAAAAAAGTGTTCGGCACGGACTTGAAGGGCGAGATGGCCTGTTTCCGTGCTGTTATGGTTATATGGTTATATGGTTAACATGCCATTCGCTTTCTTCACTGCCTGCTGTACCTGCATGCTTACTTTCATAGACTGATGAACAAGGACCCCCAGATCCCGTTGTACTTCCCCTTTTCCCAACTTGACGCCTCTAGAGTGTCCAAAACCTTAATAATCTTATATATTTCGATAAGATTCCCTCTCATCCTTCTACACTCCAGAGTGTACCAGCCCAGCCGCTCCATTCTCTCAGCGTATGGTTGGTGCCCGCCACGAGGAAATCCAAGAGTGTACTTACTCTTCTCGCACCGCGGCGTGTCCCCGCTCCACGACAAGTCCCACTGGCACATGAGGATGTCAGCTCCGAGCAGCTCGTATCCCGGGTAGCACTGGTAGGTCACCACCGTCCCGTGGATTAGCTCCGGGTGGGAGGTCGTCTTCCAGCCGTGAGAATCTCCGGGATATCTGGACAGGTGTCGTTCCTAGCGACCTCTGCGGAGGAGAGAGAGAGAGAGGGAGAGGGAGAGATACCATGGTCAGCACAGAACACACAGAGTCTCTTGTCATAGACAATAGGTGCAGGAGTAGGCCATTCGGCCCATCGAGAGTAGGGGAATCGAGGACCAGAGGACGCAGGTTCAAGGTGAAGGGGGAAAGATTTAATTGGAATCTGAGGGGTAACTTTTTCACACAAAGGGTGGTGGGTGTGTGGAACGAGCTGCCAGAGGAGGTAGTTGAGGCTGGGACTATCCCAGCATTTAAGAAACAGTTAGACAGGTACATGGATAGGACAGGTTTGTAGGGATATGGACCAAACGCAGGCAGGTGGGACTAGTATAGATGGGGCATTGTTTGCCGGTGTGGGCTGGTCGGGCCGAAGGGCCTGTTTCCACACTCGATGACAGCAGTCGGCAGGGAGCAGGAAAGGACCACGGCCTTCATTGGTGAAAGAGCAGAGACGTTGGGCGGCCACTGACCAAAGGCACTGCCAACGTCGAGGATGGCCACGTTGGGAGGCGGCCACACCTCGAGTCATAGAGTGATACAGCGTGGCAACAGGCGCGGAGCACATACTGGCCGTGGAAGTTCCGGGAATGAAACTTGTAACGGGACGTTCTCAACCTCTACGTTGGTCTGATGACCTGCAACGTCATCTGTCCACAAAGACAATAGACACAAAATGCTGGAATAACTCAGCGAGTCAGGCAGTATCTCTGGAGAACATGGAGAGGTGATGTTTCGGCTCGAGACCCTTCTTCAGACCCACTGCGATATTTCCCCAAGGTGCTCCTGCATCATCTATCCCTGTACTCCAGAGATGCTGCCGATGCTCCGGAGATTCATCGACTGATTCTCCATTGATTCAAACATGATAGTCTCCTATTTTTATATAAATAAAAGCTGTCCAGAAACTCCTGCAAGTTTTCCACGCCTTCACTGAGTGACTCCGTCACAAGTTCACAAGTTATAGGAGTAGGATTAGGCCATTCGGCCCATCGATTCCGCACAGCCATTCAATCATGGCTGATCTCTGCCTCCTAATCCCATTTCCCTGCCTTCTTCCCATAACTCTTGACACCCATTCTAATCAAGAATTTGTCTATCTCTGCCTTAAAAATATCCACTGACTTGGCCACCACAGCCCTCTGTGGCAATGAGTTCCACAGATTAACTACCCTCTGACTAAAGAAGTTCCTCCTCACCTCTTTTCTAAAAGAGCGCCCTTTAATTCTGAGGCGGTGACCTCTGGTCCTGGACTCTCCCACCAGTGGAAACATCCTCTTCACATCCACTCTGTCTATGCTTTTCATTATTCTGTAAGTTTCAATGAGGTCCCCCCTCAACCTTCTAAACTACAGCGAGTACAGGCCCATATGCTAACCCACTCATTCCTGGGATCATTCTTGTAAACCTCCTCTGGACCCTCTCTAGAGCCAGCACATCCTTCCTCAGATATGGGGCCCAAATTTGCTCACAATATTCCAAATGCAGCCTGCCCAGTGCCTTGTAGAGCCTCTGTTTTTGTATTCCAATCCCCTTGATATATATGCTAGCATTGAATTTGCCTTCCTTACTACCGATTCGAGTTACAAATTAACTTTTTGGGATTCCTGCACCAGCATTCCCAAGTCCCTTTGCACCTCCGATTTCTGGATTATATCTCCATTTAGAAAATACGTTTGTTATAGAGTGATACAGCATGGAAACAGGTCCTTCGGCCCAACTTGGCCACACTGGCCAACATGTCCCATCTACACTAATCCCACCTGCCTGCGCTTGGTCCATATCCCTCCAAACCTGTACCATCCATGTACCTATCTAACTGTTTCTTGAATGTTGGGATAGTCCCAGCCTCAACTACCTCCTCTGGCAGCTCATTCCATAACACCCACCACCCTTTGTGTGAAAAAGTTACCTCTCAGATACCTATGTTTGAGAAGGAACTGCAGATGCTGGAAAAATCGAAGGTAGATAAAAATGTTGGAGAAACTCAGCGGGTGAGGCAGCATCTATGGAGCAAATGAATAGATGACGTTTCGGGTCGAAGAAGGGTCTCGACCCGAAATGTCACCTATTCCTTCGCTCCATAGATGCTGCCCCACCCGCTGGGTTTCTCCAGCATTTTTCTCAGATTCCTATTAAATCTTTTCCCCTTCGCCTTGAACCTATCTCCTCTGGTCCTCGATTCCCCTGCTCTGGGCAAGAGACTATCGCTAAACAAATACTGTATCGCGATCCGAGAGTTCATGCGGTCCTCCTGGGATTTGGGCTTGGGTCCAGCGAAGGGCAACCGTGCAGACTCGGCCAAAATGATAGGCCAACACGTTTTTTTTTCTCACTTCACTGCCCTTTGATATTGGCTCTCGAGAAAGACTGTTTGCCCAAAGCAGATATGCCTACGACCGTAAATTAAAGCTCATCAACGCACATTTCCACAGTATGTGATGCAGAAAAAAAGTCGACCACATAAATTGCACATCCATCTTTTGCTAATACAGTGCGTTCCATTCTGCTTGCCCGACGTATCAGCGGATTAATTATTCCGCTGTTAATTGAGCCAGATTGAATTGTATCCATTAAAGCCTTAAACAGCTAATTGAGTACAATTAGTCTGCAAGTTAAAATATCTTGCAGCTTGTACTGGGTGTGTGTGTGTGCGTGTATTGCAGGATACATTTAGGACGCGATCGCATAAGAGGTTAACAGGTTGATGCAGTTGGAATTATGTTGAATATCCCCAGAGGTTTGCATCCTCCATCTCCCCAACCAGAGGAGGGGAATCGAGGACCAGAGGACACAGGTTCAAGGTGAAGGGGAAAAGATTCATTAGGAATCTGAGCGGTAACTTTTTCACACACAAAGGGTGGTGGGCGTATGGAACGAGCTGCCAGAGGAGGTAGTTGAGGCTGGGACTATCCCAACGTTTCAGAAACAGTTAGACAGGTACATGGATAGCCTGATGGTCTGAAGAAGGGTTTCGGCCCAAAAGGTTACCCATTTCCTTCGCTCCATAGATGCTGCTGCACCCGCTGAGTTTCTCCAGCATTTTTGTGTACCACTGGTACATGGATAGGTCAGGTTTGGAGGGATATGGGCCAAGCGCAGCCTGGTGGGACTAGTGTAGATGGGACATGTTGGCCGGTGTGGGCAAGTTGGGCCGGAGGGCCCGTTTCCACAGTGTATCACTCTATGACTCTATAACAAAAATATTTTCTAAATGGAGAGAGAATCCAGAAATCGGAGGTGCAAAGGGACTTGCGAGTGCTGGTGCAGGATTCCCCAAAAATTGATTTGCAACTCGAATCGGTAGTAAGGAAGGCAAATTCAATGCTAGCATTTACATCAAGAGGACTGGAATACAAAATCAGAGATGTAATGCTGAGGCTCTACAAGGCACTGGTCAGGCCACATTTGGAATATTGTGAGCAAATCTGGGCCCCATATCTGAGGAAGGATGCGCTGGCTCTGGAGAGGGTCCAGAGGAGGTTTACAAGAATGATTAGGAGTTGGACTTTGTATGGGTGCCCCTAACTTTGGGAAATGTGGCTATTCCAAAATGAAGATGTGGTCAGGTACGCCCAGCAGATGTAGTTTAGTTTTAGAAATACAGCGTGGAAACAGGCCCTTCGGTCCATCCAGTCTGTGCTGTCCATCGATCACCCTGTGCACTAGCACTATCCTACACACAATAGGGACAATTCACAATTTTTACCAAAGCCAATTAACCTACAAATCTGCACGTCTTTGGAGTGTGGGAGGAAACCGGAGATCTCGGAGAAAATCCCAGACCCAGGGGCCACAGTTTAAGAATAAGGAGTAAGCCATTTAGAAATGAGATGAGGAAACACTTTTTCACACAGAGAGTTGTGAGTCTGTGGAATTCTCTGCCTCAGAGGGCGGTGGAGGCCGGTTCTCTGGATGCTTTCAAAAGAGAGCTAGATAGGGCTCTTAAAGATAGCGGAGTCTGGGGATATGGGGAGAAGGCAGGAACGGGGTACTGATTGGGGATGATCAGCCATGATCACATTGAATGGCGGTGCTGGCTCGAAGGGCCGAATGGCCTACTCCTGCACTTATTGTCTACTGTCTATTAACACCCACGCAGGTCACGAGGAGAACGCACAAACCACGTACAGACAAGCGCCCGTAGTCAGGATCGAACCCGGGTCTCTGGCGCTGTGAGGCAGCAACTCTACCGCTGCTCCACCAGGCAGCTAAAAGGGTCCCCACGTTCTCCAGAGAAGCTGCCTGACCCGCTGATCAGGCTTACTCCAGCACTTTGTGTCCTTTTTTTTTGTAAACCGGCGTCTGCAGTTCCTTGCGTCTACTACGTTTTAGCTCTTGAATCAGCACTAATCCTAGCTAACGGCCACAGTTGTTTGCAGACTGCCCACAAGGGGGAAGCATTATGAAACATTGCAACTACACCATCAGGTTGCTTTGATGAATGTGAGAAAAATATAACTGGCGATGCCAAGAAATCCAAGAAAAAGCAGGGATGGACCTATGTGTTGGGGGCTGGGGAATGCGCCAATTTTCAGGTCCCTCAGTGTTCAATGTCACGGCAAAATCGAAGACGAAACACTTCGCCGTGCCTCTGTATTCGCTGGGCGGCACGGTGGCGCAGCGGTAGAGTTGCTGCCTCACAGCGCCAGAGACCCGGGTTCGATCCTGACTACGGATGCTGTCTGTACGGAGTTTGCACGTTCTCCCCGTGACCTCGAGTTCTCCGGTTTCCTCCCACACCCCAAAGACGTGCAGGTTTGTAGGTTGATTGGCTTGGTATAAAAATGTTTTTTTTTAAAGTTGTTCCACGTGTGTTAGTGTGCGGGGATCGCTGGTCGGTGTGGACTCGGTGGGCCGAAGGGCCTGTTTCCGCGCTGAATCTCTAATACTAAACTAAACTCAGCTAAACTGAGTCTCACCGTAAATTGGTGGAGCAGCACCTCATATTTTGCTTGGGTAGTTTACACCCCAGCGGTATTAACATTGACTTCTCCAATTTCAGGTAGTCCTTGATTTCTCCCTCCTTCCCCTCCCCTCCCCAGCTCTCCCACAGCCCACTGTCTCCGCCTCTTCCTTTCTTCTTCCCAACCCCCCACCCCCACCCCCACATCAGTCTGAAGAAGGGCCTCGACCCGAAACGTCACCCATTCCTTCTCTCCAGAGATGCTGCCTGTCCCGCTGAGTTACTCCAGCATTTTGTGTCTACCTCTGTTTTAAATGACACTAAGCCTCCGTATGTATACCTGAGAATTTGGATTAATTTTACTTGGGGGAAACCTCGTCGAATCTCACTTATTGTGAAGGAATCAAAGCTATTCTTTCACCGGCTGAACAGTACCATCAATCATTGCGATTACCAAAGCAGACCATCCTCATATTAATTATTATGATTGGCGCCCTCAGCTGCGAATTTCACAATTACGTGTCAAATCTGTTTGCGAGAACAGTTCTTAAATTGGCTATACCTAATGACACAACAAAGGCAGTTACTGACACGCTGACAAATTGCAGGATCGACCTTTAAAGGTTGCAAAAAACTTTCTACCAATGAGGAATTGTTCTTGAATAAAACGTAAGGTCAAATCTGCAAGGAACAGGTGTTCCATTACTGATGGTACACAAAAATGCTGGAGAAACTCAGCGGGTGCAGCAGCATCTATGGAGCGAAGGAAATAGGTAACGTTTCGAGCCGAAACCCTTCTTCAGACTGATGTAAACCCTTCTTCAGACTGATCCATTATTGATGTTACAGCTACAAAGATCCCAGCAAGTTAATTTAGGAAATGACCCGTTTTCCATGACGTGAAGACCTTGGTAACTGCACTAGAATTCTTGTGTAAACTTGACATTTAACATGAAGATAGACACAAAGTGCTGGAATAACTCAGGCAGTATCTCTGGAGAAAAAGGATGGGTGATGTCTCGGGTTGAGACCCTTCTTCAGACAGAGTCAGGGGAGTAGGAAACTAGAGGTGTGAGAAGGTGCAGGACATCAGGACGCATCGCGGCACGGTTTGGGAACAGCTCCGTCCAAGACCGCAAGAAATTGCAGAGAGTTGTGGAGGCAGCCCAGACCGCCACACAAACCCAACCTCCCTTCCGTTGACTCCATCTACACCTCACGCTGCCTCGGCAAGGCCAGCAGCATCATCAAGGACCAGTCGCAACCCGGCCACTCCCTCTTCTCCCCTCTCCCATCGGGAAAAGGTGCAGAAGTGTGAAAACGCTCACCTCTAGATTCAGGGACAGTTTCTTCCCGGCTGTTATCAGGCAACTGAATCATCCTACCACAACCAGAGAGCGGTCTTGAACTACTATCTACCTCATTGGTGACCCTCGGACCATCCTTGATCGGACTTTGCTGGCTTTACCTTGCACTAAACGTTATTCCCTTATCATGTATCTGTACACAGTAAATGGCTTGATTGTAATCATGTATTGTCTTTCCACTGACTGGTTAGCGGGCAACAAAAGCTTTTCACTCTACCTCGGCATTTCAAAATCCAGCGGCGACAAAACAAATGTTGCGACACTTGAAAAAACACAGCGCGTCGAGCTGAATCACGCCGAAAAAATCACCAAGTGGGACAGGCCCTTAACAAGATGACTAGGGTGGGGGAGGGGCGGAGAGAGAGGGGATGCAAGGGGCAACTTGAAATTAGAGAAATTTGTTCCTAATTCTGCTCCAATAGCTTATGAACTTTATAAAATTGAGCCAACTGCTGCATTTACATCCATCTGAGTTTTATTTCAGTTACTTATTATGAGTGGTTCAATGAAAGAAAACTTAAAGTCAATGAAAGACCATGGAGTAGAATCGATGGGCCGAATGGCCTAATTCTGTTCCTATGACGTATGAACTTATAGCAGGAGTGAGATGAGAGCGTGGCCAGGGTGGTGAGGGTCTCTGTTGAGGCAGCGACACCTCTAGATCCCTTGTTTAAGAAGGAACTGCAGATGCTGGAAAATCGAAGGTAAACAAAAGTGCTGGAGAAACTCAGCGGGTGCGGCAGCATCTATGGAGCGAAGGGAAATAGGCAACGTTTCGGGCCGAAACCCTTCTTCCTGTAGATTCCCTTCGATGGTGGGGAGGTCAATGTTGGACAACATGAGATGGCTCACCTTCAAAATGAATGATAAAGCCTTGTTGGTACCCAAACACGTTGCTGGCCGGATCCGATTGGAACTGGATGGTGGCGTCTGCCATGGTGGTGTAGAGCTTGAAGGGATGGTGGTTCCCCGAGTATTGACCTAATATTCTTGCCGTCAGGTCATCCCCATCGAAAAACGTCAGCACGTCATTCTTTCCCAGTGTTAACCTGTAAAAGTCACGGTGTCATCAATCACACTTGTAGCTAACAGTGTAATAAAGATACATAGATACATAGATACATAGAAAATAGGTGCAGGAGTAGGCCATTCGGCCCTTCGAGCCTGCACCGCCATTCAATATGATCATGGCTGATCATCCAACTCAGTATCCCGTACCTGCCTTCTCTCCATACCCCCTGATCCCTTTAGCCACAAGGGCCACTTCTAACTCCCTCTTAAATATAGCCAATGAACTGGCCTCGACTACCCTCTGTGGCAGAGAGTTCCAGAGATTCACCACTCTCTGTGTGAAAAAGTTTTTCCTCATCTCGGTCTTAAAGGATTTCCCCCTTATCCTTAAGCTGTGACCCCTTGTCCTGGACTTCCCCAACATCGGGGACAATCTTCCTGCATCTAGCCTGTCCAACCCCATAAGAATTTTGTACGTTTCTATAAGATCCCCTCTCAATCTCCTAAATTCTAGCGAGTATAAGCCAAGTCTATCCAGTCTTTCTTCATATGAAAGTCCTGACATCCCAGGAATCAGTCTGGTATCCCAGGAATCAGTCTGGTATACAAAGAGTGTGTGTGTGTGTGTGTGTGTGTGTGTGTGTGTGTGTGTGTGTGTGTGTGTGTGTGTGTGTGTGTGTGTGTGTGTGTGTGTGTGCGTGTGCGTGTGCGTGTGCGTGTGTGTGTGTGAGTGTGAGTGTGTGAGTGTGAGTGTGAATGTGAGTGTGAGTGTGAGTGTGAGTGTGAGTGTGAGTGTGAATATGAGTGTGAGTGTGAGTGTGAGTGCGTGCGTGCGTGCGTGCGTGCGTGCGTGCGTGCGTGCGTGCGTGTGTGTGTGTGTGTGTGTGGAGTTTGCACGTTCTCCCCGTGACCTGCGTGGGTTTTCACCGGGTGCTCCGGTTTCCTCCCACACTCCAAAGACGTACAGGTTTTTTAGGCTAAACTGGCCTCGGTAAAATTGTACATTGTCCCGAGTGTGTGTCGGTTAGTGCTAGTGTGCAGGGATCAATGGTTGGCGCGGACTCGGAGGGCCGAAGGGCCTGTTTCCGCGCTGTATCTCTAAACTAAACTAATCTAGAGGTCTTATTATCTTACTGAAACATATAAGATTATTAAGGTGTTTGGACACGCTAGAGGCAGGAAACATGTTCCCGATGTTGGGGGAGTCCAGAACCAGGGGCCGCACAGTTTAAGAATAAGGGGTAAGCCATTTAGAACGGAGAAGGGCCTGTTTCTACACTGTGTGACTCAGTGGTGCTACGACTCTATGCTGGTGTAACTCAGCGGGTCAGGCAGCATCTCTGGAGAACGTGGAGACCCAAAACGCCACCAGTCCGTCTGTTGCCTCCAGCGATGCTTCCTGACCCGCTGAGTTACTCCAGGACATTGTGCTCTATAAAAGGCTCTACATCAATGCAAATTGATCGCACCCCGGCCACTCCCTCTTCTCCCACTCTCCCATCAGGCAAGAGGTACAGAAGTGTGAAAACGCACACCTCCAGATTCAGGGACAGTTTCTTCCCGGCTGTTATCAGGCAACTGAACCATCCCACCACAACCGGAGAGCGGTCCTGAGCTGTGATCTACATCATTGGAGACCCTCGGACTATGTTTGATTGGACTTTAATGGACTTTACTTTGCACTGAAGGCCATTCCCTTTATCCCATATCTGTACACTGTAAATGGCTCGATTGTAATCACGTTTAGTCTTCCCGCTGACTGGTTAGCACGCGACTGTACCTCGCTACACGTGACAATAAACTAAACTCAAACTCAAGTCCATCTTTTCTTATTTCTCACTGTTGTCTGACCACACATTGTAAATGTGGCCTGAGTGTGTGTAGGATAGTGTTGGTGTGCGGGGATCGCTGGTTGGCACGGATACGGTGGGCCGAAGGGCCTGTTACCATGCTGTATCTCTAGAGTAATTTATTATTACCGAAGGTTCAAAAGTAAAATTAACCTTCTTAAACGTTGTTATATGTAGCTGTGAAAGGTTCTTTATTTGTCCCAACTAAGGAGAACGTGCCTGAACTATGAAGTCAACTTTCCCCCTGGCCATTGCAGCCATTTGCAGAAGTATCCAAGCTTCAAGACTTAAGACCCATGAATCAAGAGTGTTTAGTTGTCATGTGCAGCAAAGAAATCCACCAGGTGGCGCCAGCAATGGCTGCCTCGCCAACAGTCTGTCTGTCCTTTCCTTCTTTGCGTTTTAATTATATGTGTTAAATGTATGTTTTTAGTATTCTTTAGCTTGTTTTAAGTGGGGGGTGGGGGGGGTTGTTGGGGGAAACTTTTGCTAATCTCTTACCTCGACGGAGATGTGATTTTTTTCAATATCGTATCTCCGTCGGCACTGCGGGCTAACTTCGAGGAGTTGGCGGCCCTTTGCGGGAGACCGATTTTGAGAGCTCCACCGCGGGTGCCTGCGGGACGTTAACATCGCGGAGCCCGCGATCCCTTTGCCAGGGATCGACCACGGAGCTCCAACCATGGGTACTTGTGGACTTAACATCACGTAGCTCGCGGCCTCTGGTCAGAGACCGACTTCGAGAATTCCAAACCGCGGGAGCTTCGATTGCCCCGACACGGGAGTTTCGATCGCCCCGACACGGGAGCTTCGATCGTTCCGACGGATGGTTCGACTGCCCCGACCGCGAGAGAATAAATGAGGAAGAAGATGGAACTTTATTGCCTTCCATCACAGTGGGGAACGTGGGGAATCCGCTGTGGTGGATGTTTATGTTAACTTCTATGTCGTCGTGTGTCTTGTTGCTTTTTGTTTTCGTACCCGGAGCACCAGGAGAAAACCCACGCAGGTCGCGGGGAGAACGTACAAACTCCGTACAGACAGCACCCGAGGTCAGGATCAAAGCGGGGTCTCTGGTGCTGTGAGGCGGAGGCTCTGCTCACTGCACCACCGTGACACAGGTTTAACTTAACCGAGGTACAGTGAAAGACTTTGTTTTGCATCCTATCCTGGTTCACCCTCACCTCTGTCAAAGACAATCAAAGCTTTCCCGGATCATCAATCAAGCAAGCAAAATAACTGGCAAAACTCAAAATCAATTATCAGTACTCACACCCAGGCAGTTAAAAGGAAAGCCAACCTCATTACACAGGATCCCACCCACCCCTGCACAAGTCCTTCCAACTTCTGCCATCAGGCCGCCGATATAAAGTCCCCCTATCTAAGAAAAACATCCACAAAAACTCATTCATACCCATTGCCATAAACAGCTTAAATACAAAATGAACAATGGACAAATTAACCCTGACGCACTCTCAACTTTACACGTATCCACAACTTTCATCTTGTCTATTTTTACAGTTTTTAATCCTTATACTTGCTTTTAAGATCTATACACACGGTGTGTGCTCGCAGAAATCTGTGTTGTATGACTGCTTATCAGTACATTGTCCTGTTTGTATGTTGAGCCACGCCAAAGAAGATTTTCTGTTACGACAGACAATAAAAGTTTTCTGAATCTGAATCTGAATCTGAATCCAAACCAGATCAGCTATGCTGTACATAAATACAATCAAATCAAACCAATCGATGGATCAAAGGGGATGATATCTCCGTACACGGGACAATAACAAACAAACAAACAAACTAACAGGCGGTGAAGCTGCCCAACAATATACTCTCTGGGTCTCGATTACTTCCACTGAGAGAACCGGAAGCAAGAATTGATTAGTGCGGGTGTCAGGGGTTATGGGGCGAAGGCAGGAGAATGGGGTTGAGAGGGAGAGATAGATCGGCCTTGATTGAATGGCGGAGTAGACAATAGACAATAGACAATAGACAATAGGTGCAGAAGTAGGCCATTCGGCCCTTCGAGCCAGCACCGCCATTCAATGTGATCATGGCTGATCATCCCCAATCAGTACCCCGTTCCTGCCTTCTCCCCATATCCCCAGACTCGCTATCTTTAAGAGCCCTATCTAGCTCTCTCTTGAAAGTATCCAGAGAACCTGCCTCCACCGCCCTCTGAGGCAGAGAATTCCACAGACTCACCACTCTCTGTGTGAAAAAGTGTTTCCTCGTCTCCGTTCTAAATGGCTTGCCCGTTATTCTTAAACTGTGGCCCCTGGTTCTTGACTCCCCCAACATCGGGAACATGTTTCCTGCCTCTAGCGTGTCCAAACCCTTAATAATCTTATATGTTTCAGTAAGATAATAAGACTTCTAGATTAGTTTAGTTTAGAGATACAGCGCGGAACAGGCCCTTCGGCCCACCGAGTCCTCGCCGACCATTGATCTCTGCACACTAGCACTAACCGACACACACTCGGGACAATGTACAATTTACCGAGGCCAGTTTAGCCAAAAAACCTGTACATCTTTGGAGTGTGGGAGGAAACCGGAGCACCCAGAGAAAACCCACGCAGGTTACAGGGAGAACGTGCAAACTCCACACACACACACACAGACAGCACCCGAGGTCAGGATCGAACCCGGGCCTCTGGTGCTCTGCGGCAGCAACTCTACCGCTGCACAACTGTTCTCAATCTTGCTGTGGCGGTGAATCTGTGGAGTCTGCCACGAGAGAGTTAGATTTAGCTCTCAGGGCTGACGGAATCAAGGGATATGGGGAAAAAGCCGGAACAGGGTACTGATTGTGGATGATCAGCCATGATCACATTGAATGGTGGTGCTGGCTCGAAGGGCCGAATGGCCTCCTCCTGTAACTATTGTCCATGTTTCTATGTAGACGGCTGTGGAGGCCAAGTCAGTGAAGGCAGAGATAGATAGATTCTTGATTAGTGCGGGTGTCAGGGGTTATGGGGAGAAGGCAGGAGAATGGGTTAGGAGGGAGAGATAGATCAGCCATGATTGAATGGCGAGCAGACTCGATGGGCCGAATGGCTTAGTTCTGCTCCTATAATTATGACCTTATGACCTTGCCACTGCAAGCTTTCAGTGGACGAGGCGAAGCAGTTCAGTTTAGTTTATTGCCACGTGTACCGAGGTGCAGTGAAAAGCTTTTGTTGCGTACTATCCAGTCGGCGGAAAGACAAGACAACACATGATTACAAATGAGCCATTTACAGTGTGCGCTGAAGCATGCACTTTGTAGCGCCTCTTCTGCCAGTGATCTTAATATTGATTCATGTAGCAGGGAGTGCCTCGGTGTTGTTTGTTATTATTAAGGTCATGCTTGGCTTCATCACAGGGAAGCATCGTTTCAACCGGGAAGATGCAACTGTTGGCAAATGGGAGCTGACAAGTTGCCGCCCTCCCTGCCGCAGCCGCCATCAGAGGGCGCAGGTGGGCAGCGCCAGCTCCTCACCCCCAGGCAGCTGAGACCGTGACTTGTGGCCCAGAGTCATCTATTCTGCAGCAACGTGCAGGGAGGAACTGCAGACGCCGGTTTAAACAGAAGGTAGACACATAAATGCTGGAGCAACTCAGCGGGACAGGCAGCAGCATCTCTGGGGAGAAGGAACGGGCGACGTTTCGGGTCGAGACCCTTTTTTTTGCACGTTCATACGTTCTCGGAACAGAATTAGGCCATTCGGCCCATCAAGTCTGCTCTGCCGTTACACAAAAAATGCGGGAGAAACTCAGCGGGTGCAGCAGCATCTATGGAGCAAAGGAAATAGGCGACGTTTCGGGCCGAAACCCCCGATCTATCTCACCCTCCTAACCCCATTCTCCTGCCTTCCCCCCATAACCCTGACACCCGCACTAATCAAGAATCTGTCAATCTCCGCCTTAAAAACACCCACTGACTTGGCCTCCACAGACTTCTGCGGCAAAGAATTCCACAGATTCACCACCCTCTGGCTAAAGTAATTCCTCCCCATCTCCTTTCTCAAAGTGCGTCCTTATATTTTGAGGCTGTGCCCTCTGGTCCTAGACTCTCCCACTAGTGGGAACATCCTCTCCACATCCACTCTATCCAGGCCTTTCACTATTCAGTAAGTTTCAATGAGGCCCCCCCTCATCCTTCTAAACTCCAGTGAGTACAGGCCCAGTGCCGTCAAACGCTCTTCATACATTTACCCACTCATCCCTGCGATCATTCTCGTAAACCTCCTCTGGACCTTCTCCAACCCCAGCACATCCTTCCTCAGATACGGTGCCCAAAACTGCTCGCAATACTCCAAATGCTGTGTTATTGAGTCATAGAACGATACAGTGTGGAAACAGGCCCTTCGGCCCAACTTCCCACGCCGACCCACACGTCCCATCTACACTAGTCCCACTTGGCTCATATCCCTCTGAACCCGTCCTATCCATGTACTTGTCCTAAACATCGTGATAGTCCCAGCCTCAACTACCTCCTCCAGCAACTTGTTCCATACACCCACCGCTCCTCCCCATAAAAAAGTTGCCTCTCAGATTCCTATTAAATCTTTCCCCTCACCTTTAACCTGTAGCCTCTGGTTCTTGATTCCCGACTCCAGATTAAAAGTCTCTGTGCATTCACCCAATCTATTCCTCTAATGATTTCTATAAAATCACCCCTCTTCCTCCTGCGCTCCAAGGAATAAAGTCGTAGCCTGCTCAACCTCTCCCTATAACTCAGACCCTCTAGTCCAGGCAGGTGGGACTAGTGTGCAGGAAGGAACTACTGATGCTGGTTTAAACTGTAAGAGAGACACAAAATGCTGGAGTAACTCAGCGGGTCAGGCAGCATCTCTGGAGAGAAGGGATAGGTGAAGTTCGGGCTGAGCCCTTCTTCAGACAGAGAGCTCTCTTCAACTCAGTATGAAGAAGTCTCGACCCAAAACATCACCTACTTTTCTCCAGAGACGCTGCCTGTCCCGCGGAGTTACTCCAGCTTTTTGTGTCTCTCTTCAGTTTAAACCAGCATCTGTAGTTCCTTCCTGCACAACTAGACTCACCTGCCTGGACTAGAGGGTCTGAATTTTTGGACTAGGGGGTCTGAGTTACTCCAGCTTTTTTGTGTCTGTCTTCAGGTGGGATGGGACAAGGTTGGTCAGTGCGGACTCGGTGGGCCGAAGGGCCAGTGCTCACGCTGTATCTCTCGAGTCCAAAGTCTATGACTATAAGACTATGGGCCATTTTGACAGAGAACACTGTGGTCACTCATTGACTACCACGAGTGACAGGGGAAGCGCTTTAATTAGCCTCACTGCCTGCACGGGAGATTCACATCAATCTTCAGCGATTACTGCTCACTGGTTTCACTTTGAGGTCACTCTGGAGAAAGCCCATCACTGTCCAGTACTGACCGGTGTTTCATGATGAAGCAAAAGAAATGAGCAAGACTGCTGTTTACATTTAATTAAAAATGAAGTGAGACCCTGATTAGTGTTTGAATTCTTCAATAACCGAGCGAATAGGAATACCGCAATGGAGGTCAATTCTTTGATTAGAAATTGATCTGCCAATTCTACAGCCATTAAAAAATAACATGTTATTATAGGACCGAGATATCAGTCTATCTGTAGTGCGCTTCTACAGAAATTCTAACTTTAATGGACTCAATATCTGACGGTTAGTTGAATGAAAGGTAGACACAAAACGCTGGAGTAACTCAGCGGGACAGGCAGCGTCTCTGGAGAGAAGGAATGGGCAACGTTTCGGGTCGAAACCCTTCTTCAGACTGATGTCAGGGGAGGGGGCGGGACAGAGATAGAATGTAGTCGGAGGCAGTAAAGGGCCTGTCCCACTTTCACGACCTAATTATAGACAATAGACAATAGGTGCAGGAGTAGCCATTCGGCCCTTCGAGCCAGCACCGCCACTTAATGTGATCATGGGCTGATCATCCCCAATCAGTACCCGTTCCTGCCTTCTCCCCATATCCCCTGACTCCGCTATCTTTAAGAGCCCTATCTAGCTCTCTCTTGAAAGCATCCAGAGAACCGGCCTCCACCGCCCTCTGAGGCAGAGAATTCCACAGACTCACCACTCTCTGTGAGAAAAAGTGTTTCCTCGTCTCCGCTCACGACATTTTTTACGCGTGGACATTTTTCATCAGGCTAGAGAAACGCCCCGACCTACTTGATGCCACGAGTACCTACGACTAGCATCACAGCCTGCTACGACTGACCTACGACCTCGTGACGACCATGCTGCGAGTATGAGTCAAGGGCAAACTCGGCAGAGGGGCTGTCCCACTTTCACGACCTAATTCACGACCTCTGCCGAGACTGGTGGGAGAACTGGGAAGGGGGAGGGGACGGAGAGAGAGGGAAAGCGAGGGCTACTTGAAGTAATTGAATGACGTATTCAAGAGAGAGTTAGGTATAGATCTACGGGTGCTGTCTGCGCGGAGTTCGCACGTTCTCCCCGTGACCTGCGTGGGTTTTCTCCGGGTGCTCCGGTTTTTCCTCCACACTCGTACAGGTTTGTGGGTTAGTAGGCTTGGCATAAATGTAAATTGTCCCTAGTGTGCGTGTCGGACAGTGTTAACGTGCGGGGATGGCTGGTCTGCGCGGACTCGGTGGGCCGAAGGGCCTGTTACCGCGCTGTATCTCTGAACTAAACTAAACTAAACTAATCTTTACGAATTTCTAAGTCCACGAATTTATAACTGTCAACGATGTGACAAGGGCTGAGATTCCTTCCAGCTTGATTGATGCTGCTGTCGGGAACTTTTCACTCACTAACGCAGACAGAATCAATTTCCACAAGTACCTAATATTATTTTCATGACACAAAAATGGCTGAGTGATCAGATATAACCGTGAAGCTGCACCATTTAAATGAGGTGTTATAAGCCTTTATTTTTTTTTTACCGTGGGATTTTTGCGACTGCTTTAAGTGGTCCAATTTAAATAACGTCTTTCGCTGGTGAACGAAGGGGAGCAAAGTGGTATTTCTCTCACAGTAACGTCAAACATAATTGATTTGTTTGATGTCAAGTCGGCTCTGCGGAGCATGCGAGCTGCCGTGTTATTTAATTCAATCACAGGATTTACCTGGGCGCCAACCCACCCTCTGGGAATAGAAGCCACACAGGGTGCTGGAGTTACTCAGCGGGGTCAGGCAGCAGCTCTAGAGAATGTGGACGGCACGGTGGCGCAGCGGTAGAGTTGCTGCCTCACAGCGCCGGAGACCCGGGTCCCACCCCGACTAAACGGTCTGAACAGGGTTTGTACGTTCTCCCCGTGACCTGCGTGGGTTTCCTCCAGGATCTCTGGTTTCCTCCCACGCTTCAAACGCGTACAGGTTTGTAGGTTAATTTACTTGGGTATAAGAGTAAATTTCCCCCTAGTGTGTGTGGGATAGTGTTGGTATGCAGGGATCACCGGTCAGTGCAGACTCGGTGGGCCGAAGGGACTGTTTCCGCGCTGTATCTCGAAACTAAACTAAACTAATCTAACCTACAAACCCGCACGCCGTTGGGATGTAAGAAGGGTCTCGACCTCAAACCTTACCCGTTCCTTCTCTCCAGAGATGCTGCCTGACCTGTTGAGTTACTCCAGCACTTTGTGTCTATCTGTGGAACTGGTTAACTTTCAAGAGAGAGTTAGATTTAGCCAAATACCACCAACCCTGGTCGTGTGGCAAATAAAGATTCTATCTATCTATCTATCTATCTCTTAGGGCTAACAGAATCAAAAGGATATGGGAGAAGGCGGGAACGGGGTACTGATTGGGGATGATCAGCCATGATCATATTGAATGGCGGTGCTGGCTCGAAGGG
>CM075982.1:2345027-2394824 GCA_038087875.1 Malacoraja senta | reverse complement strand
GATGTGGCGAGTGGTGGGGTCACGTTGGAGGTGGCGAAACTGACGGAGGATCACTTGTTGTATGTGACGGCTGGTGGGGTGAAAGGTGAGGACTAGGGGGACTCTGCCTTTGTTGTGAGTGGGGGGATGGGGAGAGAGAGCAGTGTTGCGGGGTATGGCAGAGACCCTGGTGCGAGCCTCATCTATGGTGGAGGAGGGGAACCCCCGTTCCCTGAAGAATGAGGACATTTCAGATGCCCTGGTGTGGAACGCCTCATCCTGGGAGCAGATGCGGCGTAGACGGAGGAATTGGGAGTGGGGGATGGAGTCCTTACAGGAAGCAGGGTGGGAAGAAGTGTAGTCCAGATAGCCATGGGAGTCGGTAGGTTTGTAGTGGATGTCGGTAAGGAGTCTATCACCTTCGATGGAGATAGTGAGGTCAAGGAATGGTAGGGAAGTGTCGGAAATGGTCCAGGTGTATTTGAGTGCCGGATGGAAGTTGGTGGTGAAGCGGAGGACATAGGCAGTTAATAGTTTCATAGAAAGCACAGGTTTACATAAAAACTAGACCAAGTGGGACTCGTCGGGTCCCGTCCCCTCAATGAGCGGTTGCGGGGGGGAGGGGAGGCGGATCTAAAGATATAAAATATAATATTAAGAGTGTAAAAGGACAAAGGAAGTAAAGTCAGTTAAAAGCTTGATTAAAAAAAATAAGTTTTTAGCTGCCGTTTAAAACCGTGGGCGTCTCGCATAGCCCTGGGTAGGGTATTCCACAGCTCCGCAGGCATCAGCAACGTCTCTATCCAGTGAAGAAAGGCAGAAAGCAGACTGTGTAGGAAGGACTCAGCGGGACAGGCAGCATCTCTGGAGACAAGGAATGGGTGACGCTTCAGGTCGAGACCCTTCGTCTCCCATTGTTTCTCTCCAGCGATGCTGCCTGTCCCGCTGAATTACTCCAGCATTCTGTGTCTATCTAAGAATTTCATCGTCCTATCTGGGACATATGATGAGAAAAATGTTTAGAGGGATATGGGCCAAACGCAGGCAAGTGGGGCTGGTATAGATGGGACATGCTGGTTGGTGTGGTCAAGGAGGGCCGAAGTCTGAAGAGGGGTCTCGGCCCGAAACGTCACCCATTCCTTCTCTCCAGAGACGCCGCCTGTCCCGCTGAGTTACTCCAGCATTTTGTGTCTATCTTCGGTGGAAACCAGCGTCTGCAGTTCCTTCCTGCACCTCCCTAACCAGCTCCAACCCTCTTCTGAAGTTTAATTTTTATCACTTCTTCAAATGGCTTTTTGCCTGAAATGAAACAAGAATGATCCCAGGAATGAGTGGGTTAACATATGATGAGCGTTTGTCAGCGCTGGGCCTGTACTCGCTGGAGTTTAGAAGGATGAGGGGGCACCTCATTGAAACTTACAGAATAGTGAAAGGCCTGGACAGAGTGGATGTGGAGAGGATGTTTCCACTAGTGGGAGAGTCTAGGACAATAGACAATAGACAATAGGTGCAGGAGTAGGCCATTCGGCCCTTCGAGCCAGCACCACCATTCAATGTGATCATGGCTGATCATCCACAATCAGTATCCCGTTCCTGCCTTCTCCCCATATCCCCCGACTCCGCTCTCTTTAAGAGCCCTATCTAGCTCTCTCTTGAAAGCATCCAGTGAATTGGCTTCCACCGCCTTCTGTGGCAGAGAATTCCACAGACTCACAACTCTCTGTGTGAAGAAGTGTTTCCTCGTCTCCGTTCTAAATGGCTTACCCCTTATTCTTAAACTGTGGCCCCTGGTTCTGGACTCCCCAAACACTGGGAACATGTTTCCTGCGTCTAGCGTGTCCAAACCCTTAATAATCTTCTATGTTTCAATAAGATCCCCCTCATCCTTCTAAACAGGACTAGAGATCATAGCGTCAGAATTAAAGGACGTTCTTTTAGGAAGGAGATGAGGAGAAATGTCTTTGTGGCAGAGGGGAGGGAAGTCGTGAAAGGCCTGGATGGAGTGAACGTGCAGAGGATGTTTCCACTAGTGAGTGAGTCCAGTAGAGGTCACAGCCTCAGAATAGGCCAGGTGGCTTCTCTGTACCCAGTGTAGATCAATCATGTCACCATGGGATGGGAATTCCAGTCGACTGCGGCAATATAACACCTTCCGTCAGTGCGGCAGGGAGCCGCAGCGGGTAGAACTGCTGCCTCACAACGCCGGTAGCCCGGGTTCGAGCCTGACTGCGGGTGCTGTCCCCACGGAGTTTGTACGTTCTCCCTCTAAACATTATTCCCTTTATCCTGTATCTGTACACTGTGGACGACTCGATTGTAATCGTGTATTGTCTTTCCGCTGACTGGTTAGCACGCAACAAAAAGCTTTTCACTGTACCTCGGTACACGTGACAATAAACTAAACTGAACCCTGGGACCGCGTGGGTTTTTCTCCGGGTGCTCCGGTTTACTTCCACATTCCAAAGACGTGCACCTTTGGAGCTTAATTATCTCCGGTACAAATTGTAAATTATCCCTGGTGTGTGTAGGATAACGCTAGTGTACGGGGTGATCGCTGGTCGGTGCCGACTCAGTGGGCCGAAGCGCCTGTTTCCACGCTGTATCTCTAAAGCCTAACGTTTGTTGCCAGGGCTAGAGGGTGTGAGCTGTAGGGAGAGGTTGAGTAGGCTGGGTCTCTATATTCCTTGGAGCGCAGGAGGATGAGGGGTGATCTTATAGAGGTGTACAAAATCATGAGAGGAATAGATCGGATAGAGTCTCTTGCCCAGAGTCGGGGAATCGAGGACCAGGGGACATAGGTTCAAGGTGAAGGGGAAAAGATTGAATAGGAATCTGAGGGGTAACGTTTTTACACAAAGGGTGGTGGGTGTGTGGAACGAGCTGCCAGTGGAGGTAGTTGAGGCTGGGACTATCGCAACGTTTAAGAAACAGTTAGACAGGTACATGGATAGGACAGGTTTGGAGGGATATGGTCCAAGCGTAGGCAAGTGGGGCTAGCGTAGCTGGGACATTGTTGGCCGGTGTGGGCGAGTTGGGCCGAAGGGCCTGTTTCCACACTGTATCACTCTGTGACTATGTCTGAATCACTAGCTCTTATTTCCATTTGCAATGAAAATGACTGCAGAACCCATTATGCTTGAATTTACAGCACAAACAAATTAAGATGAACAGCTGAGTGCTTCAGTTAAAAAGAATTTAATATGTTAAGTGTTTATATGCTAATCTTTGCATAATTTCAGTTGACCCCAACCCATAGCAGTTTAATAGCTAGGCCTCGGTTATAGACAATAGACAATAGGTGCAGGAGTAGGCCATTCGGCCCTTCGAGCCAGCACCGCCATTCAATGTGATCATGGCTGATCATCCCCAATCAGTACCCCGTTCCTGCCTTCTCCCCATATCCCCTGACCCCGCTATCTTTAAGAGCCATATCTAACTCTCTCTTGAAAGCATCCAGTGAACCGGCCTCCACCGCCCTCTGAGGCAGAGAATTCCACAGATTCACAACTCTCTGGGTGGGTGAAATTTTTTTCCCCCATCTCCGTTCTAAACGGCTTACCCTTTATTCTTAAACTGTGGCCCCTGGTTCTGGACTCTCCCAACATCGGGAACATGTTTCCTGCCTCTAGCGTGTCCAATCCCTTAATAATCTTATATGTCTCAATAAGATACCATCTCATCCTTCTAAATTCCAGTATATACAAGCCCAGCCGCTCCATTCTCTCAGCATATGACAGTCCCGCCATCCCGGGAATTAACCTTGTGAACCTACGCTGCACTCCCTCAATAGCAAGAATGTCCTTCCTCAAATTAGGGGACCAAAACTGCGCACAATACTCCAGGTGTGGTCTCACCAGGGCCCTGTACAACTGCAGAAGGACCTCTTTGCTCCTAGGTATGGCTTCTCTTCCCCAGTAAGGACATATTTTATCCCCTGTGAACCGGCATGATATACTGTAACCACCCTGCCAGCTACATGGTAGACCCGCATAGAACTGAATAGTGAAAGGCATGGACAGAGTGGATGTGGAGAGGATGTTTCCACTAGTGGGAGAGTCTCGGACCAGAGGCCACAGCCTCAGAATAAAAGGACGTAGCTTTGGAAGGCAGATGAGGAGGAACTTCTTTAGTCAGAGGGTGGTGAATCTGTGGAATTCATTGCCACAGACGGCGGTGGAGGCCAGGTGATTGGGTATTTTTAAGGCGGAGGTTGATAGAATCTTGACTAGTACGGGTGTCATGGGTTACGGGGGAAATGCAGGCGAATGGGGAGAGATAGATCAGCCATGATTGCACGGTGGTGTAGACTTGATGGGCCGAATGGCCTAATTCTGCTCCTGGTACTTATGAAGTTGAAAGGTACAGTATGGAAACAGGCCCTTGGATCGCCCGTTCACAATAGTTCTATGTTATACCACTTTCTCATCCACTCCCTGCACACTAGGGAGAATTTACAGAGGTCCAATTAAGCTACAAACCTGGATGTCTTTGGGATCTGGGAGGAAAGCCATAAGGTCTTTCCTGTACTTTAGACTTTGGAGATACGGTGCAGAAACAGGCCCAGCGATCACCCCAGCGATCACCCCGTACACTAGCATTATCCGACTCACTCGGAAGTTTACAAGTTACAATTTACAGTAAAGGGCCTGTCCCACTTGGCGTATTTTTCGGCGACTGCCGACATCATTGACTGATGTGTCAGGTCACCAGAAAAAGTCGTGGCGTGACGACGCATTGACGCGCGGTGTCTCCTCAAGTGTCGCAACATTTTTCTTGTCGCCGCTGGATTTTGAAAACTTTGTTCAAATTTTGCCGGAAAAAATCTCCAAGTGGGACAGGCCCTGATTGCGATCCACATGGATCGCGACAAGCAATGCTGATAAAAATGAAGCTTCTTGACACTTTTACATAATTTTACGAGCCTCTCTCAGCTTAATATGTGTCACTGCATACACGCGTCAAGGGCTAGCAATTATCTTGCCAGCTTTACTCATCAACAAGAAGTCTGAAGAAGGGCCTCGACACGAATCGTCACCCATTCCTTCTCTCCAGAGATGCTGCCTGACCCGCTGAGTTGCTCCAGCGTTTCGTGTCTATCTTTGAGAAGCCTGAGGATCCAACGGCCGTATCTGTCAGTTTGGTTCAGTTTGGTTTAGTTTAGAGATACAGCGCGGAAACAGGCCCTTCAGCCCACCGAGTCCGCGCCGACCAGCGATCCCCGCGCACTTACACCATCCTACACACACTAGGGACAATTTTAAATTTACACCAAGCCAATTAACCTACAAGCCTGCACGTCTTTGGAGTGTGGGAGGAAACTGAATATCTCGGAGAAAACCCGCGCGGGTCACGGTGGAGAACGTACAAACTCCGTACGGACAGCGCCCACAGTCGGGATCGAACTTGGGTCTCTGGCGCTGTGAGTGCTGTTAGGCGGCAACTCTACCGCTGCGCCACCGTGCTGCCCTGGTAATTATTTTTGCCAGCTTTACTGAGTAACAAGGCCACGTTAAGAATAAACCGATTCGGGGCGTGACGTGACTGTGTGTGAAGAGGGTGAGGAGCAGCAGGCTCTGTACCGAGTGGCAGCTCAGTCCCGCTGGGAGACTCTGACAATCTCCCCGAGGAGGCAATCAGTCTTGTGTCAGTCACAACACAACGGTCTGACCTTTGGTGCGCGTCGGTCTGCGTGCGTGCGTGCGTGTGTGTGTGTCCTGGGCAGATAGTGGCACGAGGGGCCAATTTATACAAATTTTAAGATCCTGTCGCTGCAGGGTCATTGAGTTGGAATTTTACCAACAGATCTCAGGCTTGTAATAAGAAGACAACTCTCACTCATTCACTTCGAGCAGAGGCTGCGAGCTTCACACCATTCCCTTTTAGAAATTGTATGCTAAAACCCCTGTCCCACTGTACGAGTTCATTCCAAGAGCTCTCCCCGAGTTTGCCCTGATTCGAACTCGGAGATTTACGGTAACGGCCACTCGTCGGTACTCGGGGCTCTCGTGGACATTTTTCCAACGGGTTGAAAAATCTTCACGAGTCTTCCCGTGCTTACCTGCCGTTAGCGAGTCTTCCCGAGTACCTGCCGTTAGCGTTACGAGCCGCTAAGGGACGTCCTCGAGCTCCGACGTACCCGCTACGTTCATTCTCCGTGCTTACCACGAGTTTGATATTTTTTTAACTCGGGAGAGCTCTTGGAATGAACCCGTACCGTGGGACAGGGCTATTACTTCAGTTTGGTTTCTTATTGTCACGTGTACCGAGGTGCAGTGAAGGGCTTTTTGTCTTGTGCTATCCAGCCAGTGAAAAGACTAGTGCGGATTAGTCTGGCTTTACTATATATATATATATATATCACCACACAGATTATGCCTGCTGCAGCTTCCTTATGTAGTCCAGTCCAGATCTTCATCCCTACCCTGGACACACCGGTCCTGTTAGTTAGTTAAGGGCCTGTCCCACGAGCATGTGACTGCATGTGGCTAGCGCGACCTAACATGGTCGCTTGAGCCGTACGGCCTCGTGGGGCCGGTCCCACTTCGACCGCCAGAGCCGTATGGAGTTGTGCGGAGCTGGTCCCGGCATCGCGCGGGGCTCCGAAAAACTGACACTGTCCAAAAATTCCACGCCTCAACGGCCTGCCGGCCCGCAGCCACATTGAGGCCGCACGCACCGCCTCGACGCCGTACGCAGCGTCTTGACGGCGTACGCCTAGCGCATGGCGTTGCGCGATGACGTCACCGCCCGACGCCGTGCGACATCCAAATTCAGTCGGCCCGCCTCCTGCCCAGCTGATTGGTGAGTATGATGTCGGGACCAGCCCGCGAGGCCGTACGCCTCAAGCCACCACGTTTGGTCACGCTCGCCGCATGCAGTCGCATGCTGGTGGGACAGGCCCTTTAGTGCGTCACTGTCTCTCATTAGACTCGATTGCAGACCGGGCCAGGACGAAAACATGTTACGTTCCCTCCGCTTGTACTGTGATAAAGACTATGAGTTATACCCACCGTGCGTCATTCAACATGGTGTCAGAAGTGGGTTCGTCACGGCGCATAGACCACATAACGCTGGAGTAACTCAACGGGACAGGCAGCATCTCTGGAGAGAAAGAATGGGTGACGTTTCGGGTCGAGACCCTTCTTCAGACTGAAACGTCACCCATTCCTTCTCTCCAGAGATGCTGCCTGTCCCACTGAGTTACTCCAGCAGATTGTGCCTACCTTCGATTTAAACCAGCATCTGCAGTTCTCTCCTACACAGTGAAAAAACTACACATGATTACAATTAGGCCGTCCACTGTGTACAGATACAGGATAAAGGGAATAACGTTTAGGTAAAGTCCAGTAGAATCCAATAGTTCAAGGGTCTCCAATTAGGTAGATGGGAGGTCAGGACTGCTCTCTCGCTGGTGAGAGGATGGTTCAGTTGCTTAACTCAAAGATATTTGGATAGGTATATGGATAGGATAGGTTTGGAGGGATATGGGCTAAACGCAGGCAGGTGGGACGAGTGTAGTTTGTCGGCGTCGGCAAGTTGGGCCGAAGGGCCTGTTTCCACACCCTATGACTCGATTCCCTATTAAATCTTTCCCTTCTCACCTTCAAACTCTGCCCTCTAGTTTTTGACTTCCCAATCCGAGATGGTGTACTGGGTGCCAGTGGAAATAGTTCAGTTTAGTTTAGACATACAGCGCGGAAACAGGCCCTTCAGCCCATCTGCGGTGAGCGCTGGTCGGTGTGGACTTGGTGGGCCAAATGGCCTGTTTTCCGTGCTGTATCTCTAAATTAAGGGACACAGTTCACAAGTTCACGTTACAGGAATAGAATTAGGCCATTCGGCCCATCGGGTCTACACCGCCATTCAACCTTGGCTGATCTCTGCCTTCTAACCCCATTCTAAGTTTAGAAGGATGAGAGGGTATATCATTGAAACATATAAGATTATTAAGGGTTTGGACATGCTAGAGGCAGGAAACATGTTCCCGATGTTGGGGGAGTCCAGAACCAGGGGCCACACAGTTTAAGAATCAGGAGTAAGCCATTTAGAACAGAGACGAGGAAACACTTTTTCTCACAGAGAGTTGTGAGTCTGTGGAATTCTCTGCCTCAGAGGGCGGTGGAGGCCGGTTCTCTGGATGCTTTCAAGAGAGAGCTAGATAGGGCTCTTAAAGATAGCGGAGTCAGGGGATATGGGGAGAAGGCAGGAACGGGGTACTGATTGGGGATGATCAGCTAGATCACATTGAATGGTGGTGCTGGCTCGAAGGGCCGAATGGCCTACTCCTGCACCTATTGTCTATTGTCTACAATGATATTATCTCTGCCTTAAAAATATCCACTGACTTAGCCTGAACGTGTGTCAAGGGTTATGGGGAGAAGGCAGGAAAATGGGATTAGGAGGCAGAAATCAGCCATGATTGAATTTTTTTTTCAGGCAGCACAGTGCTTGGTGCTTGGACTGAGTGGTGGCCGGGTTAAAGTGGCATTTGTACCTCTGCAGGCTGGCTCCGTCTCATTCCACTGAGGGTCACGGATATCCACGCATTCGATGATCACCGACCCTTGTTCCAGGGTGTATCCTGGGTCGCAGGTGAATTCAGCCACCGTTCCCACCTGGTAGGATGCGTCCCCCGTCGTGAAGTTGCCGTACTTAATGAAGGGCTCGTAGCAATGGCCCTGATCAAAGGCTGCAACAGGGAGACAGAGAGAGAGAGAGAGAGGAGAGAGAGAGGAGAGAGAGGCAAGAGAATTACACACAAGTAGGAAATCTGAAGAAGGGTCTCGAGCCGAAACGTCAACCCATTCCTTCTCTCCAGAGATGCTGCCTGTCCCGCTGAGTTACGCCAGCATTTTGTGTGTCTATCTTAGGAATTAATTTTAGTGTATCGTCTTAACTTATCGTCATGTTTACGGAGGTGCCAGGGGAAATAGAATAGAACTCAAACATTTCTCAGGATATATTTCCAAGTTTGGATGGTTTTAGATTTTATTTTATTTTAGTTTAGTTTAATTTAGTTTAGAGATACAGCGCGGAAACAGGCCCTTCGGCCCACCTACTCCGCGCCGACCAGCGATCACCCCGTACACTAACACTATCCTATACGCTAGGGACAATTTATAATTTTTTGCGAAGCCAATTAACCTACAAACCTGCACGTCTTTGGAATATAGGAGGAAACCGGAGCACCCGGAGAAAACCCATGCGGTCACGGGAGAACGTGCAAACTCCGTACAGACAGCACCCGTGATCAGGATCGAACCTGGGTCTCTGGCGTTGCGAGGCAGCAACTCTACCGCTGCGCCACCGTGCCGTCCTTCATTTAGGCAGGTGCTATAACAATATTGAATATAGCATTTGGATAGAAAGGTTTAGAGGGATCTTGGTCAAAGAATAAGGGGTCAGCCATTTTGGACTGAGATGAGGAAAAACTTTTTCAGCCAGAGAGTTGTGAATCTGTGGAATTCTCTGCCAAAGGAGGCCAATTCACTGGATGTTTTCAAAGAGAGAGTTAGATTTAGCTCTTCGGCCTAATGGAATCAAGGGGATATGGGGAAAAAGCAGGAACGGGGTACAGATTTTGGATGATCAGCCATGATCATATTGAATGGCGGTGCTGGATCAAAGGGCAGAATGGCCTACTCCTGCACCTATTTTCTATGTTTCTTAATGTGAGGAAATGGGACTAGCTTAGATGGGGCATCTTGTTCAGCATGGATGAGTTGGGCTGAAGGGCCTGTTTCCATGCTATCCAAGACTCTACGGCAAATTTGTCTAGACTGACATATTTGTATTGAGGGAGTTCTGTCCTGCTGACCGACGTGGAACTAGAAACCAAATCTGTTCTTACGGGATAAAGGAAATAACATTCAGTACAAGGTATAGTCCAGTGAAGTTTGATTAAAGATAGTCCGAGGGTCTCCAACATGTATATTCTGTGGGGAGGGGGGGGAGGGGGGGGACAGTATTATGCACTTAACAGCTTTCCACTGGGTATTCAAATGACGTCACGCGCTCCAGACGGCTGTGCTGACGCATGAAGACCCGCACGACTTTCGCGCGTAAGTCACTACCGGCCTGTCGCATAAATGACGGCCAAGTGGGACAGGCCCTTCATTATTTTGTGCCTATCTTAAGCTCATTCCCTCTGGTTTTAGAAACCTCTGTCTCGGCGATAAGACTGTTAGCGTGTACTTCATCCATGCCCTTAGTGATCTGGTACACCTTGATAAGGTCACCCCTCATCCTCCTAATCTCCCGTAGGGAAGCACGGTGACGCAGCGGTAGGGTTGCCGCCTCACAGCGCCGGAGACCCGGGTTCGATCCTGTACGGGCGCTGTCTGTACGGAGTTTGCACGTTCTCCCCGTGACCTGCGTGGGTTTTCTCCGAGATCTTCGGCTTCCTCCCGCACTCAAAGACGTGCAGGTTTGTGGGTTAATTGGGGCTTGTGAAGGATAGTGTTAATGTGCTGGGATCACGGGTCGGTGTCTCCGCATTGTATCTCTAACCTAAAAAAGTCCCAGCCTAACCAACCTCTCCCTATACCTCAAGCCCGCAAGCCCAGGTAACATGCTGGTGAATCTCGTCTGCACCCTTTCACAAGTTCACAAGTTATAGGAGTAGAATTAGGCCATTCGGCCCATCGAGTCGACTCCGCCATTCAATCATGGCTGATCTCAGCCTCCAATTCCCATTTTCCTGCCTTATCCCCATAACCCCTGACACCCGTTCTAATCAAGAATTTGTCTGTCTCTGCCTTAAAAATATCCACTGATTTAGCCTCCACAGCCCTCTGTGGCAATGAGTTCCACAGATTAACCACCCTCTGACTGGCAATGAGTTCCACAGATTAACCACCCTCTGACTAAAGAAATTCCTCCTCACCTCCTTTCTAAAAGAACGCCCTTTAATTCTGAGGCTGTGACCTCTGGTCCTGGACTCTCCCACCAGTGGAACCATCCTCTCCACATCCACTCTGTCATTATTCTAACCTGATGACATCCATAATTCACAAAACATTATATTCTGCCATGCACTTTTGCAGATAATCCTCAAATCAGCTGGGAAACTCCTCCTTACCTTTTATGCATTGAAAAATTAATTGACAAGTGCGTATGAAGGATCATAGATCCCTTTGTTAGTAACCACAGTCTATCTTGTCAACAATGGGAGACAAAGAGTGAAAAGCAATTCACTGGTTTACATATTTACCCCAGCCAATGAATCTTGGTATGTTTGGCAATGCAATCAGTGCTAGTTGTGTGGGGAACACAGATGCCAATTCCTACACAGCGGGATAAACAACAGCATAAAGCGAACGCTAAACATGGCTCCATTTCTTTTCACTCGTTGGTATCTGACGACTGCATCTGTTTTGTTGGTCGTGTTGGAACATAAACAGAAACCGTTGGAGTACACAGCAGAGGCTGCTTCAGTTTCAGTATGAGTTTCTCTGCCTCAGAGGGCGGTTCTCTGGATAATTTCAAGAGAGAGCTAGATAGGGCTCTTAAAGATAGCGGAGTCAGGGGATATGGGGAGAAGGCAGGAACCTACGCTGCACTCCCTCAATAGCAAGAAAGGTCGGTGCGGACTCGGGTGGGCCTGTTTCCGTGTTGTCTCTCTAAACTAAACTAAACTAAGCTAAGCCTTGACAGATGTCACCAGATGCGGCGAGCAGCTCCAGAGATTTGTTTTCCTATTTAATATTTCCAGTGGGTGCCTGGAACTCGCTGCCAGGGGCGGGTGGTGGAGACAGATACAGTGGTGGTGGCATTTAGGAGACTTTTGGATGCACGCGTGGATCGGACGCGGCCTGCAGCGGCACGGAGACAAACATCGCCAGGTCACGCCGAGCCCTGCAACTCCAGCCCAACTCCAACGGGCCTTGAAGACCAAGATAAGACTCTGCACCATATTAACAACTTTGAAACTTGAAGGATACAAGTCTTTGTATCGGTGAAGTCCACCGGTCATCGCGTAACTTCATAAGTGATAGGAGAAGAATTAGGCCATTCGGCCCATCAAGTCTACTCCGCCATTCAATCACGGCTGATCTATCTTTCCCTTTCTCCCCATTCTCCTGCCATTTAACCCCATTTAACCCCTCCATTTAACCCCATTCTCCTGCCTTCTCCCCTGACACCCTACTTACACTACAATCGTTGCTCTGCTGTACGATTCTATAATTGCGCTTATCTCCCGTGTGATTTTACCGGATTGTACGCAAAACGAAGACTTGTCACAGTGCATGTCAGAATATCAAGTATCATGGAATCATTGGATATGCAGGGATTGGAGGAATATGACTTATGCATAGAGTTGATCTTGGCATCATGTCTAGTATGGACATTGAGGGCCGAAGGGCCTTTTCCTTTGCTGTACTGTTCGACGGTCTATGTTCTACGAGCAGATTAGCAGTCTGACCTTTGTTAGAGGTGTGTGGGACAGAACTGCAGGTGCCGGTTTAAAGCGAAGACAGACACAGAAAGCTGGAGTAACTCAGCGGGAAAGGCAGCGTCTCTGGAGAGAAGGTACGGGTGACGTTTCAGACCCGAAGAAGGGTCTCGACCCGGAAAGTCACCCATTTCTTCTCTCCTGAGATGCTGCCTGTCCCGCTGAGTTACTCCAGCTTTTTGTGTCTTATGAGCCTGTCCCACTTACGCGACTTTTTCGGCGACTGCCAGCACCCGTCATAGGTCGTTGCAGGTCGCCGAAAATGTTCAACATGTTGAAAATCCAGCGTCGACCAGAAAGACGCTCCAACTCTTTGGGCGACTGAGGAGACGACTCACGACCGTACAGGCTACATGTCGCGGGGTGAAGCCTGTATGGTCGTGAGTAGTCGCCCAAAGAGTCGTACCTTTCTCGACCTGCCACGACCTATCGCGTAGGTGGGACAGGCCCATAGCTTTGTTAGAGATGGCTGTGGACAAATTGGCTTCCACCTTTCCTGCAACACAGCAATTGTTTGTCAGTAAAACCACTTCAGAAGCTGCAGAGGTCATGAAAGGCAGCAGATAAATGGGAAGTAAGTTAGCATTTTATCCCAGGCACATGTCATCAGAGCGCTGTTAAATTATACGCAGCATGATCTGGAGAGATTGCAATTCTCGACATATAATTCTTAACAAACTATTATTTGTGGACTTGCTTCAGTGATCTGAACTTTACAGCTTAATGAAGCTGTAATTCAGAAAGGTTGCAAGCTGAAACTCATGCGTAGCGAGATTCATTGGAAAGATTAAATAGCCGGAGGGAATGGAAGATGTGGCCAAATCACAGTTGTCGTTGCAAGCTAATATATACCCACAGAGATTTCAGAGATCAAATTTACATCACTAATGTCCCCAAAGGTTGACCAAGATATAATCTTCCCTTTCGAAGATAGATGCAAAATGCTGGAGTAACTCAGCGGGACAGGCAGCATCTCTGGAGAGAAGGAATGGGTGACGTTTCGGGTCGAGACCCTTCTTCAGGTCTGAAGAAGGATCTCTGGAGAGAAGGAATGGGTGACGTTTCGGGTCGAGACCCTTCTCCACAAAACATCACCCATTCCGTCTCTCCACAGATGCCGCCTGTCCCGCTGAGTTACTCCAGCATTTTGCGCCTCCAGCTTTTTGTGCCTATCTTCGGAGTAAACCAGCATCTGCAGTTCCTTCCGACAGAAAAGCTTTTCAACCGTACCTCCGCCCAGGTGACAATAAACGAAACTCAAACTCAAAAACCATTGAACCACTGAAAACAATGAAGGGATTATTGTTTAATATAGATATGCCTTAGATGACCAGATGTGATTATTGGTATGAAATTTGGATTCAAGGCCAATCATCTGATATACACATATATATTAAACAAAATATTACAAAAATATATTTAAACATTTATTTTCCTTCCTGAGGCTTGAACTTGTGTCAACCCACATGAAATGAAACGGCAGTGCAACACTTTAATTCCAGGGGCTTCTGGCCCGTGGGAAAACCAGCGGAACATTTTTAATGGATAATTTTGTTTTTGACCCCCAGTTCAGATTGTGAACTTCACGGCAGCGGTGGGAAATGATTCGTAAACGTCCCAATTACTTTCCCGCAGCGGGTGAGTGAACGCGTTTCTGCTGATGCAGCCCAGCAGAATGGAGCTGGCAGACAGATTCTATAAACACCAAACTCCGGGCCGGGCCGAGCTTGGGGATGAGCTCGCTGTTTGTTGTTGGCATCTGGCAGCATTCTGCCGCGGGGCCGAAGATGAAGTGGGCCCCCCGGTTCGCCCGCCCACCGCGGACTCCGAACTTGGCCCCGAGTCACGGCCGTCCCGGGTCGACTGGGCTGGTAGTCACCGGGGTTTTGAAGGATGAGAGAGGATCTTATAGAAACATATTAAAAAATTCTCAAGGGATTGGGCAGGCCAATTGCAGGAAAAAATGTCGGGGGAGGCCAGAACCAGGGGGCACACACAGTTTAAGAATAAGGGGTCGGCCGTTTAGGACTGAGATGAGGAAAAAAAAACCTTCACCCAGAGAGTTGTGAATCTGTGGAATTCTCTGCCACAGAGGGCAGTGGAGGCCAAGTCACTGGATGTTTTCAAGAGAGAGTTAGATAGAGTTCTGAGGGAGCTAACGGAATCAAGGGATATGGGGAGAAAGCAGAAACGGGGTACTGATTTTGGATGATCAGCCATGACCAAATATACATATGTACAAACAAAAGTTTGAATCACAGAAGCCCATTTACAGATGGCCCCTTTAGGATCGGACCCTGAGGACCTTTAGTCTGAGGGCGGTGAATCTGTGGAATTCTCTGCCACAGAAGGCTGTGGAGGCCAAGTCCGTGAATATTTTTAAGGCAGAGATAGATAGATTCTTGATTAGTACGGGTGTCAGAGGTTATGGGGAGAAGGCAGGAGAATGGTGTTAGGAGGGAGAGATAGATCAGCCGTGATTGAATGGTGGAGTAATGTTGATGGGCCGTAGGCCTAATTCTACTCCTACTCCTCTTGACCTTATGACCCGTTTACCTTCGTATCTTAAGGCCAGCCCCATGGAGGTGCCGGTACTGTCTGTGGTCAGTTCAATGAAGAAGTGTTCGCTTTCACTGACCAGGCCTTCAATGGGCAGGTACTCCACTTCATAGGAGTCATACACTGTCGGAGCATCAATATTATTCCCATTCCGAATGATGAGTCTGGGAAACACAAAACCCACCTTCAGTTAAACACCACGTATAACCACAGATAAACAAAAAAGGGACGATGATACAGGAAGCAGGCCATGGTTAGTGGTTTGTTGGGTGAGAACGAGAAACATAGAAACATAGAAACATAGAAAATAGGTGCAGGAGTAGGCCATTCGGCCCTTCGAGCCTGCACCTCCATTCAATATGATCATGGCTGATCATCCAACTCAGTATCCTGTACCTGCCTTCTCTCCATACCCCCTGATCCCTTTAGCCACAAGGGCCACATCTAACTCCCTCTTAAATATAGCCAATGAACTGGCCTCAACTACCTTCTGTGGCAGAGAATTCCACAGATTCACCACTCTCTGTGTGAATTTTCTTTTTCTCATCTCGGTCCTAAAAGACTTCCCCCTTATCCTTAAACTGTGACCCCTTGTTCTTGACTTCCCCAACATCGGGGACAATCTTCCTGCATCTAGCCTGTCCAACCCCTTAAGAATTTTGTAAGTTTCTATAAGATCCCCCCTCAATCTTCTAAATTCCAGCGAGTACAAGCCGAGTCTATCCAGTCTTTCTTCATGTGAAAGTCCTGCCATCCCAGGAATCAGTCTGGTGAACCTTCTCTGTACTCCCTCTATGGCAAGAATGTATTTCCTCAGATTAGGAGACCAAAACTGAAGTTGGTACAACTTGGTTGGGGGAGGGATAGAGAGAGAGGGAATGCCAGGGTTACTTGAAGTTAGTTCAAGTTCAAGTTCAAGTGAGTTTATAGTCATGTGTCCCTGATAGGACAATGAAAGCACAACAGAACATAGTAGGCATTGACTTCCCCCTGACTCTGACCGATGTTGGCCAATTTGACCACCCTATCTACCTGCGACTCCACCTTGAAGGAACCATGCACCTGTACTGCTGTAGCTCGGATCCTCTAGTCCCGGCAACAGATCGCAGGTGGCGCGCGGGCGGGAGGTGGCGTTTACCTGTCGTCATCTTCAGCCAGCGCCACCTTCTCAAAGTGCAGGTGAAGTTTCTGCCCTCGTGGTGCGGCCACCAGCCAGTAGCAGGTGAGGTTGTTGCTGTAGTTGGCCGGGAAGTTTGGCGAGATGATGCGTCCGACAGTGGCGTTCCTGATCACCCCTCCGCAGGTAGCTGCAAGGAAGAGGCAGATCACAGCTTCAGACTGAATGATGTACAGTACAGCACCGACAGGCCCAGTGCCAGAGTCCCGGCTTCAATAGACAATAGGTGCAGGAGTAGGCCATTCGGCCCTTCAAGCCAGCACCGCCATTCAATGTGATCATGGCTGATCATCCACAATCAGTACCCCGTTCCTGCCTTCTCCCCATATCCCCTGACTCCGCTATCTTTAAGAGCCCTATCTAGCTCTCTCTTGAAAGTATCCAGAGAACCGGCCTCCACCGCCCTCTGAGGCAGAGAATTCCACAGACTCACCACTCTCTGTGAGAAAAAGTGTTTCCTCGTCTCCGTTCTAAATGGCTTACCCCTTATTCTTAAACTGTGGCCCCTGGTTCTGGACTCCCCCAACATCGGGAACATGTTTCCTGCCTCTAGCGTGTCCAAACCCTTAATGATCTTATATGTTTCAATAAGAATTCCCTCTCATCCTTCTAAATTCCAGAGTATACAAGCCCGATCTCGACTACGGGTGCTTGTCCGTACGGAGTTTGTCCGTCCTCCCCGTGACCTGCGTGGGTTTTTCTCCGGCTGCTCCGGTTCCGACCCACACAACCAAAGACGTACAGGTTTGTAGGTTAATTGGCTTGGGTAATGTTTTAAGGGTGGCATAGCTGGTGGAGTTGCTGCCCCACAGCGCCAGAGACCCAGGTTCAATCCTGACCTCGCCTGCTGTCTGTGCGGAGTTTGCACGCTCTCCCTGTGACCAGGTGGGTTTACTCTGGGTGCTCCGGTTTTCCTCCCACATCCCAAAGACGTGCGGGTCTGTAGGTTAATACCCCCTAGTGTGTAAGGGGGTGGATGAGAAAGCGGGACAACATAGAACTAGTGTGTGAGCAGGTGATCGATGTGTCGGCGTGGACTCTGTGGGATGAAGTGCAGGTTTCCATGCTGTATCTCCACACTAATTGACAAGTAAAAAAATATGGACATCTAGTTTGTGACGGTTTTAAAAGTGTCGGTTTGCCAACGTTTAAACTCCTTAAAAATGACCTAATTCGGGGGCGGCACGGTGGAGCAGCGGTAGAGTTTGCGCCTCACAGCGTCAGGGACCCGGGTTCCATCCTGACTACGGGCGATAGTGATAAACGAGGGGGAACGCCATTGAACCGTTCGAATAGTGAAAGGCCTGGACAGAGTGGATGTGGAGAGGATGCTTCCACTAGCGGGAGAGTCTAGGATCAGAGGACACAGCCTCAGAATTAAAGAACGTTCCTTCAGGAAGGAGATGAGGAGGAATTTATTTCATCAGAGGGTGGTGAATCTGTGGAATTCTTTGCCACAGGAGGCTGTGGAGGCCGTCAATGGATGTTTTTAAGGCAGAGATATACAGTTTCTTGATTAGTGCGGGTGTCAGGGGTTATGGGGAGAAGGCTGGAGAATTGGGTTAGGAGGGAGAAATAGATCAGCCATGATTGAATGGTGGAGTAGACCTGATGGGCCAAATGGTCTCATTCTGCTCCAATCTCTTATGACCTTATGACCTTATATCTGTACGGAGTTTGTACGTTCTCACTGTGATCGCTTTGGTTTTCTCCGATATGTACAGGCTTGTAAGTTAATTGACTTTGGGCCGAAGGGCCTGTTTCTAAAAGTTTGTAAAAGTCTAAAATAAAGCACCAGCTTCCTCCAACTTCACGATATTGCCTGACTTAGTCTTCACATCTCTCCCTTCCATTGTCAAAACAAACATCTGTGATGGACACAAAATGCTGGAGTAACTCAGCGGGACAGGCAGCATCTCTGGGGAGAAGGAATGCGTGACGTTTCGGGTCTGAAGAAGGGTCTCGATCCGAAACGTCACCCATCCCTTCTCTCCAGAGATGCTGCCTGTCCCGCTGAGTTTCTCCAGCATTTTGTGTCTATCTTCGGTGTAAACCAGCATCTGCAGTTCCTTCCTAGACAAGCGCCTGCGATATCCAGACATTATTTCTACATTAAATTCACCATCCCATCCCCAATCCCCCCCCACACCACCCCATAATAAAATCTGTACGCGATACTTCCATGCTGTGAAGCTTTTCGACGTGGCTTTCTACATGGATGTTTAGTTTAGCTTGGAGATATAGCGCAGAAACAGGCCCTTCAGCCCACGGAGTCCGTGCCGACCTGTGATGCCGGCCCGCACATTAACACTATCCTACACACACTAGGGACAATTTTATCTTCACACCAAGCCAATTAACCTACAGAACTGTACATCTTCGGAGTGTGGGGGGAAAGCGAAGAACTCGGAGAAAACCCACGCAGGTCACGGGGAGAACGTGCAAACTCCGTGCAGACAGCACCCGTGATCAGGATCGAACCTGGGTCTCTGGCGTCGTGAGGCAGCAACTCTACCGCTGCGCCACCGTGCCGCCCTGTTATTTAATTGCATTTGGTTATTGGGTCATAAGGACATAAGTGATAGGAGAAGAATTAGGCCATTCGACCCATCAATTCTACTCCGCCATTCAATCACGGCTGATCTATCTCTCCCTCCCAATCCAATTCTCCTGCCTTCTCCCCATAACCCCTGACACCCGCACTAATCAAGAATCTATCTATCTCTGCCTTAATAATATCCACTGACTTGGCCTCCACAGACGTCTGTGGCAAAGAATCCCACAGATTCACCACCCTCTGACTAAAGAAATTCCTCCCCGTCTCCTTCCTAAAAGAACGTCCTTTAATTCTGAGGCTGTGACCTCTGGTCCTAGACTCTCCCGCCAGTGGAAACATCCTTCTCCACGTCCACTCTATCCAGGCCTTTCAATGAGGTCCCCTCATTCTGCTAAACTCAGTCTTCTAAACTTCTTCTAAGCAAAGAGTTCCACAGATTGACCAGCATTCACTGGTCGTGTGTCAGAGAATGAGTAAATCACATCAGTACACAATATGGTTCTTGTATGTTGCTGCAGCCTGACACCAGGGCCACAGTGACGGAACTTTCTGCTAATCTATTTATCCGCACATCTAGCTAATCTAAAATATCTCATCTACTGATTATGTTCCTCTAATCCTGGCCTCGGATCAGTCTCGAACTTAATTGTTACTTCGTTGGTGGCCTTGCCTTCAGCTGCCGGGGCTGTGTGTGTCTGATGTGTAGGAAGGAACTGCAGATGCTGGTTTGCACTGAAGATGAGACACAAAATGCTGGAGTATAATCACTGGAGTTTAGAAGGATAGAAACATAGAAAATAGGTGCAGGAGTAGGCCATTCGGCCCTTCGAGCCTGCACCGCCATTCAATATGATCATGGCTGATCATCCAACTCAGTATCCCGTACCTGCCTTCTCTCCATACCCCCTGATCCCTTTAGCCACAAGGGCCACATCTAACTCCCTCTTAAATATAGCCAATGAACTGGCCTCAACCACCCTCTGTGGCAGAGAATTCCACAGATTCACCACTCTCTGTGTGAAAAAAAAAATTTCTCATCTCGGTCCCAAAAGACTTCCCCTTATCCTCAAACTGTGACCCCTTGTCCTGGACTTACCCAACATCGGGAACAATCTTCCTGCATCTAGCCTGTCCAACCCCTGGATGAGAGGGGAGCGTAGTCAGGATGGAACCCGGGTCTCTGGCGCAGTGAGGCAGCAACTCTACCGCTGCGCCACTGTGCCGTCCACTGGGCTAGCGGGCTGTTGAAAGTGGACCACATTGCCATGCGCCAGGTATGTCAGGCTTAGAATTGCCCTTCAAAGGCTACATCTGCCGCCAACTCAAATAAGCATATTGCTCTTCATTCCATGAGACCTACTTTTGCTCGGCTTTTTGCCTGAATTTTGCAGTTACTTATAAATATTTTATTTCCACTGAAACCCGCTTGATTTTTTCTCATGTCCTCACTGATAATGTGAAATACTCCAGGGTGCGAAACACCGTGAAACTCTCTCAAGTCTGCTTCACTAAAACGCCAACACATACGTCTGAAGAGAGCTGAGGTTAGTGCAGCGTTTTGCTGTTTGATTCCACTCTCAGCCGGAATTATAGCCTTCGGGTTGATGTTACTCATGCTGTCAAGCTGTGTGCCACGGACGCAGAGATTAGCATCAAGAACGGCTCGCTACGCACAGATTCGTCCACACGCCACTCATAGACACCCAGAGAGCAGCATCTTCCCTGCCTTCAACGGTTTCATTTATTATCACGTTTAAGGGCCTGTCCCACTTAGGCGATTTTTAGGCGACTGTCATAGTTGTAGCAGGGTTGCCGAAAAACCCCCCACAACATAAAATTTGAAATAGAATCATTACTGTAACAACGAAATTAAAACCGGTCATCACCGGCGACAACCGACGTTAACATGGCGACAACCTACGACAGCACCTACGTCATTGGCGTCAAACCCACTGTCGCCGACTGTCTCCGAACAACATGTTGAAAATCCAGCGGTGACCAGAAAGACGCCACGACTCTTTGGGCGACGGAGGAGACGACTCACGGCCGTACAGGCGACACCCCGACGACCAGGTGGCGACAGCCTAGTCGCCTGTAGTCGCCTAAAAAATCGCCCAGGTGGGACAGGCCCTTTAGTGTAGTTCTCGTGTAGAGATTGAGCGTGGAAACAGACCCTCTTCGGCCCACCGAGTCCGCGCCGACCAGCGATCCCCGCACATTAACACTATCCTACACACACAAGGGACAATTTTACATGTTATACCATGCCAATTTGACCTACAAACCTGTACGTCTTTGGAGTGTTGGAGGAAACCGGAGCACATGGAGAAAACCCACAGGGGAGAACGTACAAACTCCGTACAGACAGCACCCGTAGTCGGGATCGAATCCGGGTCTCTGGCGCTGTGAGGCAGCAACTCTACCGCCGTGCCAAGTTAGCAGGTATTATGGTGACGTTTAAGAAACATTTGGCCAGGTACATGGGATATGGACGGGTTTGGAGGGATATGGACCAATGCGCGGGCAGGTGGGACTAGTGTCGCTGGGGCATGTTGGTCAGTATGGGCAAGTTGGGCCGAAGGGCCTGTTTCCACGTTGTGTCACTATCCAACTTGCACCAAGGTACAGTGAAAGATCAGAAAGACTCTCACCATATACAAGCACCGGTCAGTACAGAATGGACACAACAGTCCACTCGGTCTCTATTCAAGAGGTGCCACTGTACACTCCCAGCAGTAGCCGGACACAAAGGCCCGTTGCCTCCATCCCGCTCGTCCCGCGAACTGTCGGCCCTCTCCCACCGGCCCTCTCCAGTCCTTGTTCCCTGGGGGGGATGCGGGGGGAACCTCCCACAGCCGGTCTCGAGAGCGAGGAAGGTAAGACTCCCCCCCCCCCCCCCCGTCTTTTGCCCAGCGTCCATCACCAGGGATTACGGGGAGAAGGCAGGAGAATTGGGTTGAGAGGGAGAGATCAATCAGCCATGATTGAATGGCGGAGTAGACTCGATAGACAATAGACAATAGGTGCAGGAGTAGGCCATTCGGCCCTTCGAGCCAGCACTGCCATTCAATGTGATCATGGCTGATCATCCACAATCAGTACCCCGTTCCTGCCTTCTCCCATATCCCCTGACTCCGCTATCTTTAAGAGCCCTATCTGGCTCCCTCTTGAAAGCATCCAGAGAACTGGCCTCCACCAGGCAGAGAATTCCACAAACTCACCACTCTCTGTGAGAAAAAGTGTTTCCTCGTCTCCGTTCTAAATGGTTACCCCTTATTCTTAAACTGTGGCCCCTGGTTCTGGACTCCCCCAACATCGGGAACATGTTTCCTGCCTCTAGCGTGTCCAAACCCTGAATAATCTTACATGTTTCAATGAGATCTCCTCTCAGCCTTCTAAATTCCAGAGTATACAAGCCCAGAGAAAACATATGACAGTCCCGCCATCCCGGGAATTAACCTGGTGAACCTACGCTGCACTTATAACTAAATATACTATCAGACAACTATATTACAATGATGTTGGTTTAAACCGAAGATAGACACAAAATGCTGGAGTAACTCAGCGGGACAGGCAGCATCTCTGGAGAGAAAGAATGGGTGATGTTTTGGGTCGAGACCTTTCTTCAAACTCTATCTTGCACTCCTGTCAAGGATGCATTCCACCCCCCGCGGTGCCCAGCGGTCCCGGAAATCCCCCAGGGTGCCCGTGGAGAGTGGGTGGCCCCTCTCTAACACCACCCGGGCGCGGACGTAACCCCGGTGAAGGTTCACTTACCGATGCATTGGGGCTCAGTATCACTCCAGCGTGCCTTGCTGGCGTTGATGCAGGTGAGCGACGGCGAACCTAGCAGCCGGTAGCCAGAGTTGCAGTAGAAATGCGCCAGGCCGCCGGGGTGCAGGCTGGTGACCGACACGTCGCCAGACGAGGGCTTCTGCGGGAACCCACAGCTCAGCAAGTAGGCTGCGGAGACAAGAGGAACAGAGTGAGAGGGAGAGAGAGAGAGACGGTGAAAGCCACTGGAATCAGAAAGGAATGGCATGGTGGAGCAGCGGTAGAGTTGCTGCCTCACAGCGCCAGAGACCCGGGTTCAATCCTGACCACGGGTGCTGTCTGTACAGCGTTTACACGTTCTCCCCGTGACCTGCGTGGGTTTTCTCCAGTTTCCTCCCACACTCCAAAGACGTACAGGTTTGTAGATTAATTGGCTTGGTGTAAATGTATAAATGTAATATTCTCCCTGGTGTGTGTAGGATAGTGTTAGTGTGCGGGGATCGCTGGTCGGCGCGGACCCGGTGGGCCGAAGGGCCTGTTTCTGCGCTGTATCTCTAAAGTCTAAAGTGTGTGTACAGAATATTTATCCTCTTACCCAATCTTACGTTGCTTTGAGTGATTAACACAGCAAGTGATTAGAATTAAATCCGGTTGTTGACTTCAGGAAGCAAGGTAGAGTGTGTATCTCAATCAGCATCAGCGGTGAAGAAGTGCAAGTGGCTGAAATCTTCACGTTATCACCAACAACTTGTCCCAAACCAACTGCAATGAACCTACAGTCAAGATAGCACAGCAAAGTCTCTCCCAAAGATCTTACAGTGGAGCAAGATAGACCACCCCTGCTAAATGCAATGGGCTGACGTGTAGTACGCAACGGAGCGGAACGTGGGGCTTTTTTTCATCCATTTCCCGTAACCGGACCCGACCCAACCCAACTGGCAGAGTAATCAGCGTTGCGGGGGAACAGTTTGTGTTAATAAATTATAATTCTGAAAATGAGGAGAAGATTTTTCCCAAATAACTTTTATTTTTACGACTTTAGGATCTTTGGTCAAGACTAGTATCTACCCACGTCTTTTTCGTCGAGTGGACTATCTTGCTCGCTATAGATCTTTGGTCAAGATAGCACACCAAAGTCTCTCCTTCCTCAGAAGAGCTACAATTAGCATTCTTGCGCTAATTACTCCTCATCCGCAGTATCTTCCCTTTCTTCCTGCTCCTGCGCAGCGGTAGAGCTGCTGCCTCACAGCGCCAGAGACCCGGGTTCGATCCTGACCACTGGTGCTGTCTCTGTGGAGTTTGCACGTTCTCCCGTGACCTACATGGGTTTTCTCCGAGTTCTTTGCTTTCCCCCCACACTCCGAAGATGTACAGTTCTGCAGGTTAATTGGCTTGGTGTGAAGATAAAATTGTCCCTAGTGTGTGTAGGATAGTGTTAATGTGCGGGCCGGCATCACAGGTCGGCACGGACTCCGTGGGCTGAAGGGCCTGTTTCTGCGCTATATCTCCAAGCTAAACTAAACATCCATGTAGAAAGCCACGTCGAAAAGCTTCACAGCATGGAAGTATTGCGTACAGATTTTATTATGGGGTGGTGTGGGGGGGGATTGGGGATGGGATTTTCTCCGGGTGCTCCGGTTTCCTCCCACACTCCCAATACGTACAGGTTTGCAGGTAAATTCGGTTAGGTAAAATTGTAAATTGTCCCGAGTGTGTGTAGGATAGTTCAGGCTGATCATTGGTCGGCGCGGACCCAGTAGGCCGAAAAGCCTGTTTCCTCGCTGTCTCTAAACTAAACTCAATTCGAGTAGGTTTTAATCCATAGGTTTAATTTATCTTGTCTTCAGCTTGCAGTAAATTACACCGTGTTGCAGACTAGCTATTTTTAATTTCACGATTTAAAATACTTGGTGGTTATCTCAGCAAAGTGAGAAGATTGAACCGTAACTAAGCATAAATTTTCACAGCTGCCACTCCAATTTGTTCATGCAACTATTTAATATTCCAATCAATCATTTTAAATGCGTACATGAAGTTTTCTTTCATAATCTGGGTTTACATGGAACATAAGATCCATAGTCTTTAGTTACAACTCTACAGAGGAATCAAGACTCAAGAGTCAGGAGAGTTTTATTGTCATGTGTCCTAGTTTAGGACAATGAAATTCTTGCTTGCTGCAGCACAACAGAATATGTAAACGTAATACGGAACAGGAGATAAAAGTTCAGTGTGTCGATATACCACAGACCATATATATATACACAATAAATAAACAGATAACGTGCAATAGGCTGTTATTGTTCAGAGTTTGTTTGATGTTGTGTTTAATAGCCTGATGGCTGTGGGGAAGTAGCTGTTCCTGAACCTGGATGTTCCAGAATTCAAGCTCCTGTACCTTCTTCCCGATGGCGACGGAGAGATGAGTGTGTGGCCAGGATGGTGTGGGTCTTTGATGATGTTGGCTGCCTTTTTGAAGGCAGCGACTGCGATAGATCCCTTCGATGGTGGGGAGGTCAGAGCCGATGACGGACTGGGCAGTGGTCACAACTTTCTGCATTTTATTTTTCCGCTCCTGGACGTTCAAGTTGCCGAACCAAGCCACGATGCAGCCGGTCAGCATGCTCTCTATTGTGCACCTGTAGAAGTTCGAGAGAGTCCTCCTTGACAAACACTAGGTGCTTTCGTCTCCATGCTTTCAGCTAGTCTAACTGGATACCGTGGTTTCCCAAGTCGTGTAGGATTGTGTGAACTAACTTAGGACAACCAAGTTGCTACATAATATGTGCTGATCCTCAGGGTTAAAATCCCACTAATTTAATTCATCTAATCAAAGATATTGCATCATTGATGAATGCCAGACATTAGTTTAGATCAGTTTAGAGATACAGCACGGAACAGGCCCTTTGGCCCACCGAGTCTGCATAGACCAGAAGGGTCTGGACCCGAAACGTCACCCGTTCCTTCTCTCCAGAGATGCTGCCTGTCCCGCTGAGTTACTCCAGCTCTTTGTGTCTTTCTTCGACCAGCGATCCCCGCACACTAACACTACCCGACACACACTGGGGACAATTTACATTTACACCCAGCCAATTAGCCTACAAACCTGCACGTCTTTGGAGTGTGGGAGGAAACCGGAGCACCCGGAGAAAACCCACGCAGGTCACGGGGAGAGAAGGTACAAACTCCTTGTAGCCAAGCACCCCGTAGTCAGGATGGAACCCGGGTCTCTGGAGCTGTGAGGCAGCAACTCTTTTACTTTTTGCTAACACAGAATTAGCTAAGAAACCGTTAAAGGAACTAGTGGGCACATCTTGTCAGTAGACCTCAAGGGCGCAGCGGTAGAGTTGCTGCCTCACAGCGCCAGAGACCTGGGCTCCATCCTGACCACGGGTGCTGTCTGTATGGAGTTTGTACGTTCTCCAGGATGGCGGGACTGTCATATGCTGAGAGAATGGAGTGGCTGGGCTTGTATACTGGAATTTAGAAGGATGAGAGGGAATCTATTCAGGGTTTGGACACGCTAGAGGCAGGGAACATGTTCCCGATGTTGGGGGAGTCCAGAACCAGGGGCCACAGTTTAAGAATAAGGGGTAAGCCATTTAGAACGGAGATGAGGAAAAACTTTTTTCACACAGAGGTTGTGAGTCTGTGGAATTCTCTGCCTCAAAGGGCGGTGGAGGCCAGTTCTCTGGATGCTTTCAAGAGAGAACTAGACAGAGCTCTTAAAAATAGCGGAGTCAGGGGATATGGGGAGAAGGCAGGAACGGGGTACTGATTGGGGATGATCAGCCATGATCACATTGAATGGCGGTGCTGGCTCATGCGGCCGAATGGCCTACTCCTGCACCTATTGTCTATTGTCTATTGACCGTGTGGGCTTTCTCCGGGTGCTCCGGTTTCCTCCCACATTTCCCCTTCATCCCGTCTTCTTCCCCTCCTCCTTGTCCCCTTCCACCCGTCTCCCTCCCGCCGGCTTCACATGTCTCTCCTTCTCTTCTCTCCTTATCTTTTCACCTCCAGCCTTTGTCACTTACGCCACCCATCTGCCAATCACTCCCCTCCCTCACCTGTATCCACCTATCACTTAGACAGACACCAAGTGCTGGAGTACCTCAGCGGGTCAGGCAGCATCTGTGGAGAGAAAGGACCGGTGACATTTCGGGTCGAGACCCTTTATAGTTCCGACCCGAACAGTCACCCATTCCTTCTCTCCAGAGATGCTGCCTGACCCTCTGAGTTACTCCAGCACTTTGTGTCTATCTTTGGTATAAACCGGCATCTGCAGTTCCTTCCTACACCCATCGCTTGCCAGGCTTTGTCCTGCCCCACCCTCTCCTCCCTCCTTCTCCTGTAAGTGTAACTTGAACTTGAATTTGGACTTGGACTTGTCCAACTTTCTCCCCCTGTGCCGTCAGTCTGAAGAAGGGTCCCGACCCTGGAACCTTGCCCGCCCGTTCCCCTCCTCGTATTCCGCTTGGGCAGTCTGCACCCCAGCGGCTTAAACATTGACTTCTCCAATTTCCGGTAGCCCTTGCTGTCTCCTCCTCTTCTCAGCTCTCCCTCAGCCCTCGGGCTCCACCTCTTCCTTTCTTCTTCCTGCCCCCCCACACACCCTACATCAGTCTGAAGAAGGGTTTCGGCCTGAAACGTCGCCTAATTCCTTCGCTCCATAGATGCTGCCTCACCCAGCTGAGTTTCTCCAGCATTGTGCCTTTTGATTGTAAAATTGGTGCTTGCAAGAAAAAACGAAAGTGGGGAGCGAGTACATACATCATGCAGGTGGCTGAGACTGATGACAGGAGCAGGAAGAAAGAGAAGATACTGTAGATGAGGACTAATTAGCACAAGAATGCTAATTTTATAATTGTCGACAGCGAGACTATCTCGTCAGCCAGCTCAGTTATGCCGTTTGGCCCACTCTATGTATTTCGCACTAAAATAACTGCCTGTTCTGTGCAGGTTTCTTCTTTGAGTGATTTTCCTGTTGTGTCTTAAGTTGCTAAGATGATGATTATTTAAGCTGTATTATAAACCGGCCCCTTTCATCTGCTTGTTTTTTTAGAATTCCTGCATTAAAATGGTGCTTATCTCCGTAAACCAGGTGGCATTTAAAATGGAAGTGCTCGTTTTTCAAAAGAAACTTCAAGTACTGGAAGCTGAGCGCAGGTCGAACGCTGATTTCCCTGCAACCTCAGTGCCAGAGCACTTTCTGGATGATGTGTGGGAAGGAACTGCAAACGCTGGTTCAAACCGAAGATAGACACAAAAAGCTGGAGTAACTCAAGAGGCAATAGGTGCAGGAGTAGGTCGTTCGGCCCTTCGAGCCAGCACCGCCATTCAATGTGATCATGGCTGATCATCCACAATCAGTACCCCGTTCCTGCCTTCTCCCCATATACCCTGACTCCGCTATCTTTAAGAGCCCTCTCTTGAAAGCATCCAGAGAACCGGCCTCCACCGCCCTCTGAGGCAGAGAATTCCACAGACTCACCACTCTCTGTGTGTGAAAAGGTGTTTCCTCGTCTCCGTTCTAAATGGCTTGCCCCTTATTCTTAACTCAGCGGGACAGGCAGCATCTCTGGAGAGAAGGAACGGGTGACGTTTCGGGTGGAGAGCCTTCTTCAGGCTGAGAGTCGGGGCAGGGGGAAACGAGAGATGTAGACGGCGATGGAGAGAGATAGAGAACAAAAGAATGAAAGATATGCAAAAACCAACGCTGAAAAAGGGAACAGGCCGTTGTTAGCTGTGGGCGGGGTGAAAACGAGTCACAGACAATGAGACTCACCAGGGCAACAGTGAAAGCAGTGCAACATCTAGGGTGGGGGAGGGATGGAGAGAGAGGGAATGCAAGGGTTATTTGAAGTCAGAGAAATCATTATTCATACCGCTGGGGTGTAAGCTGCCCGAGCAAAATCTTTTAGGTTTTCATAAAGTCATAAGCGATAGGAACAGAATTAGGCCATTCAGCCTGTGAGATTCAAAATCACAAACGCTTTTAGAGACAAAGTCGGCAAAGAAGCTTTTTATTTAAATCATATTCTGCAGAATAGGTGCCTCTCCTCTGATGTCCCCTAGAGGCACATCGAGGATCGGGATGTCTTCTATCTTTATACATTTCATGGGTATCATTGTCACACCCTCATCCCTCCCCATTGAGCTTCTTCCAATCATAACATAAAGCCCACATTCCCACGAGAACGTCCTGGAACGTCCACCCGACGTCAAAGACACCTCCCAGATCATGCATCGCATGTGCATTTAAATGAGACATCTTGTCATGATGGGCGTGTTTGCAATATTCATTTATCTCATTACGCACGCAAGCGCATAGAGAGTTGCTCATGACCCTTACCCTAGTTCTATCCCGGACGGTCTCCTTATCTCCTTTGTTCTCATCCTTGAAAAAGTCACCATCTGTACTCGTGCATCCACTCCCTACTATACAAAGGGTTCTTGTCTAAATCAACTTATACCTATTAACCCCTTCCTCACAAGCCCATCAAGTCTACTCCTTCATTCAATTATGGCTGATCTATCTCTCCCTCCTAACCTCATTCTCCTGCCTTCTCCCCGTAACCCCTGACAACCGCACTAATCCAGAATCTATCTATCTCTGCCTTAAAAATATCCACCGACTTGGCCTCCACAGCCTTCTGTGGCAATGAATTCCACAGATTCACCACCCTCTGACTAAAGAAACTCCTTCTCATCTCCTTTCTAAAGGACCGTTATTCAATTCTGAGGATATGACCTCTAGTCCCAGACTCTCCCACTAGTGGGAACATCCTCTCCACATCCACTCTATCCAGGCCTTTCACTGTTCTGTAAATTTCAATGAGGTCCCCTCCCTCATTCTTCTAAACTCCAGCGAGTACAGGCCCAGTGCCGGACAAACGCTCATCATAGGTTAATGCCCAAGATAACTTCCCATAAATGAATAAATTAAGATTTCCTGTTCGGAGAATCCTTTCTGGATGTTTAAGAAAGAACTGCAGATGCTGGAAAAATCGAAGGTAGACAAAAATGCTGGAGAAACTCAGCGGGTGAGGCAGCATCTATGGAGCGAAGGAATAGGTGACGTTTCGGGTCGAGACCCTTCTCAGACTGATGGGGGATGGGGGGGGGGGCGGGAAAATGAAAGGAAGGAGCGGAGACAGTGGGCTGTGGAGAGCTGGGAAGGGGAGGGGAAGGAGGGAGAAAGCAAGGACTACCTGAAATTGGAGAAGTCAATGTTCATACAGACGAAATGTTTAAACTTTTCTGGATTATCGATTTTCTGGACTATTGAGGTGACGTGATAATGAAACGACCACATACCCCTGCCGGATTAAGGTGAAGGGGAAAGGATGTAATCGGAATCTGAGGAGTAACTTTTTTCCACACAAAGGGTGGTGGGTGTATGGAACAAGCTGCCAGAGGAGGTAGTTGAGGCTGGAACTATCCCAACGTTTAAGAAACAGTTAGACAGGTACATGGGCAGGACAGGGTTTGGAGAGAAATGGGCCAAACGCAGGCAGGTGGGAGTAGTGCAGCTGGGACATGTCGGCCGGTGTGGGCAAGATGGGCCGAAGGGCCTGTTTCCACACTGTATCACTCTCTGACTCTGTGGGAAAGGGATGGTTTTCCCTGTGTCCTCCCCCCAACCATAAGTAACTACAACATTGAGTGAAAGGTTTACATGCACAGTCAACACTCCTTTGTTTAGAGGAAGATAATTGCACAATTAAATGGATATCCAAAGAAACAGCAGCGGTGTGCAGATTGGCATCCAGAAATAAAACCTTTAAAGCGAATATCAATAGAAGGTCTGATTATAAGTTCTGAAAAAGCTGAAGCCTCTGAAACAAAACGTAACGGACTATTGATAAGCTAATTTCGGTGATCATCGGTGTGACAGGATAATGGGGCACACCGCTCATTTATAGCACTCTGCATGTACTGGCAATTATCTTGTGCTGATAGTAAACTATCCTGTTTCAATTAACTGGGAATTTAGGAAAATGAGCAAACAACTGGACTGTCCGTTAAACTTCAATGGAACCCAAAGGTGGACGCAAAATGGTGGAGTAACTCAGCGGGACAGGCAGCATCTCTGGAGAGAAGGAATGGGTGACATTTCGGGTCAATAGACAATAGACAATAGACAATAGACAATAGACAATAGACAATAGACAATAGGTGCAGGAGTAGGCCATTCGGCCCTTCGAGCCAGCAACGCCATTCAATGTGATCATGGCTGATCATCCCCAATCAGTACCCCGTTCCTGCCTTCTCCCCATAACCCCTGACTCCGGGTCGAGACCCTTCTTCAGACTGATGTCAGGGGAGTGGAGTGGGCGGGACAGAGATAGAATGTAGTCGGAGACAGTAAGACTGGTGGGAGAACTGGGAAGGGGGAGGGGATGGAGAGAGAGGGAAAGCAAGGGCTACTTGAAGTTAGGGAAGTCATTGTTCATACCGCTGGGGTGTAAGCTGCCCAAGCGAATTATGAGGTGCTGTTCCTCCAATTTGCGCTGGGCCTCACTCTGGCCATGGAGGAGGCCCAGGACAGAAAGGTCAGATTGGGAATGGGAGGGGGAGTTGAAGTGCTGAGCCACTGGGAGATCAGGTGTTCAGCGAAATGATCGCCGAGCCTGCGCTTGGTCTCGCCGATGTAGAGGAGTCATCAATGTATGTCAATGGAACACAATTCCTCTTAGTCATAGAGTGATACAGTGTGGAAACAGGCCCTTCGGCCCAACTCGCCAAGTACAGGTACATGGATAGGACAGGTTTGTAGGGATATGGGCCAAACGCGGGCAGGTGGGACTAGTGTAGCTGGATCATGTTGGCCGGTGTGGGCAAGTTGGGCTGAAGGGCCTGTTTCCACACTGTATCACTCTATGCTTCATGTAAGATCCAACAGTATGTGGACAATAGTTCTGTATTGATGTGTCTGACAATATGTGCATGTTGAGGTAATATCTATTATAATTTCGAGGAATGAAAACATCACAGTTCACTTTTAGTTTAGTGTAGTTTAGAGATACAGCGCGGAAACAGGCCCTTCGGCCCATCGAGTCCGTGCCGGCCAGCGATCCCCGCACGCTAACACTATCCTGGGGTGGGAGATTGCAACCTTCACGTGGTCCGCCCTGTTTCGACGAATGCAATCAACCTGGCGTGCACAATCAAATAAGATCAAATAGAACAAGTTGTCCCACAACTTTCGGCTGTGCACGCCATACGCAAGAAGAAGAAACACTATCCTACACACACGAGGGACAATTTTACATTGATACAAAGCCAATTAACCTACAATTAACCTTCAGTCTTTGGAGTGTGGGAGGAAACCAGAGATCCCCCGGAGTAAAACCCACGCAGGTCACAGGGGAGAACGTTCAAACTCCGTACAGACAGCACCAGTAGTCGGGATCGAACCCGGGTCTCTGGCGCTGTGAGGCAGCGACTCTACCGCTGCGTCACCATGCCGCCCCTATGCTCTCCACAACTTCCCGGAGCCACTTTACAGAAGTGGTTTGTAGCAGACACAGCCATATTCTGACCCTCTGCTTCTGATTCACTTGTATTCACTGGAGTTTAGAAGGATGAGGGGGAATCTTATAGAAACATATAAAATTATAAAAGGACTGGACAAGCTGGATGCAGGAAAAATGTTCCCAATGTTGGGCGAGTCCAGAACCAGGGGCCACAGTCTTAGAATAAAGGGGAGGTCATTTAAGACTGAGGTGAGAAAAAACGTTTTCACCCAGAGAGTTGTGAATTTGTGGAATTCCCTGCCACAGAGGGCAGTGGAGGCCAAGTCACTGGATGGATTTAAGAGAGAGTTAGATAGAGCTCTTGGGGCTAGTGGAGTCAAGGGATATGGGGAGAAGGCAGGCACGGGTTATTGATAGGGGATGATCAGCCATGATCACAATGAATGGCGTGCTGGTTCGAAGGGCCAAATGGCCTCCTCCTGCACCTATTGTCTATGTTTCTATGATGGGCAGCCTACAGTAAACACAGCGGGTTAGGTTCACCCCGATCAGCTGACACTAATCCCGTTATTAATGACTCTGAGAGTTGTGCCAGTACATACAAGCTCGCTGTCAACTAGCAACGAGGCGCTCTCTTTCAATAAAGTCAGGATAAAGGGAGCTTCTCATGAGACCACTTGCAAAATAATTAAAACCTGCTTTGATTTATCAAAGGTTTATTTATAGTTCAGGACATCGAAACTAAGGTTATGGATATTGCCCTCACAGGAGTAAACATCCCAATCTACACACCAGGCTGCCATGGGAAAGCAGCCAGCATGATCAAGGGGCTTGAAACTAGACACAGAAAGCTGGAGAAACTCAGTGGGTGAGGCAGCATCTCTGGAGAGAAGGAATGGGTGACGTTTCAGGTGACCCATCATGCCGCGACGCACCATGACGCACGACGCCGTACGGGTGACGCGTGGTGACGCAAAATAAATTAGAATAGGCAATAACCGTGCGTCACCATGCGTCACCCGTGCAAAAGGGCGCACGGCATGATAAGACACGCAAATGTCACGCGAGGATTTTGAAAATTCCAAAATCCTGGGGCGGCAGGGAGACACTACGCTGTCGCCTAAAATGTCGCCCAAGTGGGACAAGCCCTTAATGGCATCAGCTCCACAGCAGGGCGTCCGAGACGGAACGCAGGAATCCACGTGCGGCCTCATCAGCGTCTTGCGTGGCTTTGTTTTTGCAGGGAATCAGACGCAAAGCGTTGACCCTGACCGAGTGTTGCAGGCAACGGCTTCTGCTTGCAAAGCTTTTCCTCAAATTAAACCCCTGCGTGATTGATGGCGACGCCAATTCAGTTTGGCAAGGCGTGGGAACGTGTTAAATGGACCTGCACTTGACCAGCTGAAATCCATTCTTCGAAGCATTTCATAACACTGGCTGAAAAGCATTAACTTCCAGCCACAAACTGAGCCTTATATATTTAAGAAAGAACTGCAGATGCTGGAAAAATCGAAGGTAGGCAAAAACCCTGGAGAAACTCAGCGGGTGAGGCAGCGTCTATGGAGCGAAGGAATAGGTGACGTTTCGGGTCGAGACCCCTTGGGTCACCTATTCCTTCGCTCCATAGACGCTGCCTCACCCGCTGAGTTTCCCCAGGGTTTTTGTCTACCTCTGCGCTTTAAGGGCCTGTCCCACTTGGCGATTTTTTCGGCGACTGCCGGCATCATTGACTGACGTATAAGGTTACCAAAAAATTTGCAGCGTGATGACGTATTGACGCGGCGTGATGACGTATTGACGTGGCGTGACGACGTATTGACGACGTATTGACGTGCGGTGTTTTTTCAAGTGTGGCAATATTTTTTTGTAGGTTAATTGGCTTGGCATAAAATGTAATGTGTGTGTAGGACAGTGTTAATGTGCGGGGATCGCTGGTCGGCGTGGACTCGGTGGGCCGAAGGGCCTGTTTCTGCGCCGTATCTCAAAACTTAACTAAACAAAACCTTTTTTATTGTGTGGGAAGGAACTGCAGTTGCTGGTTTAAACCGAAGACAGACACAAAATGCTGGAGTAACTCAGCGGGACAGGCAGTATCTCTGGAGAGAAGGAATGAATGGGTGACGTTTTGGGTCGAGGCCCTTCTTCAGACCATGTAACCCCTTTATGGAATGTACTACTTTCCACAGATATAAAACATGGATTTCTTTTGACGACAACACATTCTGCTCCTTTACGCCCCCTTGTTTGAACCAGTACCATGATTAGTTTGCTGCTTTCAACGTATGAATCATTTGACTTTAGGATATGAATTAGAGTTTCAATTTCCAGCACTGCAATCCCTCATCAGAGATCTGATCTTCACTGTATCTGGCTTCCCGCTGCCAACTCAGAAGTATTAGCCGGGCGGCATCTTGGGCAATAAATTACATAACGTTGCATTCTCACGATTGAATATCGTTTGCAGCCATTTAAAAATCATAGCCGCGCGCTGAGTTCCTGACAGGCAAAATAATGAGATCTCAAAAGCAATTTGGATTGTTTGTATAATATTGTTTTATCATCTTTGACCAGCGTCGCTTTTCCTTTGGAGACTGCTCTGCTCCAGTCTACTAATAGAACCGGGCGGTGTTTTTAGTTTGCTACACTGCAGACTATTTTTAAGTACAGTTTAGGTAAATTTTAATTATCCGCTGATCCAGGTGTCAACTGCTCTGTAACGGCGAGACCAAGCGCAGGCTCGCCGATCGTTTCGCTGAACACCTCCGCTCAGTCCGTCTTCACCTACCTGATCTCCCGGTGGCTCAGCACTTCAACGCCTCCTCCCATTCCCACACTGACTTAGACAATACACAATAGACAACAGGTGCAGGAGTAGGCCATTCGGCCCTTTGAGCCATTCAATGTGAACATGGCCAATCATCCACAATCAGTACCCCGTTCCTGCCTTCTCCCCATATCCCCTGACTCTGCTATCTTTAAGCAGACTTTTCTGTCCTGGGCCTCCTCCATTGTCAGAGTGAGGCCCAGCGCAAATTGGTGGAGCAGCACCTCATATTTCACTTGGGTAGTTTACAACCCAGACTTCTCTAACTTCACATAGCTCTCGCTTTCTCTCTCCATCCCCTCCCCCTTCCCAGTTCTCCCACTAATTTTACTGCCTCCGGACTCTGCCTACGTTCTATCTTTGTCCCGCCCCCTCCCCTGACATCAGTCTGAAGAAGGGTCTGGACCCGAACCGTCACCCATTCCTTCCCTCCAATAGACAATAGACAATAGGTGCAGGAGTAGGCCATTCGGCCCTTTGAGCCAGCACCGCCATTCAATGTGATCATGGCTGATCATCCACAATCAGTACCCCGTTCCTGCCTTCTCCCCATATCCCTTGACTCCACTATCTTGAAGAGCTCTTGAAAACCAACCAGAGAATTGGCCTCCACTGCCTTCTGAGGCAGAGAATTCCACAGACTCACAACTCTCTGGTTGAAAATTTTTTTCCTCATCTCCGTTCTAAATGGCCTACCCCTTATTCTTAAACTGTGGCCCCTGGTTCTGGACTCCCCCAACATCTCTAAACTAAACTAAACTAAACAGTATGGACATAGTGGGCCGAGCGGCCTAGTTCGATCCTGTATACGACGATAACAGAGAGGCAGACAACCTGTATAGTTTGCATGGGAACATTCTCGGACACAGCCCAGTATTCCCAGAGGGGTCTTGCCATTATTTCCGTATCAGTACCCTCTTCAGAAAACCGCTGTGCATTGCTGGCCAAAGAACAACACATGTTAAGCCAAGCGCCGCGGACAAGGAGGCGTTCAATAGAATCGCAAATGGACTGAACGGTAAATCACAGGTAGACACAGAACAAACAGAAGCTCTGTGGCCGTACATAGGATGCCCACTTGCACCTACAGGACGCAAAGTGCTGGAGTAACTCAGCGGGTCAGGCAGCATCTGTGGAGCGAAGGAAATGGGCAACCTTTTGGGCTGAAACCCTGAAGGAAATAGGCAACGTTTCGGGCCGAAACCCGGAAGGGTTTCGGGCTGAAACGTTGCCTATTTCCTTCGCTCCTTAGATGCTGCCGGAACATGGATAGGTGACGTTTCACAGAGTGCTGGAGTAACTCAACGGGTCAGGCAGCATCTGTGGAGAACATTTCCACCAACTGCTTGGCACATGCCCACCACCAATTCTCCAGCATCCTTGCTTCCCGAGCCTTGCCGTGTTATCCGGTTTCGATGCTGTGTCTTTAAACTCTAAACTAAGCTGAACAAAACTCGAGCCAACAAACGAATGAATGAATGAATGAATGAATACTCTATTGTTACATATGACAAGTCACAGTGAAAGGCTTTGCTTTGTGTACCCAAGGTATACAAATAGTCGCTACGTAAAGGGCACCGACACAGTTACAAATAACACCCGCGCCAGGTGCCCCTCTGTTCTCTCCCTCTCCCCTCCCCCTCGCCCTCCCCCCCTCCCCCTCCCCCCATCCCCCTCCCCCTCTCCCCGTCTCCCCCTCCCTCTCCCCCTCTCCCCTTCCCCCTCCCCCTCCCTCTCCCCCTCTCCCTCTCGCCCTCCCTCACGCTTGTCCCCCCCACACCGGGACCTCGTTGTTGCTGGCAGCCTGCCTGCCCCTCCACTCCCACACGGCCCGTCCACAAAACTACTGGGTTATATTCAGATGGAGCGTTTTGACCAATTTTACAACATGCCCCCCCACCCCCCCCACCCCCCCCGCGCCCAACCGAGTCCGCGCCGACCAGCGATCCCTGCACACTAACACTATCCCACACACACACACACACTAGGGCACAATTTACAATCTATACCAAAGCCAGTTAACCTACAAACCTGTACGTCTTTGGCGAGTGGGAGGAAACCGGAGCACCCGGGGAAAACCCACGCAGGTCACGGGGAGAAGGTACAAACTCCGTACAGACAGCGCCCGCAGTCAGGATGGAACCCGGGTCTCTGGCGCTGTGAGGCAGCAACCCTACCGCTGCTCCACCGCGCTGCTGACCGTACAGCGTGCAACATAGAAGCTCTCCGCTGTACCTTGCGTCACGTGACGATAAATAAACCAGAATTAAACTAGAATCCACGCCTCCCGCACCAGCACGTTTACCACCTCCAGTTAGGCAACAGTTAAAAACGCATTAGTCACACGTTTTGCTATTAATCTGGCGCTTGAAATCATCTGGGAACTTCACACGCCCTTGTCTTGGCTCTTAGATTTCCGTCATGAAGTGTGAACATTGAACAAACCCCGTTGGTTTCACAGCTCATGAATGAATCACAAATCTTTTGAAGAGTCGATCTCACTGGGGAAATTCCAGCTCGCTCACAGAACTGATGTTTCGAAGATCAAAAGGCCGACGCAGAAGGCATGAAATTTCACCAAACTTGCATCGCAGAGAGAGAGAGTTTCGTTCAGCCCCTCCCTGTCATACTAGCCCACGCAAGCAGCACTTCTTTAGCTTAAGCATTGGCAGATTACAGACCGTGCAGCAAAGGAACTGCAGACGCTGGTTTACACCGAAGGTAGACACAAAACGCTGGAGTAACTCGGCGGGACAGGCAGCAGCGTCTCTGGAGAGAAGGAATGGGTGACGTTTCGGGTCGAGAAGAGTCTGAAGAAGGGTCTCGACCTGAAACCTCACCCATTCCTTCTCTCCAGAGATGCTGCTGCCTGTCCCGCTGAGTTACTCCAGCTTTTTGTGTCTACCTTCGACTTAAGCCAGCATCTGCAGTTCCTTCCTACACAGTCACAGGGCATTCTCTGTACAGCCAGCACCTGAGCTTGTCGGCACTGAAAGTTTAATAAGGGACTTGCCGGTTGTCGTCGTTAGTAACAGGAGATGATGGGCTGCAATAATCAATGCTCCACTGATTGGGGGGGGGGGGGATTTTGAGACATGGACACTCTGTCCATTTAACATCAGCGGGGTCAAGTAATTACTCGTGAAGTGTAATGAAATGGCCCTGCAGCGCAGTAAAGGCGGAAGTAAACTAAGATATTTTGTTCCCATGTTGAGAGAGAACTGATTGGAAGTGTATGTCCGCAGTATGTGCAATGCCACACAGCCCCACGTAAGTTGCGATCTGCGCTGAACATATATCACACGCTGGTGAGAACATATATCACACGCTGGTGAGAACATATATCACACGTTGGTGAGAACATATATCACACGCTGGTGAGAAATTAGTTTTAGCTTCAGTGATACAGCACGGAAACAGGCCCTTCGGCCCACCGAGTCTGCGCCGACCCACGATCGCCCCGTACACTAGTTCTATCCTACACGCTCGAGACTATTTTACAATAGACAATAGACAATAGGTGCAGGAGGAGGCCATTCGGCCCTTCCAGCCAGCACGGCCATTCAATGTGATCATGGCTGATCATCCCCAATCAGTACCCCGTTCCTGCCTTCTCCCCATATCCCCTGACTCCGCCATCTTTAAGAGCCCTATCTAGCTCTCTCTTGAAAGGCCTCTTGAAAGGTATCTTGAACCGGCCTCCACCGCCCTCTGAGGCAGAGAATTCCACAGACTCACAACTCTCTGTGTGAGGAAAGTTGACAACTTTAACGAAGACCTGTATGGTTTTTGGAGTGTGGGAGGAAACCGGAGATCCCGGAGAAATCCCACCAGGTCCCGGGGAGAACATTGCAAACTCCTTAGAAACATAGAAACATAGAAAATAGGTGCAGGAGTGGGCCATTCGGCCCTTCGAGCCTGCACCGCCATTCAATATGATCATGGCTGATCATCCAATTCAGTATCCTGTACCTGCCTTCTCTCCATACCCCCTGATCCCTTTAGCCACAAGGGCCACATCTAACTCCCTCTTAAATATAGCCCAATGAACTGGCCTCAACTACCTTCTGTGGCAGAGAATTCCACAGATTCACCACTCTCTGTGTGAAAAATGATTTTCTCATCTCGGTCCTAAAGTATTTCCCCTTTATCCTTAAACTGTGACCCCTTGTCCTGGACTTCCCCAACATCGGGAACAATCTTCCTGCATCTAGCCTGTCCAACCCCTTAAGAATTCTGTAAGTTTCTATAAGATCCCCCCTCAATCTTCTAAATTCTAGCGAGTACAAGCCAAGTCTATCCAGTCTTTCTTCATATGAAAGTCCTGACATCCCAGGAATCAGTCTGGTGAACCTTCTCTGCACTCCCTCTATGGCAATAATGTCCTTCCTCAGATTTGGAGACCAAAACTGTACGCAATACTCCAGGTGTGGCCTCACCAAGACCCTGTACAACTGCAGTAGAACCTCCCTGCTCCTATACTCCTTACAGACAGCACCCCCCGGTCGGAATCGAACCCGGATCGCTGGCGCTGTGAGGCTGCGACTCTACCACTGCGTCACCGTGCCGCCCCCCGAAACTTCCAGGGTCTGAGACAGTTTCTTTCCAGCTGTTTATCAGGCAACTGAACCGTCCTCTCACCAGCTAGAGATGCGTCCTGACCCCCCACCGACTTCGTTGGAGACCCACGGACTATCTCTAATCAGACTTTATCTTGCACTAAGTGCTGTCCCCTTTATCCTCCATCTGTACACTGTGAACGGCTCGATTGCAATCATGTACGGTGTGTTCTTTGACTGGACAGCATGCAACAAAAGCTTTTCACTCAGCCTCGGTGCACGTGACATTGACAAACTGAAGTGAAGCTGAAACATCTTTCAGTTCTTTGTGTCGACAACAGGCAGCGGCTCAGCTGCGGAAAGATCATCTCCGTTTGTTTCTTGTTCCATCAGTTCCAAGTTTAATTAACAGCAGCTTAATGAAGGCAACTATTTTTGTTTAGTTCTTTAATCACACCTAATTGCCATTTTATTGTAATAGTAGTCACCTACTTTAAATTGGGATGTTTTGTTGAGAAGTGGAATATTGTCCATTTACTTTGAGTTTACTGTTTAGACAATAGACAATAGGTGCAGGAGCAGGCCATTCGGCCCTTCGAGCCAGCACCTCCATTCAATGTGATCATGGCTGATCATCCCCAATCAGTACCCCGTTCCTGCCTTCTCCCCATATCCCTTGACTCCGCTATCTTTAAGAGCCCTATCTAGCTCAGTTTAGTTCAGTTGAGTTTAGTTCAGTTTATTGTCGCGAGTACCGAGGTACATTGAAAGGCTTTTGTTGCATGCTAACCAGTCAGCGGAAAGACAATACATGATTACAGTCGAGCCGTCCACAGCGGATAAAGGATAAATGTTACAACATTCAGTGCAAGATAAAGTCCAATAAAGATAATTCAAACACCTTGTGGTCTGAAGAAGGGTTTCGGCCCGAAACGTTACCTATTTCCTTCGCTCCATAGATGCTGCTGCACCCGCTGAGTTTCTCCAGCATTTTTGTCTACCTAAAGATAATTCTTAGCTCTCCAATGAGATATGGGTGTGAGCTCAGGGCATCTCTCTAGTTGGGCGAGAGGATGGTTCAGTTGCCCGGGAAGAAACTGTCCCTGAACCTGGCACAATGGAACAGTGCAGAGTTGCGGCCTGAGAAAGACAACGTGATTACAATCGAGCCGTCTACAGTGTACAGATACACGAGAATAACATGAATAATGTCTAGGGCAAGGTAAAGCCCAGACAAGTCCGATCAAAAATAGTCCAAGGGTTCCCAATGAGGTAGATAGTAGTTCAGGACCGCTCTCTGGTTGTGGCTGGGTGGTTATTTTGGATCGGTAATGGCAATCGTAGCAACTTAAAGTCAATAATCTGACCATTTGGGGTCAGTGTTTCTGCAGGGTAAGAGCTGCAGTCCACTTGCACTCGTTCTGTAATGCCTGCTTGTTGCTATGTTTAGTTTAGACATACAGGTCCACCAAGTCCAGGCCGACCATTCACCACCAGTTCGCACGGGTTCTGAAGAAGGGTCTCCAGATGCTGCCTGAGCCACTGTGATAGTCCAGCACTTAGTGTCCATCTTCGCACTATTGCCCCACTTAATCATCGAAACATAGAAAAATAGATACAGGAGTAGGCCATTCGGCCCTTCGAGCCAGCACCGCCATTCAATGTGATCATGGCTGGTCGTCTAAAATCAATACCCCGTTCCTGCCTTCTCCCCATATCCCTTGATTCCTTTTAGCCCTAAGAGCTAAATCTAACTCTCTAACTTTGAAAACAAATCTATTCCCTCTACACTAAGGGGGAATTGGCCTCGACCCGCAACGTCGCCCATTCCTTCTCTCCATAGACGCTGCCTCACCCGCTGAGTTTCTCCGGCATTTTGTGTCTCCCTTTTATCATTCTCATGATTTATTTATGGCCCCATTTGATTTGAACCTGTCATTTCATGAAGGATATCGAGTTCCACTGCACCTTAATTGGTACGTGTGACAATAAACACACCTTGAAACCTTGAGGGTGAGGGGTGACCTTATAGAGGTGTACAAGATCACAAGGGGAATAGATCGGGTAGACGCACAGAGTCTTTTACCATTAGACCAAGAGCGCTATGTTGTTTAGTATTTCATGTACTTTCATTAAGAAGAATCAATTGCCTTATTTAAAACAGCAATTAAATCCCTGATCTAATAATCACCATAGCTGCACTGGGATATTGTTTTATTAATATAAATAGGTTAAATAATTCAAGTATCAATTAAAATGACAATAGATTTGATGAGGCTGGTAACAAAATGATGAGCAGTAGCTTAATGTTCTGCATATAAAATCCTTTTACTGGATTAAGTTAACAAGTACAGTAATAACCGACTATCAATAAGCGTTGCGATAAATTATTTTGTTCCTTTGCCTTTCATTATCATTCATTTACTTTGCAGATCATTATTGTTTAAATTACATGCTTACATAATCATTTAAAAGGCATGTTTCTTGCTTGCTTTATTTTTGTAATTGTGTCACCTTTAGTAAGTCTAATTAGTTCAGTTTACTTTAGTTTAGAGATACAGCGCGGACACAGGCCCATCGGCCCACCGTGTCTGCGTCGACCAGCGATCCCCGCACACTAACACTATCCCACACACACCAGGGACAATTTGCATTTACACCAAGCCTATTAACCTACAAGCCTGCACGTCTCTGGAGTGTGGGAGGAAACCGGAGATCTCGGACAAAACCCACGCAGGTCACGGGGAGAAGGTACAAACTCCGTACAGACAGCGGCCGTAGACAGGATGGAACCCGGGTCTCTGGCGCTGTGAGGCAGCGACTCTACCGCTGCGCCACCGTGCCGCCCAGTTACTCCAACACTTTGCGTCCATCTTCAGTGCAAAGCAGCATCCGCAGTTCCTTCCTACACAGAGCGGCTGGTGATTCCGTGGCCACCACACGTGGAGCTCAGACACAATTAAAGTTTCAGATAGCGTTCAATCTGTCGCTGATGTTTTGCTTCAGTAGAAATCCGTTTAGTGTGTACATATTTAATTGCATTTCCCTGTCAAGCTGCATTTATAAAACAAGAAATTACTGAAGAGTAAAAGTGCAAACCTCTGTGAAAATAACATGCTTGTACTACCGAGGAATATATCAAATAATAGAATGAACACATTCCAATTCAGCTCATTTGAAATGCATTATGTCCTCAATAATGTAACATGTTTTGGACGTTCCGATGCTGGAAGACATGAAGTCGTGTTCAAACATCTATATTTTCTTTTCTATTTGTTAAAGTCAGCCCTTTTCCATTCCTCTTGGCCTTTAATTTAAGGTATCTTTATTTAACCAGCCCTTAACCAGCGGTGCTGGCTCGAAGGGCCGAATGGTCTCCTCCTGCACCTATTTTCTATTTTCTATGTTAACCTCAGTGACCTGCGATGTGTGCTTGTTTGTGAGTTTACTAAAAAATAACATTGATTTAGTCTCGTGTAGGAAGGAACTGCAGATGCTGGTTTAAACCGAAGGTAGACACAAAGTGCTGGAGTAACTCAGCGGGACAGGCAGCATCTCTGGAGAGAAGGAATGGGTGACATTTCGGGTCGAGACCCTTCATCAGGCTGAGAGTCGGGGGAGAGGGAAACGAGAGATATAGGCGGTGATGTAGAGAGATAGAGGACAAATGAATGATAGGTAGACAAAAATGCTGGAGAAACTCAGCGGGTGAGGCAGCATCTATGGAGCGAGGGAATCGGCAACGTTTCAGGTCGAGACCCTTCTTCAGACTGATGTGGCGGTGGAGGGGCGGGAAAAAGAAAGGAAGAGGTGGAGACAGTGGGCTGTGGGAGAGCTGGGAAGGGGAGGGGAAGGAGGGAGAAAGCAAGGACTACCTGAAATTGGAGAAGTCAATGTTCATACCGCTGGGGTGTAAACTACCCAAGCGAAATATGAGGTGCTGCTCCTCCAATTTGCGCTGGGCCTCACTCTGGCCACGGAGGAGGCCCAGGACAGAAAGGTCGGATTCGGAATGGGAGGGGGAGTTGAAGTGCTGAGCCACCGGGAGATCGGGTTGGTTTGTTGCGAACTGAGCGGAGGTGTTGGGCGAAGCGATCGCCGAGTCTGCGCTTGGTCCCGCCGATGTCGAGCAGACGATATAGAACAAATGAATGAAAGTTATGTAAAAAAGTAACGATGATAAAGGAAACAGGCCGATGCGTATTATTTGAAATGCGTCAGTAGTGGAAACAAATTCAGAATTACTTTCATAGGAGATTTGAATGAAGATAGAGACAAAATGCTGGAGTAACTCAGCGGGTCAGGCAGCATCTCTGGAGAGAAGGATGGGTGACGTTTCAGATTTTCACTGTACCTAGGTACACATTTATAATAAATTAAACTAAACTGAACTGAACTAGGTTCTGTGGTTTCGTTTAGTTCAGTTTAGGATAATAAGCCTCTGTAAATTGTCCCTAGTGCATAAAATGGTGGAACATAGAACTCGTGTAATAGGGTGATTGCTGGTCAGCACTAGGGTTGCCAACTGTCCCGTATTAGCCTGGACATCCCGTATATTGGGCTAAGTTGGTTTGTCCCGTACGGGACCACCCCTTGTCCCGTATTTGACCGCTACTACTCGGGTCGAGGGGACTGTCGGGTCGGAGCGCCACGTCCGGCCCCGCCTCACCCATCCGACGTAGTGCAGCCCATGGAGTGCAGCAGCAGCAGCAGCAGCGCCTCGCCCGTGGCCCCGTCGGTCGGTCGGCAGCCCGGCCAGCTGTCCGACCTTCGGACCTTCGCTTACCGCCGACACCACCACCGCCACCTCCTTCTCACGGCCGATCATCGGTTCATGAGTTGGACGGGGTGCTGGACTTTGGTGGCGCGGGCCAAAACTCCTCAGCTGGCCCCGCCGGCTGGGCTTTGTGTGCAGTCCAGCACCCGGGGCCAACTCACCATCCACCCAGTCACGGCCCAGTCGGTCAACCAATTGCCGTCGGGAATTTGTCCCGTATTTTGACCTTTTGTCCCTCATTTGGGAGTGAGAAAGTTGGCAACTCTAATCGGCACGGACCGGTTGGCCGAAGGGCCTGTTTCCGTGCTGTATCTCCAAACTGAAGCGGTTGCTACGTGCAAGAGGTGGAGGATGTTCCCGCTGTGATCTCCTGCATCTGCTAATGAGCGGTTGTCAGAGTCGCGGTGTCCCATTATTACTCCAGTCACTGCTAGTTGCTTTTGATGAAAAACAGAATTTTCAGCGTGAAGTCTTGTAAAAGCTCAATATCGACGCTGACTAAATATTAATCACACGGCAGGTCAAATGATCACCATGGCAAACTGAAAGGGGATGCGTGATTAGGAGGAGCGGGTGAGTAGCTGTTGGGTAAAAGCCTGGACCCCTCCTGTTAGACCAGGGCTGGTATCAAACACGGACATGGCTCCTTGATCTCGGCAGTAGCTCAGGCATCCATCCTCGGAGCAAGCCCAGGACTACCTGCTGCCTCCTTTCTCCTGTATCAGCGAGACGCCTGGAAACAATGGACCAGGCAGGAGAGACAACTCTTCCTTCAAGTGCAGGAAGGAACTTCAGAAGCCGGTTTAAACCGAAGGCAGACACAACATGCTGGAGTAACTCAGCGGGACAGGCAGCATCTCTGGAGAGAAGGAATGGGTAAGGATTCGGGTCGAGACCCTTCTTCAGAGTCTTCTCAATAGACAATAGACAATAGGTGCAGGAGTAGGCCATTCGGCCCTTCGAGCCAGCATCGCCATTCATGTGATCAAGGCTGATCATCCCCAATCAGTACCCCGTTCCTGCCTTCTCCCCATATCCCCTGACTCCGCTATCTTTAAGAGCCCTATCTAGCTCTCTCCTGAAAGTATCCAGAGAACTGGCCTCACCCGCCCTCTGAGGCAGAGAATTCCACAGACTCACAACTGGTCTGTGAGAAAAAGTGTTTCCTCGTCTCCATTCTAAATGGCTTACCCTTTATTCTCGACCCGAAACGTCACCCATTCCTTCTCTCCAGAGATGCTGCCTGTCCGCTGAGTTACTCCAGTTTTTTGTGTCTATCTACAATTATTTTAAAGTTGAGACCTGTGGTTATTTGCACGGATTTCTTCTGAGAGCACGACTCCCATATGTATATTTACACTTGATAATTGGGTGCCCGCATCTCATAAGAGGCTGGTTTCTAAGTTTGAGTTTAGTTTATTGTCACGTGTACCGAGGTACAGCGAAAAGCTTTTGTTGCGTGCTAACCAGTCAGCGGAAAGACAATACATGATTACAAATCGAGCCGTCCACAGCGTACAGCTACATGAGAAAAGGGAATAAGGTGAGTAACATTTAGTGCAAGATTAAAGTCCAGTAAGGTCAGATCAAGAGAGTCCGATGGTCTCCAATGAGGCAGATAGTAGCTCAGGTCCAGTTTAATCCAGCATCTGCAGTTCTTTTCCTACACACATACACATGCACGCACACACACACACGCAAGCATGCACTCAAGCACGCACGCAAGCATGCACACACACACATGCACACACACACACATGCACGCACACACACACACACACATGCACGCACACACACACACGCACACCCACACACACACATGCACGCACACATGCTCACAAGCAAGCACACACTACACGCACGCACATACGCACACACATATATACACACACACACACACACACACACATATATATATATAGATATATACACATACACATTATATATAGACACACACACACATTTATATACACACACACACACTCACACACATATATATATATATAGATATATACACATACACATTATATATAGACACACACACATATATACACACACACACACACACACACATATATATATATAGATATATACACATACACATTATATATAGACACACACACACATTTATATACACACACACACACACTCACACGCTATCTATCTATCTATCTATCTATCTATCTATCTATCTATCTATCTATCTATCTATCTATCTATCTATCTATCGGTGATGTAATTAAAGTGAAGGGGGAGATGTGATGTATATATAATGTAATATGTAAAGTAAATGCCAGTGCCCCTTGAGGCCAAAAGCAGAAGCTGGCAAATGTACCTGTGCCTCGTGATTGAGGTCAAGTGACCTTCTGGTAGTTTCAGTTGACGGCAGATCACACCTTTCCTACAAGATGTCGGACGTGTATTCATTGTTCTAGTCACAACAAGGTCTTACAGAAGACATTACACTATCTATATATATATATATATATATTTCACAGACAAATAAATAAACAGTAATAGTGTAAAGTCAAAAGATAATGCCCCAAGTCTATATAGTAGGGAGCTTATTTGAGGTTGTCGTATTTAATAGCCTGATGGCTGTGAGGAAGCAGCTGTTCCTGAACCTGGACATTACAGTTTTCAGACTCCAGTACTTTTGTTTAAATCACTTCTGACCAACTGAGTCAAGTCGCTTGTCGCGGGTGAGGCTGCGTGACTTGCTTGGGAAAGCAAGAGGAATGGAGGATGAATGTTTACTGATGATCACCATCTGCCTCCCTGCATCTCCCAGCTCTCGATATTAATCATGTTGTACAGAACAGATTCTCGGGTGATATCACCTCTGTATTCTGCAAAGATTCGCTGCCATTTTCACAGGCGCAATCTCTCCAGCAGTTAATGGATATTCTGAATGACAAAAAAAAAACATGAAAATTGGAAGTGATAAAAAATGCGCCAGGGTGGCGGTGAGATTATGATGCCAATCATCGTGTGGGAATTAGAAATGCTGGCCGGAAATATTTGATTGAAAGTGCCATACACGATATTTCAACAGAAGTGAGTTTAGTTTTGTTTAGTTTAGAGATACAGCGCAGAAACAGGCCCTTCGGCCCACCAGGTCCGCGCCGACAAGCGATCCCCGCACATTAACACAATCTTACACACAATGTGGACAATTTTTACATTTACACCAAGCCAATTAACCTACACACCCGCACGTCTTTGGAGTGTGGGAGGAAACCGAAGATCTCGGAGAAAACCCACGCGGGTCACGGGGAGAACGTGCAAACTCCGTACAGACAGCGCCCGTAGTCGGGATCGTACCCGGGTCTCCGCGCTGCAAGCGCTGTGAGGCAGCAACTCTACCGCTGCGCCACCGTGACGCCCAACGGTGAATGGTCAACGCCCAAGTGAATGTCCCTACTTCCTCATGTTCAGTCAGTTTATTGTCACGTGTACTGAGGTACAGTGAAAAGCAAAGACTACACACGATTACATTCCCTCCACAGACGCTGAGTTCCTCCAGCACTTTGCTTTTTTTGCTCCAAATTCCAGCATCTGCAGTCTCCTCTGTTTCCCGAGTTTACTCAATATCTTCTCATTCAAGACCACTTGAGATTTCACCACATCCGGGTCCACTTTCACTTTAGTTTAGTTTATTGTCAGGTGTAAGAACCAAGGGTCGCACACAGTTAAGAATAAGGGGTCGGTCATTTAGGGCTGAGATGAGGAAAAACCTTTTCACCCAGTGAGTTGTGAATCTGTGGAATTCTCTGCCACAGAAGGCAGTGGAGGCCAATTCACTGGATGTTTTCAAAGAGAGTTAGATTTAGCTCACAGGGCTAACGGAATCACGGATATGGGGAGAAGGCAGGAATGGGGTACTGATTGGGGATGATCAGCCATGATCATATTGAATGGCGGTGCTGGCTCGAAGGGCCGAATGGCCTACTCCTGCGCATATTTCTATGTTTCTGTGTTTCTACAGTGAAAAGCTTTTTAGTTGCGTGCTAACCAGTCAGCAGAAGGACAATACATGATTACAATCGAGCCATTTACAGTGTAGAGACACGATAGGGGAATAACGTTTAGCCCAGGGGTCGGCAACCTGCGGCCCCCGGGCCGAATGCGGATTTTTTTTCACGTAATCATCCGGCCCGCCGAGTGCCCGCCCTGGGCTCTGGCTGTACCGCATCCTGCGCAAAACCGTCGGCACGGCCCCTCACCTTCTGTGAACACGTTTAAGAAAGAACTGCAGATGCTGAAAAAATCGAAGGTCGACAAAAAATGCTGGAGAAACTCAGCGGCGAGACATGCAAGGATTGCACGAGGCTGCCTCGCCCGCTGAGTTCCTCCAGCATTTTTGTCTACCTTCTGTGATTTGATGCCTGCCATCCGGGGCGGGATGGGGGCGGGATCCATGTGTATACGTGATAGATGTGGCCCGCCATCCGCTCACAGACGTGCGTCCCGGCCCCTATGCAGAACAAGTTGCCCACCCCTGATTTGTGCAAGGTAAAGCCAGCAAAGTCCGGTCAGGATAGAACGAGGGACATGTTGGATATATGCAGTGTGAATCTGTCTCCCACCCCACACACACAGTAAAGGGCCTGTCCCACTTGGCCATCATTTGCGCCTCATTTACGCGTCATATGTAAATAGGTCGACATGTCGTACGCGCGACGTCGCACGCAAAACACACGTCATCATGCCGTCTGGTGCGCGTGACGTCATTAGAATACCCTGCGGCGCGCGACCACGCATGGTTACGGACGGAGACGTAACCATGCGTCCCACGCGATACACATGAGACGTCGGGACGCCAGCGGGCGACGCCAATGTGTCAGCGTGCGTACCCAATGCGTCAGCGTGCGTAAGCGATACTTCACGCAGGTGGCGCGCGAGGATTTCGTGCAGCACGAAATCCTGGAGGGCTGCGCGATACCACGCACAACTCCACACTCCTCCACCACCCTCTCCATGCGCCCGTCCCGCCGCTACCCGTGCGTCACAACGCGACGGCCACATTTTTTGGAGGTCGCGTAAATGGCGCGCAAATGACGGCCAAGTGGGACGGGTCCTTAAGTGCCTTCCCCAATGCCAGCAAGACAAAGGAGAATGTGATCGACTTCAGGACGCAAAGCGCACGTTGATGGTGCCGAAGTAAAGGTCATATAACCATAAGTGATAGGAGTAGAATTACGCCATTCGGCCCATCAAGTCTACCCACCATTCAATCATGGCTGATCTATCTCCCTCCTAACCCCATTCTCCTGCCTTCTCCCCATAACCCCTGACCTCCCCCATAATCGCTGACAAGATGGTCGAAAGCTTCAAGTTCTTGGGGATAATTATCACAGCGAATTGTCCCGGACCACCCACGCAGAAGCAATGGCCGAGAAAGCACATCGACACCTCGACTACCTCAGCTGCATTTTCACATCGTGATGAGATTCAACAACATTACTTAATTAATACATTACAAATCTACAATGAAAAGAGTTCAATAGTTCAAATAATTTAAAGCCTGGTTTTAGATAGCAAATCATATAAAGACTCGTGGAGAAAAATGCTGGAGAAACTCAGCGGGTGAGGCAGCATCTATGGAGCGAAGGAAATAGGCGACGTTTTCGGTCGAGACCCTTCGAAGAAGGAAGT